>CM046877.1:612793576-613393576 GCA_025667525.1 Glebionis coronaria
AGAGAGAGAGAGAGAGAGAGAGAGAGAGAGAGGAGAGAGAGAGAGAGAGAGAGAGAGGAGAGAGAGAGAGAGAGAGGAGAGAGGAGAGAGAGAGAGAGAGAGTGAGAAGAGAGAGGAGGAGAGAGAGAGAGAGAGAGAGAGAGAGAGAGAGAGAGAGAGAGAGAGAGAGAAGAGAGAGAGAGAGAGAGAGAGAGAGAGAGGACGAATATGTCCTTCTACCTTTTTTAATTTTTTTTTATTTAATAGATGTGGGATTGATATAGGTCTTTGTATTTTTTCGATTTGAATGGTTGAGATGTGTTTCTCATATTAAAAAGATATAAAGTATTGAATATAACCATACTCATTATATGAAATTTAATGTAAACTTATATGTTTTTTCGTATTTATTAATAATTTTAAAAAAATTTAACCATACTCATTATATGAAATTTAATGTAAACTTATATTTTTATTTATTTATTAATAATTTTAAATATATAAACCAACACATCAAAGTGCACACCCACTCCGGTGCTCATTGAGACTATAAAAAAAACAGGAAATACTATAGAAACCTCTTTGGCTCACCTTAAAAGTACAAAAAATACAAAAGATTTATTTTGTACCTTTTCTTGTTCGGTCTAACATAACTTTTAGAAAAAATGATCAAAAGAGTCCTCTAATTTTGAGAAAACATGTCATTTAGTAAAAAAAAACATGTTTTTTTTCAAACAGTCCAGGACAACAAATGAATATAGGGCAACAAGCGTCAGATTTTGATACGTGTCCCAAAAAGTAGGGCAATTATGATAGATTGTCTCAAAAAATAGGGCAAAAGAGGACAAATGACGCATTCTGCGCACAGTTGCCATGTTACCTTAAAAAATAAGTCCTTCTTTTCGGAAAGAGGAGAACTAAGAGTTCTTGTGGGAATTGGAAAAAATAGTTTTGTACTCTTTTAATAATTTTCCCTAACTTTTATCAGTTTCTGTTTTATGTTTTTTTTATTAATTTAATACTTTTAATTAGTTAAACATATTTTTGATTTGTATTTTTAGTTTCATAATTTTATAATAAAAACAGGATAAGCAAAATATAAAAAGAAATAATCTTTTTAAATAGGTACGAATGGTGTTTTAAGAGGGTGTTAATAAAGGGAAAATTACCAAAAAAATCTGTTACACCATTATTTTTTTTCTGAAAAAAAGGCTAAAAAATCATCCTTTCATTAACATTTACTCTCTATATGTTAGGGTTAGGTAAATAACTACGGTAAATTGTGACTATTTTTATGTTCAAAAAGTTCGTATTTCGGGTTCATGATTATTGTTTTAATTAACCTTTGACTTGTGACTTGTATTTGATATTGTTGAAAACTGGAGTAAACTGGATTCTGTGACTCCACGAAATAGATGGTTAAGTTAGGGGGTGTTTGTTTAGCTTATGTTACTTAAGCCCCAATTTTGTGGCTTATTTTCAGCTTATATATCATAAGTCCATAATTCTGTGGCTTATTTTGAGACTTATGGGGCTTATACAAGTTTATTATGATATGAGAAACGTATATAAGCCCATGAGTCTCAAATAAGCCACAAAATTATGACTTATGAAATATAAGTCCACTTCCGCTTATGTTTCATAAACCGTGACAAACACCCCCCTTAGATCGTAGTTAGGTAATATGATAATTACAACAAATACTATTCTTAATGAAACCGACTGTCACAATCAACATAATAGTAGGGCATGGGTATATCCATGAGTAATGGAACCGAAATATTTTGTGATACAGCTATATCGCTTTTAAGTTGTTGAGTTTGTTAGCTCTTTCAAGAGCAGAATGTGGTTTTGGATTTTAACTCTCATTTTGTTTGTTTGAGAGATATACGTTACTAATAAAGCTTGTGTCCTTTGACCCGATTTGTTTAGGACGACAGAGAAGAAGTTCGTTACATTGATCTTATTTATGGAAGATATGATCACACTCATGGACACGGAAGTAGCGGTATTCACGATCGCATCTCTTGAGCATGTCTTTCAATTGGACAATCTTAGGGGGTGTTTGGTTTGGCTTATATAACGTAAACCTATTTCGGCTTATATAACATACTCAAAATAAGCCAAGGATTGGGGCTTACGTTATATAAGCCGAAAATAAGCCATATTTCGGCTTGTATTTCATAAACCTCATTTTGTAAAGTAGGCATATAAAATAAGCCATATAAGCCCATAAGGATTCTATGAGTAGGCATATAAGTAGGAAGGAATTGTAGGAGGATAAATCATTTCTCTTTTTTAAAACTTATTTGGAGACTTATGGGCTTATAAACTTATATAAGTCCATAAGTCTCCAAATAAGCCACAAAATTGGAGCTTATTTTATATAAGCCGAAATGAGCTTACGTTATATAAGCTAAAACAAACAGCCCCTTAGATGCTCAAGAGCTACGATCGTGAACACTTCTATTCCCTGACCATCGGTCTGAGAATATCTTCCACAACTAAGATCAGTGTGAGCAACTTCTGCACTGTCACTCATTCTTAAACGAATTGGATTAAAGAATGTAAGCTTTATTAATCATGTATATATCCCGAACATACAAAATCAGAATTAAAATCCAAAACCATATTATTGTCTTAAAAGAACTATAAAACTCAAACAATTTTAAGCGACATAGTTGCTTTAAAAGTACATATATAACTCACTTTGATCGCCTTCAAGCCCCTGTTGGACTCAAACTTCATCATAAGACACATCTTTGTTTCATTAGTCATCCGGGATCCATGCCCTTCTACCATCTTGATGCTGCCACTCGAGTGACATTCTTTGCACTGTGTCGACAAAATACAAAATGCATTTCAGAACCAGTATTCTAATAAAGTGTGATGTAACTAGTCGGTCAAAAATCAGTAAGTCGCATAGCACATAGACCAGTTAGTTAGGTGCAGACTTTGTGTTTATAAGCTGAGAAAGTTTACAATCCCAAACACCCTCATGGCGTCTGATACTAGGAAATCAGATGATAAGTATATGCAACAAAAGTATTATAATTGTCTATCTATAATTGTTACTGTTATAAGATTTTCCCACTTGGGGCGTTTGTAGTTGGTTACTGAAACTGCCTATTTGAATGCTATGTTGTAGAGCAAATGATCGTTTTTTAGTGTTTGGATGGAGGCAAACTAATTATAATTAGTCTATTATTATTCAGGGCCGAGACAATCCGATTATTGTGTTTTGAATGCAACTTAATCAAATCTAAACAGGATTAACTTTATTGCGATTTGCTTCAATATCCGATTCCTGTTAGTTGTTATATAAACAGTCTTAATAAGCATTGCCAAACCCCTTAATATTGATTTACACAACACCAAGCTATAACATCCAAACACTATATCCCGCATACTGTAACAGTTACAAGTTACTAATGGTCAGTGGTAACTTTCTTTTTTGTACTAGTTGCATACGTTTCAAGGTTAAGACCTTATTTGTCAATGGTTTATATAGGCTATTAAGTATTAACCATGCTGATTTAATTAAGTTTTGGAGTCTTCTCGTCCTATGGTACGGTAAAAACAGTGAAAAAGAACTGCAGACTGAAATAACCAGAAAATTTTCCGCTGTGAGTGAGACCTGTATCTAAACAGTCTTGTTCGGCAGACAGGATTTTAGATGCGTTGTTTCCAAGTGATTATCTTTGTTTTGGTAGTTATTATAGAGTTATTTGAGATAAAACAGTTTATTCGAGATAAGGATATGTATTTTGCATTTAAGACTAAAAGCTGTTACTATAGAGTTATTTATATCCTCGATGTGCCTAGTGAGTTATTAAACCCAATGGCGTCATTAAAATCCCGTTATAGATTGAGAACCGGATTTAAATTCTTAAGCTAGATGTTTATATGATCATTGATGTTAGGTACTGAACTTGTTGGACCAACGACCCGTCCTACAACATTATCCCCTAAAGCAGAAGACATGGCATTCAAGGGGTCAACATCTTCTGTGAACAAACATTCAATATCTTTAAAGGTATGTTAGTATTCAATTTATTACTAATTAATCTTTTTTCAAGTTTGTTTCGTTTTCTGCGATTATAGCTAAGAACACGTAACAGAAAATTGCAAACATAACTTTGATATTGTACATCATGTAGGGAGGAGCTTCCTACTTTCGGTTCATCAAAGAGAAAGGGTATGACATTCACGCTTGCACATATCATATTCTAGAGTTTGTGCCATGTATACATGTCACCATAAGTTATCCACAGGGGTTCCATGCCTGAAGAACTTGAAAAAGAAATGGGGATTAGAATGATATTTCCGACATCAAGAAACGAAGATTCAATAGGTATACCTTTTTCTCTTATACTGTTAAATGGTTTGATGCATATGTGTTAACATTGTTCATGGCCCATTAAAATGTATCGTGTATGCTTTGCTGTCGTTACATGTATTCCTATCTTCTCGTGAAAAAAGTATTTACAAGGCGCATTTTTGCAGTCGTTGAAGGCACTTCTCCTGGTAGTGTAGCTAGAGCTGCTAAAAGAATACAACCCATAATTGACGAGGTTGGTTATAGGAAAAAGATCCCAGTTTTCGTGTATGATTTCTTTGGTTCCTTTGTAAAAACATGTGGTAAAGTTGGGAATTCCGACCCATTACCAAAATTGAGTCTAGAAGGGGACAGGGCCAAACGTGCTGAAAGTCTCCCATCTTTTATTCACAATGTATAATGTATTAATATATATAATCTTCTAAATCGTTTTTCTCTTAATAATTTCGATAATAATTGTAATAGTTTGATTTTGGTAATCATGATTTGTAAAAAGACAAAAAAGTGTTTACGCCTCAACCAACCCATGCTGTTTTGACCCATACCAGTAACCTACTCAACCTGACTCGTTTTGACTTGTTGCCGTCCATCTTTCCACATTTACATCCACGAGGTCCTTTCTGCAGCTGGTCCTTATGTTTGGTAACATATAAGTCGATCATTAAATTTAGATTAATCTATCATGCTTTAGTGAAAAATCTTTTTTTTAGCTTTCAATTTTCTTAACATGCTGACACGTGATTTACCCACACATGCTTTTTGAACAGGCCGTTAAAAGCTCAGCTCTTGACAACACTCACTTCATATCACTGCCACTTGCTATACATCCTCAGTTGGTTGATAAGCTTGTCAACTTTCAGAAATCAGCATCAAAGAGTTCTACGTTATTTGGTATGCTGACAAAATTACTCTTAGTATAAGCTCCTGCTAATCCATTTCATAATTTCGTACGGTTCATGCTGGTCTGTTCACTTGCGTTGTGTTTTATCTCAAATGGGTGGTCATGTTAGTTAAAATGGCAACGTGTCAAATGGGTCAAACTTGATTACCAGCGTTTTTAAGTGAAATGATATATCAATACTTCTATTTTTTTTTTGTTAATGTTTATGATTTTTATTTCTGATATGTAAACAAATAGACGACTCCATATTCATAAAACCAAAGACGTTTCACTTAACTGTGCTCATGCTGAGGTTGTATAACAAGGAGAGAGTCGATGCTGCTGTTAAGATATTAAAGGTCAGTTCAATTGCTCAAACATTCTTGGTTGATTGAAATACTTCTCTCGATTTTTGTTTTGTTACATATAAGGGAATTGCTGGAGAATTAAAGGATGCATTAGGTGGCCAACCTGTATCTATTAAACTTAGGGGTTTGGTACGAATCTTTGTTCCATTGGCGTGTATGATATGGGGATTGTTTGAATGCACGTTCAAACTGATTAGATCGTCTTTCTTGTCAGGATATCATGAGAGGCTCTCAAGACAAGGCTCAAGTTCTGTATGCTCCTGTCGAAGTAGTAGGTGGTGAGGACAGATTGTTGCACGCCTGCAGTATCCTTGTTCTATATGCACTTTTTATCGGGGGTTTTTATTTTGCATTTAAAAGGAAAATTGCCATCTTCCTGAACTTTCTTAGATGTCATCACTGATGCTTTCATAAAAGGTGGCCTTGTTTTCGAGAAAGATTGCCAACGAGCATTAAAGGTATGGAATTCCACTTTCGAGTTTTTAGTGATAGTTGTTAGGACTTAGAGATGGCAGTTTTGACACGTTACTTGTGAATGGATGGGTTGTGTTTAATAATCTTTAACGGGTGAAATGGTTCAAAATTTGAAACATAGCTAGAAAGGAAATGTGTCATATGGGTCGAAAAAGTATATTTAATGCCGACAACTGCCCAACTTATTTTCTTATGATGACATTAGATTGTTTGTGATATGAAATTACTTTCATCATATCGATTCACGATTTACCCTTTACAAAGTTGGACAAAAATTCCATTGATTCAACCCAATCCGACACGTTCAAACTCACCCCATTTTGACACGCTACGTAGCCTTTTGCCCCCTCTGACACACAACAGCTTTTTAGTTTTTTTATTTGACCCGTTTGAGATAAAAACATAACCCATATCTACCCATTCAAAATCAAACGGGTGAAACTACGACCTGTACTATTTCCTTCTTTGCGTATCTTTATCTCTCATATATAAACATAAGACGAATAAGCTAACTAAAAATAATTTTATGTCAATGCAGTTGCATGCGACAGTGATGAATGCAGGGCACAGGTAAATACGTGTTCATTAACATCTACTTTTTGATTGTTTAGTCTACACGATATTTTGACATGGGGTTTATATTGATCAGGAGGACATTTGATGCTCGTGGCATTTTGGAGAAATATGGTTCAATAGATTGGGGAGAGTATCTCATTCCTGAAGTTCATCTGTCACAAAGGTTTGTCTTTGATGCGAATGGTTACTACCATTGTTGTGCTTCCATTCCGCTCCCGGGCTCCCGTAAATAGATAGGATTCGCAGAAGTCTAAATGCAGAATCGTTGGCTGTTTGTTTTGTATTCTTGTATACATGCGTGGACGTCGATGTTGCCCACTTTGCCCCTCATGGTGTCACGTTGTTGAATACGTTGAATAAACATAGTAAATATAAAATAAAACATGTGTGTCAAACTTGTAAGTGGTGATTACTTGTGGGAACAGTTTATTTTATTTTGCAGCTGACTAGGAAATGCCGCTTCTATGTGCTTCGCGTTTTAGGTACCCTATATGGTGACGGGGAAAAGTGGTGTCACCCCAACACTTTTTTCCAATATCATAACCTGCTACCGCACAAAACACCCTCTCATATTTTTGGTGTCGTGGGACGCACCACTAGCCAAGGGCCAGTATCATGTTGGCATCGTTTTGGCGTTGTGGTACCAGCCCAGGCTTAGACGCATGGTTACCGTGCCTTCTTAGTATACTAGGATAAACACTCACATGTCAAAAGACCGATTAAAAGACACTAACATGATACCACATATATTGATTATGGAGTACTTGTTAGCAAGTTTTATCCCCGTGGGGTGTTTGTTTAATGTTTTCTTAAGCTTATGAGCTTACATTAAGCTCATTTTCCGGGGTTGTAGCTCATAAGCTCAAAAACTTTTAAGCTGGAGTGTTTTTGTTCTCGACTTATTTCCAATCAAGGGCAAGAAAGTTACATGTTGAAATGCTTTTTCGTGCAATCAATTAAAAAAAAAGAAATAAAAAGACGCTAGAAGGAGGGGTCGAACCTCCGACCTCATGGTTAACAGCCATGCGCTCTAACCAACTGAGCTATTCCAGCTTTTGTCGTCTAACTTAAACATTGTTCTAATATAGTATATATATTTTTATGACCATATGCTTTATGTGATATTTGAAGTTGTAAACCAACTTGATTTGTTTCAAAATGAGATTATATCGGTCTCATATCAGATAAGTTTAGTTAGCCAACGCCTCTGATGGAAACTCTCATTTGTCAGGTGGTAGTGATAGTCGCCAAGTCGTAACAAGCTCGAAAGTCGACGAGGAAACCGCAAAAGAAAAAAAAAAGAGCAAGGACGCTAGAAGGAGGGGTTGAACCTCCGACCTTGTGGTTAACAGCCACACGCTCTAACCAACTGAGCTATTCCAGCTTTTTGTTTTACTTATTTAGCTTAAGCTTTCTGTACAGTACATTTTTTTGTGAACCAAATCTGTTTGTCTCAAAATGAGATTTTATTGTATTATATGTGAGAAAATATATTATGAGATATATGTGAAACAATTATCGTTTTGAAAATTTTTATATATCTCAAACATTCAGAAAAGTTATTATTACAACATACAAGTAAAAGCACCATCAACAAAAATTACCAATAATCGTTTTTAAAACACACATCCAAACACCTCATTAATTTACTGAAGCTGGCTATTGTCCATCATTTTTTAAAAATGGAAAGGTGTCGATCATCGCTTAAACAATTAAAGACGAAATATTACATGTCCATGTTAGATGATATGTTTAGGCACAAGTTTAACCATGAGCTTGGGGTCCATTAAGTTTAAAGTTAAAATTGGTTGTTCGATAAGCTATGTTATCAATATGAATACACACGAAATGTAGTTTACAGTTTTATGGAAAAGTGACACTCAATATCTCTATAATCGTAATATAACTAGACAAACACTTGCTTAATCTAGTTAATGAATCCCAAAGCTAACAAAGAGCTAGAACACATAAGACATTTAAGCCAATCAATCCAACTAAAAGACATACTACTCATAGAACTAAGCCAAAAAAAAGAATACAAACAAATAAAATCGAAAATATCGCTTTTCTTGATAGGGTGAGAGCAAAAAATGATGCTATTACAGAACCTCCAAACCCACCATAAAGAGCACACAAAAATGATGTACAATCGGCGAGCCTTATATTTAGGCACGTTCCACGAGGACAACCAATCTTTAAGCTGATCATAGGATATGATAACAGGAAAAGGGGTTTCGCACCAACCATGAACACGATGCCAAACATCAGAAGCTAATCCACACTCGATGAATATGGGATTAAAGGATTCTACTTACCGTTGCAAGTAGGACATGCGATTGTTGAAATGTCAATGCCACGAGACGAAAGGTTCGGGCGATGGGGCAAACAGACTAGGTTAATTTTCCACATGAAGTCAATAACTTTTTTTAGGAAGAATCATATTGTCACACCCCGTTATGACGGAAACACGGGGCGCGAACTATGGATATCATCATAACAAACGGTGTCTCTATAGAGAAGACTAAATGCAAAAATGTCATTCAAGGCGACAAAAAGTCATGACAATATCTCAAAACATGCAGGGGTCTAGGTATGTAGGTAACAAGTCCTACCTCTTACACAAGACAAACAAACAAAACATATACAAGTCATATAGTGCACTTATTCAAATCAAAACAAAGGAAATCTAAGAGGAATGGGGTTCCTCCGTATGCAATCCTAGGCATCTCCAATTCTAGCCACTTCCATTATCCACCTTCACCAAATCCTCACCTGAAAGAGACACTAAAACACATCAACATAAAGTTGGTGAGAGTCATAGGTTTAGACTCCAAGAACCAAAATAAAAACATAATTTTTAAGCTGTGAACATAACCATTAAAACATTTCACATATGGACAAGGTGCGACATAATGCATTAACAAACTAGTAATCAAGATTACACATTCCAATCAGAATAAGGCTACTTGCCTTACCAAATCACAACTGGTCACATAGACGCCCATACATCTATGTACCAAAATAAGGCTACCCGCCTTACCAATATCCACTGAGACGGTATGTGTCCCCCGATCCAAATCACAAACACAATCAAGATTTACATAGCAAGTCTAACACATAAGTAAACACATATTGTCCAACACAAAACCATTCAAAACAATCACATCAACATATTTCAAGACCATTACAGTGTCGCTCCCATCCTATTTGGAAGTTTGAAAAGCATTTATAAAACTCAAGAATATGGGACTATGAATTTCACCTTGCGATAGCAATCCAAAAGTCCACGCGCGATCAAACAATATCTAAAACACATACAAATAAACCACACATCAACATTGATTCAAAGACTCTACCCCTTCATCAATGTAACAACCTACATGATGGATATCTAACTCACTTCTACCCTTATAACAATTTTAACCATCCATTATATACTCACAACCCCTTATCACATCACTAGTTATAAATCCCAATATTTCCAAACACAGTTGAATTCTTTAGTAACTAACGACCCCAAATAAAATACTAATTCAATGTCATTGATCTAGCCCTTCCTCCCCTTAGCTTCAAAATGTATTGTGAGCTTAAAATAAATTTTACAAAAATTTACTCATAGTGAAAGTATTCTATTCAAACTATTTTATAAAAACTGACTCGAATTAATCATAGTTTTGGGACATAGTAAAAATATGGGTTGACCAGACCTATTTAGACACTTGAACAAAAATTACCAAAAATCAAGTAGTTCCAATACATCATAAACTCACCTCTGTAAATTCCCCAAAAATTATAAAAATTATTTAACATGGTTTCTAAATAAAAAACCCAAATCCAAATATGTCCGAAAATTGACTGTTCTGTATGACGACTCTTGCAACCGTGTTTCGACCAACTTACAAACCTCCAATATTTACAAATCTTACATTTTTAAAAACTAGGCTCCCTGACCTAAATTTGAAAAAAGAATTCGATTCATAACTCGTTAGTATGACCAAGATATGACCAAAACAAGTTGACCCAAAATATGCCCAAATTTTTAATGACGAATTTAAACATGATTAAATCCTAATTACCATCACTAATCTTCATAATAACTAAATTAATCAATTTATATGAACCATAATCACACTAATCTCAGAAAACTCACAAACCCTAATCCATCATAATGGTTAATTACATGATTAGATTAATTAAGATCACTAATAAAACAAAGGTTTTTAAGATTTTACCTTAGAAATCAATGGAAGAAATTGTTTTTGCTGAAACCTAATTCCACCATTGATGAAATTCGACTAGGAGAGGTTACGGTGAGTAAAAATCTGATGTTTTTGGTTATGGTATGGGTTTAGTGTAATCCTAAAGGCCTCCTAGTCCAATTACAAGTTCATTGGGCCTGTTTTTTTTTGGCTTTTTTTGCAAATTTCACTTTTTCTTTTCTTTTATTAGCCTAAACCAAAGGCCTACAGCCCTAAGATCTGATTTTATTAATCTTTTTATTATTTATTCATTAGTAAAACCAATCATTTACTCATTAATAAAACCAATCATTACCTTCGGGTCATTACCGGGTCAAAACCTGAAAGCCTTACGTAAAATTTTCGATTTTTTACGCGATTTCTGAATTAACCTTCATTTCCGAAAGTTTCTAAATATGGAAAGCAACCCTAAAACTTATCCTAACCATATACTCCCCCCGTCTCAAAATTATTGTCCACGTTACTATTCTGGGACGTCCCAAATTAATTGTTCCAAAAATAGATAAGGAATGTGTATTAAGTTTACCATATCACCCTCACTTGAAGGTATTATTACAAATAATGAAGAATGTCTAAAATAATTGGTTAAAGGTAAAACTGTCATTGTATAAAAAGTAAGAGAGAGAAAACTGAAAAAGTGATGTTTTTATTATAATACGTGTTTTTTATCGGTGGACAATAATTATGAGACGGAGGGAGTACATAATACATATATATAACATACGATACGTACGCGAAAACTTATAAAAACGATACTTGAACTTTCACGCAGTTCATTTGCCATTTCATTTCATCAAATTTTTATTTCCCACTTGTACCATGATTTACGAATCAAGCACATCATTCCATCCATTCTCATTTCCAAAATCACACATATAAACACATAAATCACATAGGACACATAATCTAACACATAAATAGAAGTCAACGGGTGACAACTAACTCGTCAAAAACCCGAGTTGTCACACATATCCCAATTTGTAGGTTGAGGCATCGAGGGAAGGGGTTTTTCATCGACATGTGGACGAGTCACCCCAACAGAAAATACACCATCATTTGCAATCAACCAAACACACGAGTCTTCACCATCATACGGGATAACATGGTTAATCTTGTTTTACATGTCTCGTAAGTAAGCCGAGGTGCGAACGTCAAAAAACTGTCTAGACCCGCTCCAATGTCACTGACCATTGTGAAAGCGATCAATGATAAGGCAATCTTTATCTTGATCTAACTGATAAAGCCTACTGTAACGAATACATAAAGGGAAGTCATCGATCCATGTATCTTTCCAAAAACGAATTCGTGTATCACATCCAACTTTAAAGCTAAAAAAATTAGTCGGGGGAAAACCATTCAAATGTAAGAATTTGAAGAGCCAACTATCCTAGCCCAACCATCAATTTGTACTACTGAGTTAAGATATATGTAAACCCTTAAATTAGCATAGAGCTATTCAACCAATCATAATCACCCATTTTTTAGAAAACCCACTTCCCACCACTTTTTTAAAAATTAAATATCTCACAAACGGTAAATCGTCAAACAAAAAACAATACACCATTGCGACGAGAATTAAATCATCTATCTATCGAGGGGCACATGTATATACTTTCGACGAACTTTTTTTCGACTCTTTTTTTCTTAAGTCACGTCTGGAGAGAATCATATATGATTCGTCACGAATCATATATGATTTTCAGAATGTTCATATATGATTCGTTATATGAATCATATATGATTTTCTGAAAATCATATATGTTTCGTGACGAATCATATATGATTCTCTCCAGAGGTGACTTAAGAAAAAAAGTTCGAGAAAAAGTTCGTCGAAAGTATATACATGTGCCCCTCGATAGATAGATGATTTAATTCTCGTCGTGATAATATGTTTTGTTTTACGTAACGATGAACGATTTGTAAGATAATTAATTTTCAAAAAATGAATTTTTTTGTTACATGATAAAAATGAGTGATTGTTATTGGTTGATTAAGTTTATGTTAAACTAAAGGTGTATGTTGAAATTTTTCCTTATACTACTATAATCACTTACGTATCCAAAAAATAAAGGACAATTAGACCCTTATAATTGTTAGCAGGCTTGTGTTTCTATGCAGGCTCGGTTCATGTCTCGGCCCATGTTAGGCTTAGTATTTTTGTACATATACTCAATGAGGGTATGTAATTGATATATACCTAAAATATACGATTTAATATACTCTCCTACAATAATGAGACTAATGTAATGATTAGTGATATCATTACGACATATTCAACCAAAATAACTACAAGACAAAAGTTCAAATATAACCTTGTTTTCTCCATTAGTAGGGGACAAATTTGCATCATTTATTTTGGTTTGATCTAAAAGTTGAGATTAATCTAAGATTTAAAAATAAACGCGGAAAAACTATTTTTGCCAAAAAAATTCAAATGTTTCAAAAATCAAACGGAAGAATTAAAAGTTGTAAATTTGACCAAAAATATGTTATTAATGGTAATATTTCACTAGTGAAAAAAACAAAAAAATATAACTAATGATAAAATAATGAATATCATTGATATTACACTTTAATTATGTTTATTTAATATAACTTTTATTGTTTTTCTCACTAATAAAATATCACTATTAATAAACTATTTTTCGTCAGATTTACAATTTTAGTTCATCGATCGATTTTTTTTGCAACTTTTTGATATTTCAGCAAATATTATCTCGTGTCTTTTTTAATTAAAATTTAATCTTAAATAATAAATAGTTAAAATTACTCAACTCATAAATACAATTAGAATTATGAAAATTGTACTACTGAGTTTTATTCAGTACCGTCCGAAAGCTAATCATTTGATTCGATAATGAGTATAAGTTTCGTCCAAACATTGAAAACTAATTACTCAAATTCATTTATTGTAATTGACTAAGATTTGAATGGTCTTTATATAAACATAAATATTAAAAAGTGTATATTTTACATGATTTTAGTTTTCAGGGTTAGATTTGTTTCCATTTTTCGAGTTTTTGTTTTTTGTTCGTGTTAGGGCTAATGTGTTTTTTACTTTTCAATAATAATTAATACTTATTGGGCTCTCCCATATGGCCCAAATCGGTTGTTCTGCTCCCTATATATTTACCTAGGAGTTATGTTTCTTCAAATCCCAACAACCTTAACAAATGTCGACCGAGCAGCAGCAAGAACAACAAGTGGCCCCAGACCAAAAGATGGATTCGACAAAGACATTGTGGATAGGTGATTTGCAGTATTGGATGGATGAGCAATATATCCATTGCTGTTTTTATCCTACCGAAGAAGCTTTTGACAAAGTGAAAACTATTCGTAACAAGCTAACCGGACAATCGGAAGGATATGGTTTTATCGAGTTCAAGAGCCGTGCAGATGCAGAAAAAGCTCTCAAGACCTACAATGGGAAACAGATGCCATCTACTGAACAGAATTTTAGGCTAGATTGGGCGGCTAATAAGGGTGGTGCTTTGGATTTTTAATTGTGTGCTTATTGCGTTTATTATTATTATGAGTTACAGTGGTTTTGTTATTTCGATCTTTAATTTGTACCCGAAATCAATGTTTATTCCCGTTAATGTTTTGTTATCAGTCGACTAAAGTCCATCGTTATAGTTGGGTAATGGGGTGTTCGTTTAGCTTATATAACGTAAGGCTATTTCGGTTTATATAACATAAACCTCAATTTGGTTATCTAAATTTGTTATGATACTAATAAACTTATATAAGCCCATAAGTCATCAATAAGCTTAAAAAAAATTAAGGTTTATAAAATATAAGCCGAAATATGACTTATTTTCAACTTATATAATGTAAGCCCTAATTTTGTGTTTTATTTTGAGACTTAAGGGTTTATAAAAGTTTATTATGATATAATAAATTTATATATGTTCATAAACCTCCAAATAAACCATATAATTGGGCTTATGTTATATAAGCCGAAATGAACTTATATTATATAAGTCAAATCAAAACACCCCCTAAATTGAGAGAAATTCATGGTATTTATATTTAAAAGTTTTTTAATTTTTATGTTTGATATCTTAAAAGTTTGTGTGAATTCGAGTCGGGTTAACTCGAGTCAGGTCGTTCGAACTTAGATCGACTCAAGTATGAGTAAAATGTAACGGATTTGTAATTTTTACTCATTTTAATAGAAAATTTATAAAACTTATATTAAAAACTATTTATTCGGGTTAGTCAGGTTGACCCAATGCCCGACAATATTTAGTATGTGAGGTTACTCGATACGCAAATAATTTCTTTTCACCACCCGCGACCCAAAAAGAAATGGCGATCAGATGATATTTCCAACATGAAGAAAGGAAAGATTCAATAAGTATGTCTTTTGTTTCCATTCAATTTGTATCGACTCACTTGTTGTGATCATTACATGTATTCCTATCTTCGAGTGAAAAAAATATTTACAAGGCGCGTTTTTGCAGTCATTGAAGGCGTTTCTCCTGATAGTGTAGCTGGAGCTGCTAAAATCAGCCCATAATTGACGAGGTTGGTTCTAGGAAAAAGATCCCAGTTTTCGTGTATGCTTTCTTTGGATCTTTGCAAAAACATGTTGTAAACTTGGGAATCCGACCCATTGAGCAGTGACCTATTCAACCTGACTCGTTTTGACTTGTTGCCTAACCTGACCGACCCGCCCATCTTTCCACATTTACATACAGTTGCTGGTCTTTAGGATTGGTGACATATGAGTCGATCATTAAATTAAGTAGATTTTTTATCATGCTTTACTGAAAATTTCTTTTTTCGGTTTTGTACTTAACATGCTGACACGTGCTTTACCCACGGATGACTTTTGAACAGGCCGTTAAAAGCTCAGCTCTTGACAACACTCACTTCATATCACTACCACTGGCTATTCATCCTCAGTTGGTTGATAAGCTTGTCAACTTGCAGAATTCAGTAGCAAAGACTTTTAGTTTATCTGGTATGTGGACAAAATTTACTCCTATTATAAGCTCCTGTTAATCCATTTTCCTATATGTGTACGATTCATGCTGGTGTGGTTGCTGAACCAAGGGATTTGAGAATTTATCGTTCCATTCTGTAGTATTAAAGGGTGTCATTTTTGAACAGTTTACTTGTAAATGGCTATAAAAAAACAGTTTAGCTGAAATGGTAACGGGTCAGATGGAACAAACTTGATTAGCAGCGTTTTTGGTGAGAATTGAATTAATACTTCAAATTTTAGTTAATATTAAGATTTTTATTTCTGATATTTTACTTACAAGTTACAACCGAACTGCGAACAGATAACTCCATATCCATAAAACCAAAGACATTTCACTTAACTGTGCGCATGCTGAGGTTGAATAAAGCGGAGAGATTCGATGCTGCTGTTAAGATATTACAGGGCAGTTCAATTGGTCAAACATTTTTGGTTGATTGAAATACTTCTGATATAAATGTTGTTTTTTACATCTCAGGGAATTGCCAGAGAATTTAAGAACGCATTAGGTGGCCTACCAGTATCCATAATCCATCGAACTTAAGGGTATGGTACGAATCTTTGTGCGGCTGACGTGTAGGATATAGCTGATTGGGATGTTTTTTATATGATTACAATAAGCATGAAGCTACTCGTGTTACAATTACATTACACATTTTCCTTTAAGGATATCATGAGAGGTTCTACAGACAAGGCTCAAGTTCTATATGCTCCTGTCGAAGTAGTAGGTGGCGAGGATAGACTATTGCACGTCTGCAGTGTCCTTGTTCTGTATGAACTTTTTTCGGTTTTCTTTTGTTGTTTTCAATCAAAAAGAAATTCAGATATGCACTCGGAAATATGAAGAATGCCATTTTCGTGAACTTTCTTAGCAGTCATTAGTCATCATTGATGCTTTCATAAAAAATGGCCTTGTTTTCATAAAAAGGCCTTTATGTCAACCCATTTCGACACGCTCAAACTCACCCATTTTGACACGTTACGCAGCTTTTGCCACTTCTGTTTTGCATTTGACCACACACTACTTGATGTGTTGGGCGGGCGGCTGGGTCGTGTATGGCTTAAATAATTTAGATCTCATTTTGACCCGATTACCTTTGTTTCCTTTTGAGTTTTTCTATTCGACCCGTTTGAGATAAAACATAGCCCGTATCTACACGTTCACAATCAAACGGGTGAAACCACCACCTCTAGTATTTCCTTCTTTGGTTACCTCTATCTCTCGAATCTAATCATAAGACGAATAATCTATCAAAGTTTTATTTCAATGCACAGTAACGAGTGCAGGGCACAGGTAAATGTTCTTAAATCCGTGTTCATTTAACACCTAGTTTTTTATTGTTTAGTCTGCACGGTGTTTTGACATGGAATTTATATTGACCAGGAGGAAATTTGATGCTCGTGGCATTTTGGAGAAATATGGTTCCGAAAAATGGGGAGATTATCGCATCCCTCAACTCCATCTTTCACAAAGGTTTGCGTATGATGCGAATGGCGCTACTACCATTCATTGTTGTGCTTCTATTCTGCTCCCTTAAATTAAGGTTTGCGTATGACTGTTTCGCATTCTGGTGAAGTGTAAATTTGCCTATTTTACTGCTCATGGTATCAAAAAAGAATATAAATTAAAGAATAAAAAAACGCTAGAAGAAGGGGTCGAACCTCCGACCTCATGGTTAACAGCCATGCGCTCTAACCAACTGAGCTATTCCAGCTTTTGTCATATATCTTAAACATTTATATAATATAGCATATATACTTTTATGACCATATGCTTTATGTGAAATTTGAAGTTGTGAACCAACTTGATTTGTTTCAAAATGAGATTATATTGGTCTCAATGACGGACCCACCCTATAGGAAGGTGGTGCCCAGGAACCACTTTAGAAAAGAAAAACCTTGAGATTCGGTGTACTATTTTTTTGGAGGACCTACCTTAAATTTGGGTAACGATCTCGAGCGACCTTCGGTTAACCGGTTTTAAAGTCGGTGGTCCACATTGCGATGACCGATTCGAATCGGTCCGTCTCAAAAAGTCGTTTGCTGTCCCGATCTATTTGTGCAATCGACCCTGCTTCCTGTCTCTTTTATTTCTATTCTTTTTATTTTTCCAAATTAAATTAATTTAATTTTAATTATATTTTAATTACATAAAATTTGTAATAAATTTCAAAATTTTAATATATTGAGTTTTGTTTAATTTCTTACAATTGCAAGATTCAATTGCAAGATTTTTTACAGTTACCGAATTTTTACATATATGATATTTAATACATACTATTTATAAAACTCGTTTTAACTTAGGTCCGATCCGACTTGACCTAATCCGACCGACCCGATACGGCCCGATTCGATTCACTATTTTTATTAGACTAACCTTAGGAACCATCTTGTAAACTCGGCTGGATCCGCCACTGATTGGTCTCATATCTGATACGTTTAGTTAGCAAAAAATTCTAATGGAATTTGTTGGGTGGTAGTGACAGTCCCTGAATCATAGCAAACTCCGAAGTCGACAGGTTTACCACAAAAGACAAAAAAAGAGCACAAACGCTAGAATGAGGGCTTGAACCTCCAGACCTTGTGGTTAAGGGCCACACGCTCTAACCAACTGAGCTATTCCAGCTTCTTGTTTTAATTTATTTAGCTTAAACTTTTGTAAAGTACATTTTTTGTGAACCAAATTTATTTGTTTCAAAATGAGATTTTATTTGTATTATATGTGAGAAAATATATCTATATCCTAATTAAATCAAGATAAATTTGTAAGTACGTGTCGCAATTGTAAACAAAACACGTAATCATTTTTCTAAGGTGGCTGCTTCTCCATTAATTTCTCACAACTCCATACCACAACTTCATTCAAAGAAATAACCAGACTACTATTCTTATACCGTAACTGCTTCAATCACTCTCAGAATTTAAACTGTTTTTAACCTCTTAGTTAACAATAAACTTCTGATTTAAGAACAACCATGATGGGATTATTATTAGTGATTTTTAAGATTGTACTCTTGAATCAAGTGATTAAAGATTCATTTGAGGTAAGTTTTAGGGTTTTAGTTTTTCAATTTTGCATTGTTAAGTGTTCTGTCCTTTCTGATTTTGTTATGTATTTGTTAAATGAACATCGGTCGATTGTTTTTAAAACTAACAGAGGGTATTTTTGTGGCTCACCACTATGTTTCCAAAAAAACCCATCATTATGATTTGTTTATTCCATAAATATTTCTAAATTACATAAATCAAATGTTTGGGGAAACGTCTAATTGAAATAAATAAATAAATAAATAAGTTCGAGATTTCTGAAATTAACGATTAAGCTTCTCGTTTTCCTTTGTAAACTGTAAGTTCACAATGCTTCACAATGCTTCTTCTTGGGATCGTCAATTGTTAGAAAACATAATATCAAAGTAATAAAACTAGATCTTACATCCAACCAGCCACCCCTTGGTGTATTTTATTAGAAATCAGGGTACGGAAACAAAAAGATAAAGACTAGTCCCCAAACGGATGCTAGTCGAACGATTACAAGATAAATGTGAGATTGTCCCAACTAGGTTGATCCAATCTCCCTCACTACAAGATTCACTCAATCACACACCAGAAATCAAGATGAAACTAGATGAAGACCTCCCATGAACCAGCAATGGTTAGAAAGAGAGAGAGCAGACAACACACACCAATAAGTGTGTGTGTTTTGATAAAGACTGCTAACCCTAGCAAATGAATTGCTAGGGGAATATATGCAAAGTCGCCAAACACGCTCCAACGGATAGTAAGCCCACAAGGAGAGAAGCCCAAGCACATTAAGAGAAAACGAGCCCAAGAGCCACAAACCTGAAATATAACACATAACAAAGTAAAATGCAACATTTAGAAAAGTGTAAAAATAACACCCTTCCTCAATCTGACAAATGAGAGAGCAGAAAGGAACATCATTTACCAAACATGTTCACAAGTTTTAATTGGTTGCAAAGCTTTATATGTTGGGAAATACCATGAGCTTTTGTGAAAATGTCAGTAGTTTGATCAGCAGAAGCAACCTTAAAAGTTTTAATGACATCATCTTGAACCTTTCCTCTTATTAAGTGGACATCAACCTCAAAATGTTTGGTTCTTTCATGAAAGACAGGATTGGCAGCAATCTGAATAGCAGAACTGCTATCAATATATAAGTGCATAGGAAACAAACACTTGACCATAAGATCATTCAAAAGGTTGGTGATCCAAATAACTTCACATGTGGCACTAGCCATGCATCTGTATTCTGCCTCAGCAGAAGATCTAGAGATGGTAGGTTGCTTCTTGCTTTTCCAGGACACAAGAGTCCTTCCCAAGAAAACACAATACACAGAAACAGATTTTCTGGTTCTAAGGCACTTGGCGCAATTAGCATCAGTGTAGAAAGACACATTTAAAGAGGTGATGGTAGTTGTTTTTACACACCTTTAGGAAAAGGAGGTAAAATAGGGTAAGCGTTAACAAGTGACTTAGGAAAATCACGAGTTATGACCCAAAGTGGGGATCGTTCTCAAGGAGGCTTGGTGTGTGTGTTAAGAAATGATTATTTATGTGATTATATGATTATGAGAAAGAAAATAGAAATGAGCTAAGAAGAGAATAACGGTTACGATAACGATTACACTAAGACGAAAAGGTCGTACACGTAAAACCCTAAAAAGTACCAAATTTAAAAATTTACCCTAAAAATTCCTAGAAAATTGCATTAAATCCTAAATAATGTATTAAGAGTTTACAAAAAATCAAAAATCACTCAAACCTTTTATTTAATTAAATAATATTTTTTAATGCTAATTAAAGCCCTAAAAATCAATTTAATTAACAAAAAGCCCAAAATGAATTTTATCACTTTGTAAACCTCTAAAATACCCTAACTTAATTTAAAACTATTTTTGGAAATTTTAAAATTAATTAAAACTATTTAAAAATAATTAAAAACTATTAAACTTAAAATAATTATAAAAATTAATCTAAGAACAATAAAAATATTCTAAAAGTTGTAAAATTCCTAACTTAATGTGTTTAACCTAAGAAAAATATAAAAACTTGAAAAATCTAAATTTTAATTTTTAATAATAAAATAATAAAAAAATAATATTAAAAATCCAAAATTTATACAAAAATTCTAAAAACTTGCAAGCTAGCTTAATTTAACCTAAATAAACAGAAAATAACCTTGAAATTACAAAAATACCCCTAATGGACCTCCTAATGGGTCAAAAGTCCAAACAGTCACCTTAATGGGCTTATTAAGGCCCAATAAGAAAAATGTTGTCCAATTAAGCCCAAAAGCTCCTATCTGACTCAAAATTTGGTTTTAAACACAATTTTTCAAAGGCTTAAAAGCTGAAAATGTGAAATAAGCTGACTTATACCAAACAGCTTATTCTTAATGGGCTTTTTGGCCCATTAAGCTATAAGCTGATGCCATAAGCTCAAATTAGACACACAAGCTTCTTTTGAGTTGCTTAAGACTTCTGTAAAAAGAAATTTGAAATAAGCCAAAGGAATAATCCTGAAAATACAAAAATAGTTTGTAAGCCTTTTTTAGAGAAGAATAACCAACTAAAACACACTTTTCAGCTCTAGATTTGAGCTTGTCACTGTTATTCAGACAAGTAGAAAAACACAGACAGCCAAAACACTTTAAATGAGAGAGATTGGTTTTTTCTTATAGAGCAATTCATAGGGGGACCTACCATTTAAGACAAAAGAGGGGAACCTGTTGATTAGATAAGCGACAATTAGAATGCAATCAGACAAAAAATGAGTAGGAATCCATCCTTGAAACATAAGACTCCTGACAACATTAAGAAGGTGTCTATGTTTCCTTTCAGCAATACCATTTTGCTGAGGGGTATGAGGACAAGAGGTCTGATGAATGATACCCATAGTGGAGAGCATAGTGTGAATCTTGTTATTAACAAACTCAGTCCCATTATCGAATCTAAAAACTTTGATTTTAGAATCAAATTGATTTTTAACAAGACTTATAAAATGTTTAAGCCAATCAAAAACCTCATCCTTAGTTTTCAAAAGGTAAGTCCACACAACTCTAGAGTAGTCATCCACAATGGTAAGGAAGTATCTATACCCTTCCTTACTCTGAACCTTGTAAGGGCCCCAAAGATCCAAGTGAACCAAATCACTAAGATGACTGGATTTATGGTCACTCAAAGGGAAAGGTTACCTGGTTTGTTTGGCCCTATGACAAGTTTCACACACAGATATGTTGGTATTCTTAGACAGGGGAAGGTCAGTCTTAAGGATATTGAGAACATGGTCAGAAGGATGACCAAGCCTACAGTGCCATAGGTCTTTGAAGGTATGAAAGGTCATGGCAGAGTTAGCATTACCTAACTCTGAGTCTTACAGTCATCAAACAAATAGAGCCCCCCAGATTCACTACCAGTCCCTAGAATGATCCCCTTATCCAAGTCCTGAATATAACACTTATCCTCATCAAAACCAACAAACAACTTGCTATCCTTTATAAGTTTGTTAACAGAAAGCAGACTAACACAATAATTAGGAACAACTAACATATCATGAAGAATCACATTGTTAGAAAGTTTAAGGTCACTAGTGTGACTGATGTTGGCAATAGTCCCATTGGGGTGACCAACATAAATGTTGAGATTGGAAATATCCACAACATTAGTCATGCCCACAATGGATGTGGTAAGATGTTGGTTGGCCCCGGAGTCAATTATCCAACCCAAAGTAATGGTTTTAGTAGTAAACTTGGTGTTTCCCACAAAAAACTTAGAAAAATGAATATTGAACCAAATGTTTGCATTAAAAAAGGAAATTCTACCTGCCATATTGGACTGGGTATTTCTGGAAGAATCACTTATCAAGCTGAGGAGTTTCTGCATTTGTTCACTGGTAAAAGAAGTTGGGGATTTACAAGTGGAAGTTTGCTTGTCCCCAACCTTTTGGTCACAGTTGGCATTAAAGTTATGTTTGAAACCAGTTTGTTTAGAAGCATTAGCACTCTTTTTATACCAAGCAGGATAACCATGTAACTCAAAACATCTATCAATAGTGTGGCCTGTTTGACTGCAATGAGTATAAAGAAGATTAGGGTTGGGACCCCTAAAATTTCCAGTACTATTGCCCTTAAAGGGAGGTTTGTTAGAGGTGTTGTTGTTACTACTGGTGGAAGTACTTCTCCTATTTTGATTGAAAGTTTTAATAGCAAAAGAGGCGGCATTCATTTTTGCCTCAGTATAACTAGAGGTCTCAGGAATACCCCTATGGGATTCCTCTCTAGAGACTGTGACATAAGCCTCCTTCACATCAGGAAGAGGATCCCTAGTGAGAAGAGCAGTCATAACAGGCTGATAGCAGTCATCAAGGCCCATTAGGAACTGCATGAGCCTCATGATCTGCTGATGTAGAGCCAACTCAGTGCTAGCAGAACAGGCACGCTTAGTCGCACAAATACACTTAGGAATTTTACAAACAACATCAAACTCTCTCCAAAGGGAGTTTAATCTGTGATAATAATCAGCCAAAGTACTACCCCCTTGTTTAATAGACCCAATTTTTTGAAGCAGATTATAAACAACAGACCCATCAACTTTATCATAAGTCTCATTCAAGTCTTTCCACACAATAGCAACATTTTCAGAGTAAACAAGACCCATGTAAACATCACTAGAAACATCATTCATAATCCAAGTAAGAACCATAGCAATACATCTATCCTATTGAGCACACATAACCTCATTAGTGTAAGTTTCCCTTAAACAAGAACCATCAACAAAGGCATATTTGTTTCTAGCTTGTAAAGCAAGTTTCATAACATTATTACACATTCTATAGTTTTTAGTTCCAAGAAGTTTAAAAGGAACAAGCACAAAACTACTATTATCACGGTTATGAATATGAAGTGGATTACCAGCATCCAAATTATTATAAGAGCAACAGGAGTAGGTGTGGTTTCAGTAGGACCTCCACCACCACCATTTCCTCCACCACCATTTGGTGTAGGAGGGGCACCACTAACACTCATGATTTACACAATAAGAGAGCAAGTAGAAGAACAATAACCAGATAGAAGCAGATAACCAAGCAAAGAAACAAACAAAGAACAAGAATAAAGATAAAACAATAAACACGCATAATATGAACACCAGAAATGTCAAGTTGTGAATTGGGATTGGCCAGAGCAGGTATCCACACCAGTCAAGGCTGGAGGGTCAAGATGTTAACCGAATCCGTTGCACCCACAAACTCAAATAACAGTAGCTCACAAAGTAACCAAGAGGGGGGAAAGTAAGAAAATGAAAGAAGACTTACAACGTTTTGAAGTAACCAATATGTATCAAAAACCACCCAATCTCTAGATTCGCTTAGTCTAGATGATGGGTGAGCCACCACCAGGAAACCCCCAAAAAAGAGAAGACAAATTAGGGTTAGCAAACCCTAATAAGATATACCTGAGCAACCAATCCAAAAAAGGTAACGGCACCACCAAGGGTGATACCAGGATACCAAAGAAGAAGAAAACCCTAAAATATCAAATTAGGGTTTTGAGAAACCCTAATTAGATCTTCAAGTTTTTCAACGGCACCACCAAAATAATCAACGACACCACCAAATAAAGCTTCCTGGGCACCAGAGATCCAAAACCCCCAACAAATAAAATTAGGGTTTGTGAAAACCCTAAGAAATTTTTTGAGAAAAAGAACGGCACCACCAATACAAGCTTCCAGAGACGTCGAGAGAGCTAAAGAACACCACAATAAAGTAAAACCCTAAAAAATAAATTAGGGTTTCATAAAGCCGAAAAACTCATATAACAAAAAACCACAAGAGAGCTTAGATAGGCTGAAAGATCTACAACCTAATGCTCTGATACCATGTTAGAAAACATAATATCAAAGTAATAAAATTAGATCTTACACCCAACCAACCACCCCTTGGTGTATTTGATTAGAAATCAGAGTACAGAAACAAAACGATAAAGACTAGTCCCCAAACGAATGCTAGTCGAACGATTACAAGATAAATGTGAGACTGTCCCAACTAGGTTGATCCAATCTCCCTCACTACAAGATTCACTCAATCACACACAATAAATCAAGATGAAACTAGATGAAGACCTCCCATGAACCAACAATGGTTAGAAAGAGAAAGAGAGAGAGAGAGAGAGAGAGAGAGAGAGAGAACATACACCAATAAGTGTGTGGGTTTTGATAAAGACTGCTAACCCTAGCAAATGAATTGCTAGGAGAATATATGCAAAGTCACCAAACACGCTCCAACGGATAGTAAGCCCACAAGGAGACAAGCCCAAGCCCATTAAGAGAAAACGAGCCCAAGAGCCACAAACCTGAAATATAACACATAACAAAGTAAAATGCAACCTTTGGAAGAGTGTGAAAATATATCAATCAACTAACTTTTTCAATGAAATTGCAACAAACATGCACGCGTGCACACACACAACTGGGAGTTATCAATTGAACCTATTTTCATCAAATAATAGATTCAACAGTGTCTACGGCTGTTTGGTGTGAATGTATTAGTGAGGCCACGAAGGTCTAAGTTTTTCAATGTGATTTTCTATTTTTGTTCTTTATTGGACCTATGATATCTAAAAGCAATAATATGTGGGATCAGGAAGTTTTGGAACTGTAGGTGAACATAATTTCTTCCTTCATATACAGTACTTGCTAGAAAATGTGTTCCTGTTATTTGTTGCTATAGTTAACCCATGTTTTGCTTTCAAATACAGTTATATATGGTGTTGCAAGAGTGGCAGGGGTTTCTCATCGTCCATGATTGTTTCTTGTGGAAGTTGAAGTGGGTTCAGAGGTTGCCATTGCCACTTTGCAACAATGCCATTTTATCAGTTTTGTGTTCACTCAAGATACGAAACTCGAAGGGCTGGATCAAAGGTGAAATAACATTTTCCTAATATACAATTACCCATTTGAGAGGATATCATTTTCGTATATTTTATGTTTTAAGGATCAAGATCTTTGGTTCTATTCAGACATGGACCCGGCCGAAATGTAACGTCATCCGATGATGTGACCCTGCATTGAAGGCCAAGGCCTAACAAGATTTATGTGTAAATATACATAGATTGCAACTTATTTTTATTACAACGCCTTTTGTCTTGGTTTCTTATCGTTCATTTAGGTTGGATCTAAATGGAAGATGTTTTGTTATATTTAGAAGCTGAATGGAAGATGTTCATTTAGGTTGGTTTCTCTTCAAAAAAGAAGATGAAATGACCCAAAATCAGAACTGTCTTATATTATACCTGGTACGCTACTCGATACTGCTTATGTCATAGTACGAGTTTTCTGAGCTCGTCTACTGTCAATACCTTTTCTCTAAAAAAACATAGGTTTAATGAGAAATTAGGCTTAAAATATGTACTTATATACGAGTCCAATTCAAGGTATGGTTTCGGGATTTTTTGAGAGTTCTTGGTTGGCCCAATTAATGTAACATGTTTTCCTTTATACTGTGAGTTTGCTACTTACTTTGTAGATAGTAACCAAAGTAGAAAAGAATGACATTTGAGAACTATATATGTGAATTACGCTTTTGCAAAAGTTTGCTTGCATTCATGTTTGGTGAGTTTTAGAACTAGATAAGGATATGAGTCATATGAAAGCCACGTTGACAAAAAAAAATCTAGACGATGCGGCTTTGGTTGTTGCCGTGTCATTGGTGGTGAGTGGACCAGGTCGTGAGGCATGATATCTGATACACAAACAAATTTTTGTTCCATTTATATATTTGAACTAGAAAAGCTGTTAAGCCTTTTCTTATATGGTGTTTTATTATCTTCTTCAAGAAAGGTATGCTAATAAGGGATTTAGAAACTACAAACTTATCAGTTTAATTTGCTTCAAAATAATATTCTTTGTAATTATTGTCATCACGTGTTCCCTTATCTGGATCAAAGGTATATTGCGATATAATGATGTTTGAGTGTAAATTAAACCGTGATAATGTAAAGAATATTTGTTACATATATAGTGTTGAGGCTTTTTAAATACTGTGTTTATCACAGTTTATAAGTTATTAAGGGTTTCTAGGTGATTCTTGCCTTAAGATTAATGTGAGTTGTATTAGGATTTACATAATGTGGATGTGATATTGGGACCAAAGATAAGTTTACCTCATGATTTTACATACAGGTTAATATTCTAATGGTCATTTGACAAATAATAATGTATGAAATAAAGTTACGTCATGGGTTTAATAAAGAAGTAGCGCAAACATTAGGTTAAAGTTACTTGCGAGCGACTTGATTCACGCGTATGCATTTTAAATTTATGCCCAAAAACGGAAAACTCCAAATGTACTGATATTTCAGACACTATGATAACCTATTTCCTTGAATTCTTTATATATTACATCTTTTACAGTGAAAGTGTTCATCATTGTTGTATGAAACAATGTTTTGTTGTTTCAGTACCATTCATGAAGGATGACACAACTACATGATGTTCTAGACCGATTATACATCTCTATTAAGACTACTAATAGCTCTTACTTTTGTTTCTTAACCCATGCAACCTACTTAGTCTCCATGTGTTCATGTTCTTGCTAAAGTAAGTGTGATTAGAACTTCCAGACACGAGGCTGCTAATTTTATAAGGAATTTTATCTCATATACATAGCTGACAATGCCTTATTTGGTTTCCTCATGTTTCATAAGCTCACCTTCAGATTATATAAGTTTATTATGTTAAAATGAATGTATATAAGCCCAAAAGGTTTAAAGTAAGCCACAAGATTTAAAGTAAGCCACATGAAGTGACTTATGAAAAATAAGTCCAACACCAAATGTAAGGCTTTTAGAATGAAAGGCTTGAGAATCTCAAGTGTGTACATAGAGGAATGGAGATGTGATAACATTATGTATAAACATCATTTTTTCAATTCATTCTTTTAATATATGAAATGGATAATTTGATTGCTATTATATATGAGTGTTCTTAACTTTCATGATCTCGTGTAAGTACATGTTCGGTTTCTATCGATCTTATTGCAGTCCAATTGTCATTATGAAAGTATTGTATAACGAAAATTCGTAGTTTAGGTTGTATGCCGATCTAGGACAGATTATAGCTGGTTGTTATTGACCAATGACTAAAATACATGGAATAAGTCAACAATTGTTAAATCTTAAGTTTTAAAAACGAATCTAAAATCTCAAATATGTTACTCGAAGGCACTTGAATTCATAGAGTATGTTTTTTAAAGGATAAGCATTTCAAGCAACCTAAAATAAGTTAAACAAGAAAAGGAATTCTTAATTAAGCAAACCGTTTATAACGATCTTTTATATCAACTCACATAATTACTTAATAGTAAATGAGAAAATTTTATTTTAATAAATTCATATACTATTATTGGTGTTACAAACAAATTATTAAACATGTAGCCGAAATATGACTTTATTCTTTCAAACTCTTTTGGTATTACCCCTTTAGTGTATGTTGGATCCTAAACGTAGTTTACAATTTTAATATGTTTATAAGAAAACCGTCCATCGGACGGGATGAGACCTAGTTATGAGATATATTTGAAATAATTATGTTTTGAGAAAATTTATATATACACACGGAATTTTTTTTATCACAACATACAACTAAAAGCACCATAAACAAAAATTACCAATGATCATTTTTAAAACACACATCCAAATACCTCATTAATTTAATGAAGCTGGCTATTGTCCATATTTTTTTAAAATGGAAGGTGGCGATCATCGATTAGAAAATTAAAGACGAAATGGTACATGTTTACATTAGATAGTAGGTCAAGGCCCAAGCTAAACCGTGAATTTGAGATCCATTAGGTTTAAGGTTAAGATTCTTGCTCGATAATATATTTACAGTTTCATGGAAAGGTGACATTCAATTCTTTATAAGACTATAATCAACTTTAAATATAAGTAGACAAACACTTGCTTAATCACGTTAACATATTTAAATGAGACTAATGTAGTAATTAGTGATATCATTAAGCCACATTCAACCCATTTGAATATAATTAGGCGTTTGCCAATTTTACTACTACTACTTTTGGCAATTTAATGAAAGATAATATATTATTGATTGAATGAGTGCCCGTTACATAAGATAACATGTCTATTTATAATAACATAGATAATAAGCTAACATAAACCTAAATCCTAATGGGCTCAAAGCCTATATGTAAATGACTCGTCTAATACTCTCCCGCAGTTTGAACGGGAGCAATTCGGACGGACAAACTGGAATCCATGTTGAAAGTTGCATCTTCTTTTCTTAATTTTTTTTTATTGAACGGAAGCATTGTATTTGGCTGCATAGTTGGTTATTGCTTGCGGTATCCTCCTTTTGCGTGACGATTGCTTTTTTTCGTCATGGCTTGCTTTGCCTTTAGAAGGGAGCGGCAATTTGATAATCAACTTTTGTTGTCAACATCAATGATCTTTGACAATAAAAACAAATATAGGTGAAGAAAAAAAATATATATATAGTTGATTGGTGGCAACTCAACAATTTTTTTTTACTCCTAGGGTTTAGAGTTTGTGAATAACATACGAAAATAAAATCCTAAAAAAAAGAAAAAGCAATAAAGCGGAAAATAACGAGATCCCTCCGGATCACCAACATGTAGGTCGATGACCGGAGGATAGAATTATTTTTTTCTTTGAATCTAACCTGCTCTTGATACCATGAAAGATAATATATTATTGATTGAATGAGTGCCCATTACATAAGATAGCATGTCTATTTATAATAGAACATGACTTAGATAATAAGCTAACATAAACCTAAACCCTAATGGGCTCAAAGCCCATATACAAATGACTCGTCTAATATTTAACTCATTCTACATCAAGTACTATTAGCGATTTCGTGATATTCGAATGAGTTTTATTCGATATCATCTTAAAGCTATTCATTTGATTCGATAATGAGTATCGGTTTCGTCCAAACACTGGACACTAATTATTCTATCGGATGTAAAAAAAAATGATGCATATACACTAGCAAAAACAAAATAGACATGCAAAAACGATCATTTATAAAGAGTAAACTGTATAATAAAGATGGATTTCATTTCTATGAAACAAAGTAAGTACTAATAGGATGGTAATTTGGGTCGGGTTGGGTTCAGATTGACGGGTTATTAAACCTCTATCAGAACTAGACCCTTTTAAATAGTTGGATCATTTATTTCGACTATAACATGTTTACGTATAACTTGAAGCTGACCATTTAATCCATATATATATTTTTTGCTTGAAGCGTTTTATAAGTCATACGAGTTAAATATTTTAAACGGGTTTTTGATTGACCTATATAACTTGTTTAATATACAAAAGCTGTCATATTACAAGGTTAACATGTTAAAAGGGTTTGTGAGTCGATACGGTTAACCCATTTAACTTGTATAATAAAATATAAATAACTTTTATTTTAAGAAATAAACTTTAGTGGATTCATGAGTTGATCCAGTTAATTTTCTCTCAACATGAACTAACCCATCTAATAAACGACGGTTTAGATTAATCAACCCAAACTTGTCCACAAAATTACTTAGATTCAACTCGAACCTATTAATTTTCATGTCAATTTTACGTCAAGTTTCGTGGTGAGTTAGATTTTGACCCCTAATTAATTACAGCGGGTCAGGCTGCTATAAAAGTCGCCTCGTGCAAAGTGACTAAACACGAGAAAGCATGTGTTGAAAATCAACACGTGTTTATTCATTTCGTGTTTGATACATTTGGTTTCCTTGCACCTGAGGCGGTGGAGTTACTTACCAGAATACAACGTGTTAAGAATAGTAATGTTTTGACTCCTAAATCCACAAACGTTATATTTAATATACTTGGTTTTGCTATAGAAAAAGGGCTAGCGGCGCAGCTTGTTACCCGTTTGTCTTCTCCTAATATGTAAATTATAGTTATTGTAAGATTTACATTTGCCAAAAAAAAAAAAAAAAAAAAAATTATACTACTTTACAGAGCCGTGCAGGGGCAGAAAAAGCTCTCCAGACAAGCAAAGTGGAGGAGAATCTGAAGGCAGATATGGTTTTATCGAGTTCAAGAGCCGTGCAGGGGCAGAAAAAGCTCTCCAGACCTACAATGGGAAACCGATGCCATCCAGTGAACAGAATTATAAGCTTGATTGGGCGGCTAACAAGGGTTCTTTGGATCTTTAATTGTGTGCTTACTGCTTTTGTTATTATGATTTGAGTGGTTTTATTGTTTGGATCTTAATTTGTACCCCAAATCAATATTTATTCCCGTTAATGTTTTGTTAACAGTAGTCGATTAGGTAATGTAATTCTCTAAGTCAATCGTTGGGCAATGGGTTGTTTGTTTTAGCTTATATAATGTAAGATTATTTCGGTTTATGTAACATAAATTTTAGTTTGATGGTTTAGATTTATGATGGTTTATTTAGAGACTTGTGGGTGGGATGATTTACTCATCTAAGTTTGTTATGATATAATAAACTTATAGTATAAGTTTATAAGTTACCAATAAGGCTAAAAAATTAGGGCTTATGAAATATAAGCTGAAATATTGCTTATTTCGGCTTATATAAGATAAGCTCTAATTTTGTGGCTTATTTTGAGACTTGTAAACTTATATAAGCCCATAAACCTTTAAATAAATCACAAAATATAAGCCAAACCAAACACCCTCTATATTGAGAGAAATTCATGATATTTATAATTTAAGCTTTTTTAAAGTATTATGTTTGATATCTTAAAAGTTTGTGCGAATACGAGTCAGATTAACTCGGGTCACGTCTGTTTGAACTTAGATCGACCCACCTATGAGTAAAATGTAATGATGAATGTCTTTTTTAGTCATTTTATTAGAAAATTTATATAATTTATATTAAAAGCTGTATATTCGGGTTAATCGGGTGAACTCAAAACTGATCGATACACGACGATATTTTGTATTTGATGTTACTCTAGACCTGGTCTTTTGACATGCACAACCGACCCGAGTATGTTTAATCGAGGTCTGTTTCTTCACATCTCATCCGCCACTCTTAAAAAAAGAAGAAGACATTGCACTGTGCCATGTATAAATTCTCCACAGGGGTTCCACTCCTGAAGAACTTGAAAAAGAAATGGCGATCAGATGATATTTCCGACATAAAGAACGACCATTCAATAACTATGTCTTTTGTTTCCGTCCAATTTGTATCGACTCACTTGTGTAGTTATGTATGCTTTGCTGTTATTACATGTATTCATATCTTCTTGTGAAAAAAATATATAGAAAGCGCATATTTGCAGTCATTGAAGGCGCTTCTCCTGATATTGTAGCTAGAGCTGCTATAAGAATTCAGCCCATAATTGACGAGGTTGGTTATAGGAAAAAGATCTCAGTTTTCGTACTGTTTCGTGTGTAAAAACATGTGGTAAAGCACCCATTACCAAAATTGAGCTTAGAGGGCAGGGTCAAACGCGCTGAAAGTCTCCCACAGCAGTGACCTATTCAACCCGATTCGTTTGGACTTGTTTACTAACCTGACCGACCGCCCTTATTTCCACATTTAGATGCATGAGGTCCTTTCTGCAGTTTCTGGACTTTAGGTTTGTTAACATATAAGTCGATCATTAAATTAAGTAGATTAATGTATCATGCTTTAGTGAAAATATGTTTTTATTCTGAACTGGGCCTTAAAAGCTCAGCTCTTGACAACACTCACTTTTCACTGCCACTTTCTATTCAACCACAGTTGGTTGATAAGCTTGTCAACTTTCAGAATTCAGTAACAAAGACTTCTAGTTTATCAGGTATATATGTGGACAAAAACATTCCTCTCTGAAGCTCCTTTTACTCAATGTTCCTAATTTTGTATTTTGGATTTGTCCTGGTTTGCTGAACCAACTGATTTAAGACTGTATTGTTCCGATCTGTGATATTTAAGGTGTCATTTTTGAACAGCTTACTTACAAATGTGTTGACTTGGGTTGTGTTTTATCTCAAATGCGTGGTCATATTAAAACTATTTAGCTAAAATGGTAACGGGTCAGATGGATCAAACTTTATTAGCACCGCTTTTTAGTGAGAGTTGAGTTAGTACTTCAAATTTTAGTTAATGTTAAAAGATTTTTATTTCTGATTTGTTACTTACAACCGAACTGCGAATAGATAAATCCATATCCATAAAACCAAAGACGTTTCACTTAACTGTGCGCATACTGAGGTTGAATAACAAGGAGAGATTCGATGCTGCTGTTAAGATATTACAGGGCAGTCAAACATTTTTGGTTGATTGAAATACATCTGATATGAATTTTGTTTTTAACATCTCAGGGAATTGCCAGAGAATTTAAGAACGCATTAGGTGCCTACCTGTATCCATAATCCATCGAACTTAAGGGTGTGGTACGAATCTTTGTGCGGCTGACGTGTAGGATATAGCTGATTTGGATGTTTTTTATATGATTACAATAAGCATGAAGCTACTCGTGTTACAATTACATTACACATTTTCCTTTAAGGATATCATGAGAGGTTCTAAAGACAAGGCTCAAGTTCTATATGCTCCTGTCGAAGTAGTAGGTGGCGGGGATAGACTATTGCACGTCTGCAGTATCCTTGTTCTGTATGCACTTTTTTCGGTTTTCTTTTGTTGTTTTCAATCAAAAAGAAATTCAGATATGCACTCGGAAATATGAAGAATGCCATTTTCGTGAACTTTCTTAGAAGTCATCATTAGTCATCATTGATGCTTTCATAAAAGATGGCCTTGTTTTCATAAAAAGGCCTTTACGTCAACCCATTTCGACACGCTCAAACTCACCCATTTTGACACGTTACGCAGCTTTTGCCACTTCTGTTTTGCATTTGACCACACACTACTTGATGTGTTGGGCGGGCGGCTTGGTCGTGTATGGCTTAAATAATTTAGATCCCATTTTGACCCGATTACCTTTGTTTCCTTTTGAGTTTTTCTATTCGACCCGTTTGAGATAAAACATAGCCCGTATCTACCCGTTCACAATCAAACGGGTGAAACCACCACCTCTAGTATTTCCTTCTTTGGTTACCTCTATCTCTCGAATCTAATCATAAGACGAATAATCTATCAAAGTTTTATTTCAATGCACAGTAACGAGTGCAGGGCACAGGTAAATGTTCTTAAATCCGTGTTCATTTAACACCTAGTTTTTTATTGTTTAGTCTGCACGGTGTTTTGACATGGAACTTTTATTGACCAGGAGGACATTTGATGCTCGTGGCATTTTGGAGAAATATGGTTCCGAAAAATGGGGAGAGTATCGCATCCCTCAACTCCATCTTTCACAAAGGTTTGCGTATGATGCGAATGGCGCTACTACCATTCATTGTTGTGCTTCTATTCTGCTCCCTTAGATTAAGAGCGTATTCTGGTGAAGTGCAAATCTGCCTATTTTACTGTTCATGGTATCAAAAAAGAATATAAATTAAAGAATAAAAAAACGCTAGAAGGAGGGGTCGAACCTCCGACCTCATGGTTAACAGCCATGCGCTCTAACCAACTGAGCTATTCCAGCTTTTGTCATATATCTTAAACATTTATATAATATAGCATATATACTTTTATGACCATATGCTTTATGTGAAATTTGAAGTTGTGAACCAACTTGATTTGTTTCAAAATGAGATTATATTGGTCTCAATGACGGACCCACCCTATAGGAAGGTGGTGCCCAGGAACCACTTTAGAAAAGAAAAACCTTGAGATTCGGTGTACTATTTTTTTGGAGGACCTACCTTAAATTTGGGTAACGATCTCGAGCGACCTTCGGTTAACCGGTTTTAAAGTCGGTGATCCACATTGCGATGACCGATTCGAATCGGTCCGTCTCAAAAAGTCGTTTGCTGTCCCGATCTATTTGTGCAATCGACCCTGCTTCCTGTCTCTTTTATTTCTATTCTTTTTATTTTTCCAAATTAAATTAATTTAATTTTAATTATATTTTAATTACATAAAATTTGTAATAAATTTCAAAATTTTAATATATTGAGTTTTGTTTAATTTCTTACAATTGCAAGATTCAATTGCAAGATTTTTTACAGTTACCGAATTTTTACATATATGATATTTAATACATACTATTTATAAAACTCGTTTTAACTTAGGTCCGATCCGACTTGACCTAATCCGACCGACCCGATACGGCCCGATTCGATTCACTATTTTTATTAGACTAACCTTAGGAACCATCTTGTAAACTCGGCTGGATCCGCCACTGATTGGTCTCATATCTGATACGTTTAGTTAGCAAAAAATTCTAATGGAATTTGTTGGGTGGTAGTGACAGTCCCTGAATCATAGCAAACTCCGAAGTCGACAGGTTTACCACAAAAGACAAAAAAAGAGCACAAACGCTAGAATGAGGGCTTGAACCTCCAGACCTTGTGGTTAAGGGCCACACGCTCTAACCAACTGAGCTATTCCAGCTTCTTGTTTTAATTTATTTAGCTTAAACTTTTGTAAAGTACATTTTTTGTGAACCAAATTTATTTGTTTCAAAATGAGATTTTATTTGTATTATATGTGAGAAAATATATCTATATCCTAATTAAATCAAGATAAATTTGTAAGTACGTGTCGCAATTGTAAACAAAACACGTAATCATTTTTCTAAGGTGGCTGCTTCTCCATTAATTTCTCACAACTCCATACCACAACTTCATTCAAAGAAATAACCAGACTACTATTCTTATACCGTAACTGCTTCAATCACTCTCAGAATTTAAACTGTTTTTAACCTCTTAGTTAACAATAAACTTCTGATTTAAGAACAACCATGATGGGATTATTATTAGTGATTTTTAAGATTGTACTCTTGAATCAAGTGATTAAAGATTCATTTGAGGTAAGTTTTAGGGTTTTAGTTTTTCAATTTTGCATTGTTAAGTGTTCTGTCCTTTCTGATTTTGTTATGTATTTGTTAAATGAACATCGGTCGATTGTTTTTAAAACTAACAGAGGGTATTTTTGTGGCTCACCACTATGTTTCCAAAAAAACCCATCATTATGATTTGTTTATTCCATAAATATTTCTAAATTACATAAATCAAATGTTTGGGGAAACGTCTAATTGAAATAAATAAATAAATAAATAAGTTCGAGATTTCTGAAATTAACGATTAAGCTTCTCGTTTTCCTTTGTAAACTGTAAGTTCACAATGCTTCACAATGCTTCTTCTTGGGATCGTCAATTGTTAGAAAACATAATATCAAAGTAATAAAACTAGATCTTACATCCAACCAGCCACCCCTTGGTGTATTTTATTAGAAATCAGGGTACGGAAACAAAAAGATAAAGACTAGTCCCCAAACGGATGCTAGTCGAACGATTACAAGATAAATGTGAGATTGTCCCAACTAGGTTGATCCAATCTCCCTCACTACAAGATTCACTCAATCACACACCAGAAATCAAGATGAAACTAGATGAAGACCTCCCATGAACCAGCAATGGTTAGAAAGAGAGAGAGCAGACAACACACACCAATAAGTGTGTGTGTTTTGATAAAGACTGCTAACCCTAGCAAATGAATTGCTAGGGGAATATATGCAAAGTCGCCAAACACGCTCCAACGGATAGTAAGCCCACAAGGAGAGAAGCCCAAGCACATTAAGAGAAAACGAGCCCAAGAGCCACAAACCTGAAATATAACACATAACAAAGTAAAATGCAACATTTAGAAAAGTGTAAAAATAACACCCTTCCTCAATCTGACAAATGAGAGAGCAGAAAGGAACATCATTTACCAAACATGTTCACAAGTTTTAATTGGTTGCAAAGCTTTATATGTTGGGAAATACCATGAGCTTTTGTGAAAATGTCAGTAGTTTGATCAGCAGAAGCAACCTTAAAAGTTTTAATGACATCATCTTGAACCTTTCCTCTTATTAAGTGGACATCAACCTCAAAATGTTTGGTTCTTTCATGAAAGACAGGATTGGCAGCAATCTGAATAGCAGAACTGCTATCAATATATAAGTGCATAGGAAACAAACACTTGACCATAAGATCATTCAAAAGGTTGGTGATCCAAATAACTTCACATGTGGCACTAGCCATGCATCTGTATTCTGCCTCAGCAGAAGATCTAGAGATGGTAGGTTGCTTCTTGCTTTTCCAGGACACAAGAGTCCTTCCCAAGAAAACACAATACACAGAAACAGATTTTCTGGTTCTAAGGCACTTGGCGCAATTAGCATCAGTGTAGAAAGACACATTTAAAGAGGTGATGGTAGTTGTTTTTACACACCTTTAGGAAAAGGAGGTAAAATAGGGTAAGCGTTAACAAGTGACTTAGGAAAATCACGAGTTATGACCCAAAGTGGGGATCGTTCTCAAGGAGGCTTGGTGTGTGTGTTAAGAAATGATTATTTATGTGATTATATGATTATGAGAAAGAAAATAGAAATGAGCTAAGAAGAGAATAACGGTTACGATAACGATTACACTAAGACGAAAAGGTCGTACACGTAAAACCCTAAAAAGTACCAAATTTAAAAATTTACCCTAAAAATTCCTAGAAAATTGCATTAAATCCTAAATAATGTATTAAGAGTTTACAAAAAATCAAAAATCACTCAAACCTTTTATTTAATTAAATAATATTTTTTAATGCTAATTAAAGCCCTAAAAATCAATTTAATTAACAAAAAGCCCAAAATGAATTTTATCACTTTGTAAACCTCTAAAATACCCTAACTTAATTTAAAACTATTTTTGGAAATTTTAAAATTAATTAAAACTATTTAAAAATAATTAAAAACTATTAAACTTAAAATAATTATAAAAATTAATCTAAGAACAATAAAAATATTCTAAAAGTTGTAAAATTCCCAACTTAATGTGTTTAACCTAAGAAAAATATAAAAACTTGAAAAATCTAAATTTTAATTTTTAATAATAAAATAATAAAAAAATAATATTAAAAATCCAAAATTTATACAAAAATTCTAAAAACTTGCAAGCTAGCTTAATTTAACCTAAATAAACAGAAAATAACCTTGAAATTACAAAAATACCCCTAATGGACCTCCTAATGGGTCAAAAGTCCAAACAGTCACCTTAATGGGCTTATTAAGGCCCAATAAGAAAAATGTTGTCCAATTAAGCCCAAAAGCTCCTATCTGACTCAAAATTTGGTTTTAAACACAATTTTTCAAAGGCTTAAAAGCTGAAAATGTGAAATAAGCTGACTTATACCAAACAGCTTATTCTTAATGGGCTTTTTGGCCCATTAAGCTATAAGCTGATGCCATAAGCTCAAATTAGACACACAAGCTTCTTTTGAGTTGCTTAAGACTTCTGTAAAAAGAAATTTGAAATAAGCCAAAGGAATAATCCTGAAAATACAAAAATAGTTTGTAAGCCTTTTTTAGAGAAGAATAACCAACTAAAACACACTTTTCAGCTCTAGATTTGAGCTTGTCACTGTTATTCAGACAAGTAGAAAAACACAGACAGCCAAAACACTTTAAATGAGAGAGATTTGGTTTTTTCTTATAGAGCAATTCATAGGGGGACCTACCATTTAAGACAAAAGAGGGGAACCTGTTGATTAGATAAGCGACAATTAGAATGCAATCAGACAAAAAATGAGTAGGAATCCATCCTTGAAACATAAGACTCCTGACAACATTAAGAAGGTGTCTATGTTTCCTTTCAGCAATACCATTTTGCTGAGGGGTATGAGGACAAGAGGTCTGATGAATGATACCCATAGTGGAGAGCATAGTGTGAATCTTGTTATTAACAAACTCAGTCCCATTATCGAATCTAAAAACTTTGATTTTAGAATCAAATTGATTTTTAACAAGACTTATAAAATGTTTAAGCCAATCAAAAACCTCATCCTTAGTTTTCAAAAGGTAAGTCCACACAACTCTAGAGTAGTCATCCACAATGGTAAGGAAGTATCTATACCCTTCCTTACTCTGAACCTTGTAAGGGCCCCAAAGATCCAAGTGAACCAAATCACTAAGATGACTGGATTTATGGTCACTCAAAGGGAAAGGTTACCTGGTTTGTTTGGCCCTATGACAAGTTTCACACACAGATATGTTGGTATTCTTAGACAGGGGAAGGTCAGTCTTAAGGATATTGAGAACATGGTCAGAAGGATGACCAAGCCTACAGTGCCATAGGTCTTTGAAGGTATGAAAGGTCATGGCAGAGTTAGCATTACCTAACTCTGAGTCTTACAGTCATCAAACAAATAGAGCCCCCCAGATTCACTACCAGTCCCTAGAATGATCCCCTTATCCAAGTCCTGAATATAACACTTATCCTCATCAAAACCAACAAACAACTTGCTATCCTTTATAAGTTTGTTAACAGAAAGCAGACTAACACAATAATTAGGAACAACTAACATATCATGAAGAATCACATTGTTAGAAAGTTTAAGGTCACTAGTGTGACTGATGTTGGCAATAGTCCCATTGGGGTGACCAACATAAATGTTGAGATTGGAAATATCCACAACATTAGTCATGCCCACAATGGATGTGGTAAGATGTTGGTTGGCCCCGGAGTCAATTATCCAACCCAAAGTAATGGTTTTAGTAGTAAACTTGGTGTTTCCCACAAAAAACTTAGAAAAATGAATATTGAACCAAATGTTTGCATTAAAAAAGGAAATTCTACCTGCCATATTGGACTGGGTATTTCTGGAAGAATCACTTATCAAGCTGAGGAGTTTCTGCATTTGTTCACTGGTAAAAGAAGTTGGGGATTTACAAGTGGAAGTTTGCTTGTCCCCAACCTTTTGGTCACAGTTGGCATTAAAGTTATGTTTGAAACCAGTTTGTTTAGAAGCATTAGCACTCTTTTTATACCAAGCAGGATAACCATGTAACTCAAAACATCTATCAATAGTGTGGCCTGTTTGACTGCAATGAGTATAAAGAAGATTAGGGTTGGGACCCCTAAAATTTCCAGTACTATTGCCCTTAAAGGGAGGTTTGTTAGAGGTGTTGTTGTTACTACTGGTGGAAGTACTTCTCCTATTTTGATTGAAAGTTTTAATAGCAAAAGAGGCGGCATTCATTTTTGCCTCAGTATAACTAGAGGTCTCAGGAATACCCCTATGGGATTCCTCTCTAGAGACTGTGACATAAGCCTCCTTCACATCAGGAAGAGGATCCCTAGTGAGAAGAGCAGTCATAACAGGCTGATAGCAGTCATCAAGGCCCATTAGGAACTGCATGAGCCTCATGATCTGCTGATGTAGAGCCAACTCAGTGCTAGCAGAACAGGCACGCTTAGTCGCACAAATACACTTAGGAATTTTACAAACAACATCAAACTCTCTCCAAAGGGAGTTTAATCTGTGATAATAATCAGCCAAAGTACTACCCCCTTGTTTAATAGACCCAATTTTTTGAAGCAGATTATAAACAACAGACCCATCAACTTTATCATAAGTCTCATTCAAGTCTTTCCACACAATAGCAACATTTTCAGAGTAAACAAGACCCATGTAAACATCACTAGAAACATCATTCATAATCCAAGTAAGAACCATAGCAATACATCTATCCTATTGAGCACACATAACCTCATTAGTGTAAGTTTCCCTTAAACAAGAACCATCAACAAAGGCATATTTGTTTCTAGCTTGTAAAGCAAGTTTCATAACATTATTACACATTCTATAGTTTTTAGTTCCAAGAAGTTTAAAAGGAACAAGCACAAAACTACTATTATCACGGTTATGAATATGAAGTGGATTACCAGCATCCAAATTATTATAAGAGCAACAGGAGTAGGTGTGGTTTCAGTAGGACCTCCACCACCACCATTTCCTCCACCACCATTTGGTGTAGGAGGGGCACCACTAACACTCATGATTTACACAATAAGAGAGCAAGTAGAAGAACAATAACCAGATAGAAGCAGATAACCAAGCAAAGAAACAAACAAAGAACAAGAATAAAGATAAAACAATAAACACGCATAATATGAACACCAGAAATGTCAAGTTGTGAATTGGGATTGGCCAGAGCAGGTATCCACACCAGTCAAGGCTGGAGGGTCAAGATGTTAACCGAATCCGTTGCACCCACAAACTCAAATAACAGTAGCTCACAAAGTAACCAAGAGGGGGGAAAGTAAGAAAATGAAAGAAGACTTACAACGTTTTGAAGTAACCAATATGTATCAAAAACCACCCAATCTCTAGATTCGCTTAGTCTAGATGATGGGTGAGCCACCACCAGGAAACCCCCAAAAAAGAGAAGACAAATTAGGGTTAGCAAACCCTAATAAGATATACCTGAGCAACCAATCCAAAAAAGGTAACGGCACCACCAAGGGTGATACCAGGATACCAAAGAAGAAGAAAACCCTAAAATATCAAATTAGGGTTTTGAGAAACCCTAATTAGATCTTCAAGTTTTTCAACGGCACCACCAAAATAATCAACGACACCACCAAATAAAGCTTCCTGGGCACCAGAGATCCAAAACCCCCAACAAATAAAATTAGGGTTTGTGAAAACCCTAAGAAATTTTTTGAGAAAAAGAACGGCACCACCAATACAAGCTTCCAGAGACGTCGAGAGAGCTAAAGAACACCACAATAAAGTAAAACCCTAAAAAATAAATTAGGGTTTCATAAAGCCGAAAAACTCATATAACAAAAAACCACAAGAGAGCTTAGATAGGCTGAAAGATCTACAACCTAATGCTCTGATACCATGTTAGAAAACATAATATCAAAGTAATAAAATTAGATCTTACACCCAACCAACCACCCCTTGGTGTATTTGATTAGAAATCAGAGTACAGAAACAAAACGATAAAGACTAGTCCCCAAACGAATGCTAGTCGAACGATTACAAGATAAATGTGAGACTGTCCCAACTAGGTTGATCCAATCTCCCTCACTACAAGATTCACTCAATCACACACAATAAATCAAGATGAAACTAGATGAAGACCTCCCATGAACCAACAATGGTTAGAAAGAGAAAGAGAGAGAGAGAGAGAGAGAGAGAGAGAACATACACCAATAAGTGTGTGGGTTTTGATAAAGACTGCTAACCCTAGCAAATGAATTGCTAGGAGAATATATGCAAAGTCACCAAACACGCTCCAACGGATAGTAAGCCCACAAGGAGACAAGCCCAAGCCCATTAAGAGAAAACGAGCCCAAGAGCCACAAACCTGAAATATAACACATAACAAAGTAAAATGCAACCTTTGGAAGAGTGTGAAAATATATCAATCAACTAACTTTTTCAATGAAATTGCAACAAACATGCACGCGTGCACACACACAACTGGGAGTTATCAATTGAACCTATTTTCATCAAATAATAGATTCAACAGTGTCTACGGCTGTTTGGTGTGAATGTATTAGTGAGGCCACGAAGGTCTAAGTTTTTCAATGTGATTTTCTATTTTTGTTCTTTATTGGACCTATGATATCTAAAAGCAATAATATGTGGGATCAGGAAGTTTTGGAACTGTAGGTGAACATAATTTCTTCCTTCATATACAGTACTTGCTAGAAAATGTGTTCCTGTTATTTGTTGCTATAGTTAACCCATGTTTTGCTTTCAAATACAGTTATATATGGTGTTGCAAGAGTGGCAGGGGTTTCTCATCGTCCATGATTGTTTCTTGTGGTGGGTTCAGAGGTTGCCATTGCCACTTTGCAACAATGCCATTTTATCAGTTTTGTGTTCACTCAAGATACGAAACTCGAAGGGCTGGATCAAAGGTGAAATAACATTTTCCTAATATACAATTACCCATTTGAGAGGATATCATTTTCGTATATTTTATGTTTTAAGGATCAAGATCTTTGGTTCTATTCAGACATGGACCCGGCCGAAATGTAACGTCATCCGATGATGTGACCCTGCATTGAAGGCCAAGGCCTAACAAGATTTATGTGTAAATATACATAGATTGCAACTTATTTTTATTACAACGCCTTTTGTCTTGGTTTCTTATCGTTCATTTAGGTTGGATCTAAATGGAAGATGTTTTGTTATATTTAGAAGCTGAATGGAAGATGTTCATTTAGGTTGGTTTCTCTTCAAAAAAGAAGATGAAATGACCCAAAATCAGAACTGTCTTATATTATACCTGGTACGCTACTCGATACTGCTTATGTCATAGTACGAGTTTTCTGAGCTCGTCTACTGTCAATACCTTTTCTCTAAAAAAACATAGGTTTAATGAGAAATTAGGCTTAAAATATGTACTTATATACGAGTCCAATTCAAGGTATGGTTTCGGGATTTTTTGAGAGTTCTTGGTTGGCCCAATTAATGTAACATGTTTTCCTTTATACTGTGAGTTTGCTACTTACTTTGTAGATAGTAACCAAAGTAGAAAAGAATGACATTCGAGAACTATATATGTGAATTAGGCTTTTGCAAAAGTTTGCTTGCATTCATGTTTGGTGATTTTAGAACTAGATAAGGATATGAGTCATATGAAAGCCACATTGACAAAAAAAATCTAGGCGATGCGGCTTTGGTTGTTGCCGTGCCATTGGTGGTGAGTGGACCAGGTTGTGAGGCATGATATTTGATACACGAACAAATTTTTGTTCCAGTTATATATTTGAACTAGAAAAGCTGCTAAGCCTTTTCTTATATGGTGTTTTATTATCTTCTTCAAGAAAGGTATGCTAATAAGGGATTTAGAAACTACAAACTTATTAGTTTAATTTGCTTCAAAATAATATTCTTTGTAATTATTGTCATCATGTTCCCTTATCTGGATCAAAGGTATATTGTGATATAATGATGTTTGAGTGTAAATTAAACCGTGATAATGTAAAGAATATATGTTACATATAGAGTGCTGAGGCCTTTTAAGTACTGTGTTTTATCATAGTTATAAGTTATTAATGGTTTCTAGGTGATTCTTGCCTTAAGATTAATGTGAGTTGTATTAGGATTTACATAATGTGGATGTGATATTGGGACCAAAGATAAGTTTACGTCTTGATTTTACTTACTGGTTAATATTCTAATGGTCATTTGACAAATAATAATGTGTGAAATAAAGTTACGTCATGGGTTTAATAAAGAAGTGGCGCAAACATTAGGTTGAAGTTTTTTTTTTTTTTTTTTTTTTGGTAACCGTGATTTCCGACTCATTGGCCGACTAATCCACGGGGTTTGAGCCCACCGCCACACAGACTCAAACCAGGTAAAGCCCTCCCTGTTCACGAGGTTGGCGTGGCCACTTCAAGGTTGTTTGCACCTAGTGGGAATTGAACTTGAGACCTCACACACTTTGGAGTGATAGCCACAAATCTCTTTGCCACTAGGCCACCCTTGAGTGGTTTAACATTAGGTTGAAGTTACTTGCGAGCGACTTGATTCACGCGTATGCATTTTAAATTTATGCCCGGAAACGGAAAAGTCCAAATGTACTGATATTTCAGACACTAAGATAACCTATTTCCTTGAATTCTTTATATATTACATCTTTACAGTGAAAGTGTTCATCATTTTTGTATGAAACAATGTTTTGTTGTTTCAGTACCATTCATGAAGGTTATACAGCTCTATTAAGACTACTAATAGCTCCTACTTTTGTTTCTTAACCTATGCAACCTACTTAGTCTCCATGTGTTCATGTTCTTGCTAAAGTTAGTGTGATTAGAACTTCCAGACACGGGGCTGCTCATTTTATAAGGAATTTTATCTCATATACATAGCTGACTATGCCTTATTTGGTTTTCTGCTTATGTTTCGTAAGCTCGCCTTCAGATTATATAAGTTTATTATGTTAAAATGAATGTATATAAGCCCAAAAGGTTTAAAGTAAGCCACAAGATTTAAAGTAAGCCACATAAAGTGACTTATGAAAAATAAGTCCAACACCAAATGTAAGGCTTTTAGAATGAAAGGCTTGAGAATTTCAAGTGTGTACATAGAGGAATGGAGATGTGATAACATTATGTATAAACATCATTTTTTCAATTCATTCTTTTAATATATGAAATGGATAATTTGATTGCTATTATATATGAGTGTTCTTAACTTTCATGATCTCGTGTAAGTACATGTTCGGTTTCTATCGATCTTATTGCAGTCCAATTGTCATTATGAAAGTATTGTATAACGAAAATTCGTAGTTTAGGTTGTATGCCGATCTAGGACAGATTATAGCTGGTTGTTATTGACCAATGACTAAAATACATGGAATAAGTCAACAATTGTTAAATCTTAAGTTTTAAAAACGAATCTAAAATCTCAAATATGTTACTCGAAGGCACTTGAATTCATAGAGTATGTTTTTTAAAGGATAAGCATTTCAAGCAACCTAAAATAAGTTAAACAAGAAAAGGAATTCTTAATTAAGCAAACCGTTTATAACGATCTTTTATATCAACTCACATAATTACTTAATAGTAAATGAGAAAATTTTATTTTAATAAATTCATATACTATTATTGGTGTTACAAACAAATTATTAAACATGTAGCCGAAATATGACTTTATTCTTTCAAACTCTTTTGGTATTACCCCTTTAGTGTATGTTGGATCCTAAACGTAGTTTACAATTTTAATATGTTTATAAGAAAACCGTCCATCGGACGGGATGAGACCTAGTTATGAGATATATTTGAAATAATTATGTTTTGAGAAAATTTATATATACACACGGAATTTTTTTTATCACAACATACAACTAAAAGCACCATAAACAAAAATTACCAATGATCATTTTTAAAACACACATCCAAATACCTCATTAATTTAATGAAGCTGGCTATTGTCCATATTTTTTTAAAATGGAAGGTGGCGATCATCGATTAGAAAATTAAAGACGAAATGGTACATGTTTACATTAGATAGTAGGTCAAGGCCCAAGCTAAACCGTGAATTTGAGATCCATTAGGTTTAAGGTTAAGATTCTTGCTCGATAATATATTTACAGTTTCATGGAAAGGTGACATTCAATTCTTTATAAGACTATAATCAACTTTAAATATAAGTAGACAAACACTTGCTTAATCACGTTAACATATTTAAATGAGACTAATGTAGTAATTAGTGATATCATTAAGCCACATTCAACCCATTTGAATATAATTAGGCGTTTGCCAATTTTACTACTACTACTTTTGGCAATTTAATGAAAGATAATATATTATTGATTGAATGAGTGCCCGTTACATAAGATAACATGTCTATTTATAATAACATAGATAATAAGCTAACATAAACCTAAATCCTAATGGGCTCAAAGCCTATATGTAAATGACTCGTCTAATACTCTCCCGCAGTTTGAACGGGAGCAATTCGGACGGACAAACTGGAATCCATGTTGAAAGTTGCATCTTCTTTTCTTAATTTTTTTTTATTGAACGGAAACATTGTATTTGGCTGCATAGTTGGTTATTGCTTGCGGTATCCTCCTTTTGCGTGACGATTGCTTTTTTTCGTCATGGCTTGCTTTGCCTTTAGAAGGGAGCGGCAATTTGATAATCAACTTTTGTTGTCAACATCAATGATCTTTGACAATAAAAACAAATATAGGTGAAGAAAAAAAATATATATATAGTTGATTGGTGGCAACTCAACAATTTTTTTTTACGCCTAGGGTTTAGAGTTTGTGAATAACATACGAAAATAAAATCCTAAAAAAAAGAAAAAGCAATAAAGCGGAAAATAACGAGATCCCTCCGGATCACCAACATGTAGGTCGATGACCGGAGGATAGAATTATTTTTTTCTTTGAATCTAACCTGCTCTTGATACCATGAAAGATAATATATTATTGATTGAATGAGTGCCCATTACATAAGATAGCATGTCTATTTATAATAGAACATGACTTAGATAATAAGCTAACATAAACCTAAACCCTAATGGGCTCAAAGCCCATATACAAATGACTCGTCTAATATTTAACTCATTCTACATCAAGTACTATTAGCGATTTCGTGATATTCGAATGAGTTTTATTCGATATCATCTGAAAGCTATTCATTTGATTCGATAATGAGTATCGGTTTCGTCCAAACACTGGACACTAATTATTCTATCGGATGTAAAAAAAAATGATGCATATACATAGCAAAAACAAAATAGACATGCAAAAACGATCATTTATAAAGAGTAAACTGTATAATAAAGATGGATTTCATTTCTATGAAACAAAGTAAGTACTAATAGGATGGTAATTTGGGTCGGGTTGGGTTCAGATTGACGGGTTATTAAACCTCTATCAGAACTAGACCCTTTTAAATAGTTGGATCATTTATTTCGACTATAACATGTTTACGTATAACTTGAAGCTGACCATTTAATCCATATATATATTTTTTGCTTGAAGCGTTTTATAAGTCATACGAGTTAAATATTTTAAACGGGTTTTTGATTGACCTATATAACTTGTTTAATATACAAAAGCTGTCATATTACAAGGTTAACATGTTAAAAGGGTTTGTGAGTCGATACGGTTAACCCATTTAACTTGTATAATAAAATATAAATAACTTTTATTTTAAGAAATAAACTTTAGTGGATTCATGAGTTGATCCAGTTAATTTTCTCTCAACATGAACTAACCCATCTAATAAACGACGGTTTAGATTAATCAACCCAAACTTGTCCACAAAATTACTTAGATTCAACTCGAACCTATTAATTTTCATGTCAATTTTACGTCAAGTTTCGTGGTGAGTTAGATTTTGACCCCTAATTAATTACAGCGGGTCAGGCTGCTATAAAAGTCGCCTCGTGCAAAGTGACTAAACACGAGAAAGCATGTGTTGAAAATCAACACGTGTTTATTCATTTCGTGTTTGATACATTTGGTTTCCTTGCACCTGAGGCGGTGGAGTTACTTACCAGAATACAACGTGTTAAGAATAGTAATGTTTTGACTCCTAAATCCACAAACGTTATATTTAATATACTTGGTTTTGCTATAGAAAAAGGGCTAGCGGCGCAGCTTGTTACCCGTTTGTCTTCTCCTAATATGTAAATTATAGTTATTGTAAGATTTACATTTGCCAAAAAAAAAAAAAAAAAAAAAATTATACTACTTTACAGAGCCGTGCAGGGGCAGAAAAAGCTCTCCAGACAAGCAAAGTGGAGGAGAATCTGAAGGCAGATATGGTTTTATCGAGTTCAAGAGCCGTGCAGGGGCAGAAAAAGCTCTCCAGACCTACAATGGGAAACCGATGCCATCCAGTGAACAGAATTATAAGCTTGATTGGGCGGCTAACAAGGGTTCTTTGGATCTTTAATTGTGTGCTTACTGCTTTTGTTATTATGATTTGAGTGGTTTTATTGTTTGGATCTTAATTTGTACCCCAAATCAATATTTATTCCCGTTAATGTTTTGTTAACAGTAGTCGATTAGGTAATGTAATTCTCTAAGTCAATCGTTGGGCAATGGGTTGTTTGTTTTAGCTTATATAATGTAAGATTATTTCGGTTTATGTAACATAAATTTTAGTTTGATGGTTTAGATTTATGATGGTTTATTTAGAGACTTGTGGGTGGGATGATTTACTCATCTAAGTTTGTTATGATATAATAAACTTATAGTATAAGTTTATAAGTTACCAATAAGGCTAAAAAATTAGGGCTTATGAAATATAAGCTGAAATATTGCTTATTTCGGCTTATATAAGATAAGCTCTAATTTTGTGGCTTATTTTGAGACTTGTAAACTTATATAAGCCCATAAACCTTTAAATAAATCACAAAATATAAGCCAAACCAAACACCCTCTATATTGAGAGAAATTCATGATATTTATAATTTAAGCTTTTTTAAAGTATTATGTTTGATATCTTAAAAGTTTGTGCGAATACGAGTCAGATTAACTCGGGTCACGTCTGTTTGAACTTAGATCGACCCACCTATGAGTAAAATGTAATGATGAATGTCTTTTTTAGTCATTTTATTAGAAAATTTATATAATTTATATTAAAAGCTGTATATTCGGGTTAATCGGGTGAACTCAAAACTGATCGATACACGACGATATTTTGTATTTGATGTTACTCTAGACCTGGTCTTTTGACATGCACAACCGACCCGAGTATGTTTAATCGAGGTCTGTTTCTTCACATCTCATCCGCCACTCTTAAAAAAAGAAGAAGACATTGCACTGTGCCATGTATAAATTCTCCACAGGGGTTCCACTCCTGAAGAACTTGAAAAAGAAATGGCGATCAGATGATATTTCCGACATAAAGAACGACCATTCAATAACTATGTCTTTTGTTTCCGTCCAATTTGTATCGACTCACTTGTGTAGTTATGTATGCTTTGCTGTTATTACATGTATTCATATCTTCTTGTGAAAAAAATATATAGAAAGCGCATATTTGCAGTCATTGAAGGCGCTTCTCCTGATATTGTAGCTAGAGCTGCTATAAGAATTCAGCCCATAATTGACGAGGTTGGTTATAGGAAAAAGATCTCAGTTTTCGTACTGTTTCGTGTGTAAAAACATGTGGTAAAGCACCCATTACCAAAATTGAGCTTAGAGGGCAGGGTCAAACGCGCTGAAAGTCTCCCACAGCAGTGACCTATTCAACCCGATTCGTTTGGACTTGTTTACTAACCTGACCGACCGCCCTTATTTCCACATTTAGATGCATGAGGTCCTTTCTGCAGTTTCTGGACTTTAGGTTTGTTAACATATAAGTCGATCATTAAATTAAGTAGATTAATGTATCATGCTTTAGTGAAAATATGTTTTTATTCTGAACTGGGCCTTAAAAGCTCAGCTCTTGACAACACTCACTTTTCACTGCCACTTTCTATTCAACCACAGTTGGTTGATAAGCTTGTCAACTTTCAGAATTCAGTAACAAAGACTTCTAGTTTATCAGGTATGTGGACAAAAACATTCCTCTCTGAAGCTCCTTTTACTCAATGTTCCTAATTTTGTATTTTGGATTTGTCCTGGTTTGCTGAACCAACTGATTTAAGACTGTATCGTTCCGATCTGTGATATTTAAGGTGTCATTTTTGAACAGCTTACTTACAAATGTGTTGACTTGGGTTGTGTTTTATCTCAAATGCGTGGTCATATGGGAACTATTTAGCTAAAATGGTAATGGGTCAGAAGGATCAAACTTTATTAGCACCGCTTTTTAGTGAGAGTTGAGTTAGTACTTCAAATTTTAGTTAATGTTAAGATTTTTATTTCTGATTTGTTACTTACAACCGAACTGCGAACAGATAATATCCATAAAACCAAAGACGTTTCACTTAACTGTGCGCATGCTGAGGTTGAATAACAAGGAGAGATTCGATGCTGCTGTTAAGATATTACAGGGCAGTCAATGACAGAGAATTTAAGAACGCATTAGGTGGCCTACCTGTATCCATAATCCATCGAACTTAAGGGTATGGTACGAATCTTTGTGCGGCTGATGTGTAGGATATAGCTGATTGGGATGTTTTTTTATATTATTACAATATGCATGAAGCTACTCGTGTTACAATTACATTACACATTTTCCTATAAGGATATCACGAGAGGTTCTAAAGACAAGGCTCAAGTTCTATATGCTCCTGTCGAAGTAGTAGGTGGCGAGGATAGACTATTGCACGTCTGCAGTGTCCTTGTTCTGTATCCACTCTTTTCGATTTTCTTTTGTTGTTTTCAATAAAAAAGAAGCTCAGATATGCACTCTGAAATAAGAAGAATACCATTTTCGTTAACTTTCTTAGAAGTCATTAGTCATCATTGATGCTTTCATAAAAGATGGCCTTGTTTTCATAAAAAGGCCTTTATGTCAACCCATTTCGACACGCTCAAACTCACCCATTTTGACACGTTACGCAGCTTTTGCCACTTCTGTTTTGCATTGAGGATGGCAAGGATTTGGATAGGACCTAGTAATTTAGATCCCATTTGACCACACACTAGTTGATGTGTTGGGCGGGCGGCTGGGTTGTGTATGGCTTAAATAGTTAAATGGACACCAGGAGGAAATTTGATGCTTGTGGCATTTTGGGGAAATATGGTTCCGAAAAATGGGGAGAGTATCGCATCCCTCAACTCCATCTTTCACAAAGGTTTGCGTTTGATACGAATGGCTACTACCATTCATTGTTGTGCTTCTATTCTGCTCCCTTAAATTAAGAGCGGATTCTGGTGAAGTGTAAATTTGCCTATTTTACTGTTCATGGTATCAAAAAAGAATATAATTTAAAAAATAAAAATCGCTAGAAGCAGGGGTCGAACCTCCGACCTCATGGTTAACAGCCATGCGCTCTAACCAACTGAGCTATTCCAGCTTTTATCATATTTCTTACAGATTTTTCTAATATAGTATATATATTTTTATGACCATATGCATTATGTGAAATTTGAAGTTGTGAACCAACTTGATTTGTTTCAAAATGAGATTATAAATATATTGGTCTCAAATGTGATTATAAGATACACTAGAAAATTATGAGTGCATACCCTCTAAATAGATGAAAATTTATTAGTGCATATCTTAATCTAGCTCACCATTGTTTGAAAGAAGAAGAAAAGATAACTGTAATTTTATAGCAGTGTGTATGATGGCAGGTTGAAGAAGACAAGCCAAAAGAAATCTTTGAAATATAAGGGGCTGTTTGGTATTTGGGTTTTTGTGACTTTTGGCTCAAACCTATCTAAATCCAATGTTTGGTATAAAACCAATGAATGTTTGTACAATATTTTAGCCCAACAGTCCACCTTTTGTAAATCCCACCGAAGGTCTCTCCTTTTAGTTGGATTTGACTGCAATTAAATATAGGCCACACGTTTCTTTATATTTAATTAGTAAATGATTAATTTCTATCATCTTTATTTTATTTACATTTTAAAATAGTATAAATAATAATATTAAAATAAACAATTTTTATTTTCTCTTTCCTACATTATTTAATAAATACTACCTTAAATCTAAATCTTACTCAATCATAAACCCTTTACTTTATAAACCCACACCCAAAATAAAATTCGGCTTCAAACCAAACCGACCCTAAGTCAATTGGTCAATGAATTTATCTGGCCCAATTTTATGATTTAAATTTTTCTGAGGCCCAAGAAGCTAAAAGTTACAACTTGGTACACTACATGTCCATTTATCTCATAATTTGGGTATGTTAATATGTTTACTGCCATAAAGATCAAATCTTAATTATACGGAGTAATTTTCTTTTAGCAAAGAGTATTGTTTTTAAATTCTTAGATACAAAATAAAGGTTCGTTTCTTTTATAGTTTTTTAGATATGAAATTGTGAGTGACTTATTATATTCGTGGACGGAATTAAAAGGTCTTCGTGGGTGTCCAGAAACCTTATGGAATTTTCGATGTAATATTAATTTTTGATAAAAACATTTATTTGATTAATAATCCATCAAACTTAAGGGTATGGTACAAATCTTTGTGCGGCTGACGTGTAGGATATAGCTGATTGAGATGTTTTTTATATCTTACTACTTTATAAAGGATTTAACTCCTTTCTATATTTAGTAGTCTTAATTTTTAAGCCTTTAATATTTCCTTAATAAGTAACTAATAAGTGGTTAGTCAAATTTGTTCACCATATACACTTTTGAATAAAGTCCATTTTAATGCATATAATTTTTTAAGAATAGGTAATAATAGCCATTTAAAAGGATTTATGACTATATAGCAAAAATGCATAAGTTTTGTCAATGTTGGTCAATAACAGTCCTTAATAGTTACTATTAAAAAATAAAAGATGCTTTTAATTGTGTGTTTGTAACAACTTTAAGAATTTATATCTCATTTAAGATGATTGTATGTAACTACCAACATTTATGAAAATCAAACCATTTATCACCCATTTATATAGCTCATTCTTACTCTAACATTCACATAACATTCACACAGCCCATTATACCAGTCATTTTAATTTCAAAACGATCTCTTTCTCTCTTAAAAAACACACTTCTGCTCTCTAAAATAAAAACCCTTAGCAGCCCTACACACCAAATGGTTCCACCGTAGTTATGGTCATCTCCATCACCACTAACTGATTTCACCGCCAACACCTGGGTGTTTTGAGCTTGGTGGTTTTAATGGCATATTTTATGTGGTTTAGGTGGTGAAATATATGAATATACCATATTATAACAAAGTCATGTAAACAATGGTCATGAAAAACGTTGTTCGTTCCGAAATTTGTCACTTGGTACAGTACCCGCCGCCGCATTGCGCGGGTACCCGGCTAGTTATTACAATAAGCATGAAGCTACTCGTCTTACAATTACATTACACATTTTCCTATAAGGATATCATTACACCATATGTTTTAGGTGAAATGTGAACCAACTTGATTTGTTTCAAAATGAGATTATATTAGTCTCATATCAGATAAGTTTAGTTAGCAAAAAATTCTGATGTAATTTGTCAGGTGGTAGTGACACTCGCTGAATCATAGCAAGCTCGGAAGTCGACAAGTAAACTGCAAAAGAACCAAAAGAGCAGAAACACGCTAGAAGGAGGGGTTGAACCTCCGACCTTGTGGTTAACAGCCACACGCTCTAACCAACTGAGCTATTCCAGCTTCTTGTTTCATTTTTCAGCTTAAAATCTCTCTACTAGTTTTATACAAATGCTCTTAAGGATAATATAATACTTTTAAAAGAGTCAATAGTTTTATGTTACTGCCATTAAAAAATGTCATATTTTTTGGTAAAAGTTGTTTATCTTTTTCAGTTTTACGTTAAATAATTTTTTTTGGTTAAAAAGAGGGGTTTTTTATGTTATACTTATTATATTAATAAAATTACATTTAAAAACTAATTTATTCATATATTTTTTTTTATCAAATATCATTAAACAAAAGTAAAAAACGTAATGTGAAAGTTGAAAAAAAAATTAAAAAACAATTATGAACCCTTATTTTGGGGCATAGAGAATATATATAATTTCATTTTTATAATTAGATGTCACAATTTGATTATTAAGAACTCTTTGGTCTTGTTTGACATTAAAAAACATATGATATTCGTTGTGTTGCTCTGTGTTGTGTGTTTAGGCTCGTTTGGTTCGTATAATATTTTTGAGGGAATTGTAAATTTTGGAATGAATTGTAATTTAATATAATTATAATGGAAAGGATAGGAATGTGATGGAATTGTTTTATTGTGCAATTATAATTGATTAAATATGAAATGTGTTTGGTTGACACTTAACGTAATGTAATTCAATTTTTTTTTATATAATTTTGAAAATGAATAAAACATTATAGTTAAAATAAAATAAAAGAAAATAATAAAAACATAATTAAATTAAAATAAAATTTAATTACTATTCTAATAAAAAAATAATTATTATTCTTAAAATAATAATAATAATAGTAAATATTATTATTATTTTAATATTTCTAAAATATCATAATAATAAAATATTAATATTTAAAAATATAAATATTAATAATAACAATGATTAACGAAAAATAAAAAAGTTTAAAATATAAAATATAATAATAAAAATATATAAAAAAATATAAATATATAAATATTAAAAAATATATATTAAAATATAAAAATATAATATAAAATACAAATTAAAATATAAAAATAATTAAAAAATAAAAATTAATAATAATAGATAAATAATATCAAATAATAGTAATTAATAATAATAAATTATAGTAAATAATAAATATAAAAAAAATAATATTAATAATAATAAAATTATTATTAGTTTTTTTAGTATTTTATTATATATTAATAAAAATAAAACTGTTTTATTATATTATTTTAATATAATAATAGTAATAATAATAATAATAAAGCTGATTAATAATAATGATAATAAAAAGATTTAAGTTCTTTTGGATACCAAAGTTTTCTAAGATACAAGGAGACTCATCCCCACCGTCCATCTGCATCTCATCCGATGGCTAAGATTAAATCCCCCAATTTATACTGCAGGGGTATTTTCGTCTTTTTACTTCTGGATATATATATACGCTTTAACAAACACCTTTCATTCTTCCTTCTTCTTCCCCGATTAAACTGGTACTTTCTCTCTCTATGTTTCTCTCTCTAGATATACTGTTTGTTAATATTGCTTATTAATAAGCTTATTAGTAAGCTTATAAATAAGCAATTCGCATCTATTAATAAGCTTATTAATAGATCGGATTATTAAATTCGCTTATTTATAAGCTTATTAACTATCCGATTGATTAATAAGCTTATTAATCGTTCGGATTGATTAATAAGCTTATAAATAAGCGTATTTAATCGAGCGGATTGATTAATAAGCTTATTAATCAGCTTATTAATCGATCGGAACGATTAATATGCTTTTTTATAAGCTTATTTTATGTGTCTGGTCTATTTTTATTGATATTGTTTATAAGCTTATTTAATAAGCGTTGATTCTTTTAGGTTTTAGATAAGCTTTTTATGAGTTGTTGTTTTTTCGATTTTTCTTAGGTTTTAATGATGGATTCGAGTGATTCTAGTGGTCGTAGTAGTGTTGTTGATCCTTCTACGTTGGTTGATTTGACTAACGATCAGTCTAGTGTCGATCAAGGTTTGGATTTGCCATCCGAAAGTGTTCCTCATAGTCTTGCGGATGAGATTTCTGCGTATGAACAAGACGGTGAAGAAGCGGAAGCTGTTAAGAGTAAGTTTTCTAGTTTTTGTTGAGCTTAGTGCATGTTGCCAATGTATCATATATGATAGGAACGTATCATATATGATGTTTGTATTTTTACATAGATATGATAGCCATGTAACATATACTATCATATATGATACATGTCTATCATATATGATGTTTACATGATATGTGTTGAATTTTTCTAGTATTTTGTAATCATATATGATAGTATATGTTTCTTTTTGTAGACTTGAATGCTGTGCGGACTCCTGAGTCGTATATCACTCATTCCAACTTTGATACTCCTGGTGGTACTGTTTACTACATTCCGAAAGTGCTTGCCGAGTTTTTACTTGTTAAAGGGAACGAGTACGATTCAGTTGAGCATTGCATTGCTGCTTACAAGAAGTATGCCGTTAAAGCTGGTTTTGTTGTTAGGAAATCGTGTCAGAAAAGATTGAGGAGCGGGATTGTGAAGCAAAAGTATTTGGTTTGCAACAGGAAGGGTTCCCCGAAGGATATATATGTAGACACCCTAGATTTGGAGAATGGGTATAACCAATTGAGGCATTCAAATGTGCATATCACTGGTTGTAAAGCTCGTGCTGTGTTTGACTTGATCCCTGGTACGACAAAGTTCAAGTTGAGTGTATTTGATACTATCCACAACCACGAGCTTGAACGTGAGGAGTACAAGCATCTGTCAAAGAATCAGAGGCAGTTAACATACGCGGAGCAGGTGTTTATTGTCAAGGCTGCGAGTGTGAATATCGGTGCTACAAGAGCTCATCGCCTTCTGACCGGGATCAAGGGTTCTTATCTGCTCGTTCACGGCACTACTGTTGACTTTAAGAACTTCTTCCGTAGCGTCAACTGTTACATCGGGGACTATGACGCGCAGATGTTGATAAACAAGATGGAGAAGAGGAAGGAGTACGTTGCTGATTTTTTGTTTGATTATTTGGTTAACAAGGCTGAGCTTATTGGCTTATTCTGGGCTGATGAAGTGTCCAAGTACAACTACAAGGAGTTCTGTGATGTTGTCTCTTTTGATGCCACGTTTAAGACAAACAAGTACAAAATGGTATTTGTTCCTTTTACGGCGATTGACAACCATAGGAAGTGTGTTACGGTTGCTGCTAGTTTGCTCAAGTTCGAGACCACGGAATCGTATGTTTGGTTACTTAAAGCCTTCATCAAAGCGTTTGGTAAAGCACCTAGCATAGTAGTGACCGATCAAGATAAGGCGATGAGGAATGCCATTGAAGCCGAGTTTGTTGGTACAAAGCATAGGCTGTGCATGTGGCATATCACGCAGAAGCTTCCAGCGAAGGTACTTTTTTTTAAGACTAGTATCATATATGATGAAGTAGCATCATATATGATATTTTATTAGTATCATATATGTTGAAGTAGTATCATATATGATGTGAGAACAGAATTTTTATTCATATCATTTGGTTTTTGTATGTCTTTGCAGATATGCGAGAAAATATACAATGATCGGGTTTTTAAAGAGAGGTTGAACAAGATTATTTGGAACATGTACATTGGTCCCGAGGAGTTTGACACCAGATGGGGTGATCTGATGACAGAGTATGATTTGGTGGGACACAAGTGGCTGACGAAGATGTATGATATGCGTTCAACTTGGATCCCTGCTTATTTTTCTGACTCGCCGTTGTGTGGACTGATGAGGACTACGTCTAGATCAGAGAGCGAGAATTCTTTCTTCTCCGACTTTACCAATTCTAGCTCGACGCTTATGAACTTTATGAATTGCTTTGAGACGGCGATGGAAATGCAAAGGAGTGTTCAAGAGAGAATGGATCATAATACAATGGATACTGTTCCGAAGTTAAGGACTTTTCTTAAGATTGAGAAGCATGCTGCAATGGTTTACACTCGTACCTTGTTTGAGTTGGTTCAGAATGAGATTTTTGTTGGATTATGGTATTGTCAGATAGATACTAAGAATGTGCTCGAGGGTTCTGAGGTTTCTGTTATCAGAGTTAGGCATTTTGTTTATGAAGAGCCTGGTAAGAAGAACAAGAAAAAGGTGAATGATAAGGTTACTGATAAGGGTAAAGTTGGCGAGTCTTCTAATAATGTGAACGAGAATGAAAATGACAATGATATAGAGAAGGAGAAGGAAGATGATGAGGTTGACATGTTTACTAGAGAAGATGGGTTGTACAAGGTATGTGAGTTTTTTGTTGATGTAATATTTTTTTTTAAACATATCATATTTGATAAGCACATGTATCATATATGATATTCACTTCTTTTTTTTTGGTTTTTTTTCCCAGGTCTTGCGCAACTTAGAGGATGGTTCAGTTATTTGTACATGCCAGTTGTTTATGAGGGTTGGGATATTGTGCAGGCATATTTTCTGCGTGTTCAAGAATGCCAATATCGAGATGATTCCTCAGCAATACATTCTTAAGCGTTGGACCAAGAACCTTATCCCGGCTGCGTTGAGGAACAGGTATGGGGAGAAGAATGTTGTATTGGAGAATTATTCGAGCGAGGCGACATCTATTGTTGATCATTGTGTTCATTTGTTGAGCAAAGACGAGCCTAGGTTAGGTGCTTTTGTTGAAAAGTTGAAGCAGCTGAAGAAAGATATTGAAGCGGATTGCCCAAATCCTCCATCTAAGAAGAAGATAGACTGTTTGGAGCAGCTCGTTGGTGTCTCTCATCTGTCTGTACGTTTGGTTGATAATCCAGATGTTGGAACCCCTAGAGGACGTCCTGGGCATCAAAAGTTGCGTATTAAAGGTGGTATAGAGATAGCTATTGAGAAAGGCAAGAAGAACAAGATTACATGTTCGGTGTGCGGGGGTACTGATCATAACAAGAGGACTTGCACCGGTAAGCGATTGGAGGAAGTCGTTGTCGAGGATCCAGCTGTTGCAGATGCAAGTACGAGTGGATGAGCTTGGATAGAAGAAAAGTTTTTGTTTTAGGAATTTTTTCCCGTTTTATTTTACTGTTTGTAGTTTCTGAACATGTCATTTTATGATGTATGATGCTATTTTGTCTTGATCACTTTGATTCATGAGAAGTTGTTTTTGATACTATCTTTTTTTGGATAATCATATGTCAATGAGTCATGAGAAGTTGTGTTTAATCCTTTAGTTTTTTCTTTAGTTTGTTTGCTTTCGTCAGTTTTTTAAGTTTTTTTTGGAGTATCAGATATGATACTGATGTATCATATATGTTAAGTTGTCAACACAACATATATGATACGTAGGTATCATATATGTTAAGTTGTGTTCAATCCTTTAGTTTTTTCTAGTTTGCTTTTGTCAGTTTACAAGTTTTTTTTGGACTATCAGATATGATAGTAATGTATCATATATGTTAAGTTGTCAACACAACATATATGATACGTATGTATCATATATGATAGTTTTTAAAATACTAATGTTATTTCTTTCAAGAACTTCGTTTTCAGAGCAAGTGTGTTTTTACAAGTTTTTTTTGGACTATCATATATGAAACTAATGTTTCATATATGATAGTTTTGTTTTTAACGGTTTACATGTTTTATAATATCCTTCTGTTCTCTAGAAACTTAATACAAGAACAATACACATGAAACAAAATATTCATTTCCATTTCATAATAGAAAATTCGACGGGTTACAAGTTAAAACAAGTTGTATCCACAAAATGCGGTACATCTTACTTTACCGCCAGCAACTTGTCTTCCCTACGATTTTATCCAAATGTTTTCCAATGGTACGTCAGGTGTAGGCGACATGACTCAGGGGTAGTCGGACTAATGGATTCGTATTAAACGATCCACGATCTACGACCAGTTGACCCCAAGCTTAGAGCAACCCATCATGGGTTCTCTTGCATGCCGCGTACTCCTTTTCCGATTAGATAAGTCATCTAACTGCTTCTAATCTAAATCAGTTCACTAATCTCTTTGCCTAGCCTAATGTTCCAGTGGGTTAAAGCGTTAAAGCTTATTAAGGTAGGCGACATGACTCGGGGGTAGTCGGACTAATGGATGCCTATTAACCGATCCATGATCTACGACTAGTTGACCCCAAGTTTGGAGCAACCCACCATGGGTTCTCCTGCATGTCGTGTACCCCTTTCCCAGAGGATAGGCTAAGCAAAGCGGAAGTCTTAAACAAAAATATAAGTTATTACAGACCAAATTAAAAATTAATGTCTTAAACTGTATTGTCTTTTTGTCTTTCCTTCTTCAGATGGCGCTCTTGGCCACATCTCTGTCTTGTTCCTCCTTTCTTGCTTTGATTGCCTCTTTGATAACCTTTGTCTTGTAAGGTTGCATCTGGTATGTTCTTGCAAATTCATAGGCTTCATGGGTTACCTGCTGCCTCCTGGTGTTCTTCTCGTGTGATAATATCTTTGCAGCTATCCTGAACCTCAGCTTCAGTATTTCCTTTCTTTGCTCATCTGAATCACTCGGGAAGTCCAAAACCCAACCTTTTGCACTTTCGCCCTCATAATGCTCCATGTGCATCATCACAAACACCCCACAATCGATGTCGTTGTACATTGTTCCCCACTTTGGTCGAATGATTGTATGCTTCCTGAGTTTTTTCGTCATTTTGTGCTGGACACTCTCCATATACATCATAAACATTTTCATCTGCAAAAAAAAGCCCCAAGTTTGTCATATTCTTTGGTGTGTGATTTTTTAGATGCTTTTTGAAATGCACAGATGTTCATATTTTTTTTTAGTTTATTTATGTATTTAGTGACTTACCAGTAGGTCACAGTACGTCTGGTACTTGCTTTCATATGTGCTGGCGACTTTCGAGTTGTCGATGATTGACACCGCACCGTTGATAAGGTTAAAGACCACCAAGTAGTAGTGCTGGTGAGATATGACCGGGAAGAACACCTGCAGAGTTTTTATAAGTTATATTTTTTTGAATCTATTGTAAAATGTAATATCAAATATGTTCTAATCCTACTGCTTTTGATTGCATGTCACTCATCATATATGATAAGTTTTATCATATATGTTTTACTTTTTTTTATCATATATGTTAGTCAAGTGTTTTACCAGATTTATTGTAAACTGTAACTGTAATATCATATATGTTCTAATCCTATATGTTTTACTTTTTTTATCATATATGTTAGTCAAGTGTTTACCAGATTTACATTCTTCAACTTCAGCAAGTCCTCATCTTCTCCCATGGAGGTTCTCATGTTCTCTTCAAACTTTTGAAACTGCTTCTGGACGTCATACTGTCCGTTTGCCAGTTTCCAATCAAACATGTTTGCTGTCTGTATTGCATAATCAATAATATATTTTTTGTTTTAGTTTGTGGACATAATTTTGTTATAAAAAACACATATGATGTAAGATGTACTTACAATCATAGTTGACATGAAGTACTGTTTCTTCTTTTTTTCCTCCTGTGCGAGTGTGTTCTTCAAAGTTTAGTACATTTGAGTATGTGTCAATGGCAGGTGCATCTACCTTTAAGCATGGATCCATTGTCTGCATGTTGTCCCTCATGCAAGCATAATTATGGTCCGGCGATTCAAATATGAAATCCCTGCAAACATATTACAATTACTTACTTTTATCATATATATATGATCCTACTTGAATGATAATTAGTTTGTTAGTGTTTTAGGTTTTACTTACATGTTGTTATTAAGCATTGAGAACAAACTCTCTCCTATCATCAACTCTACTACAGTAAGCTTTCCCCGTGCTGGTGCTTTCTTGTTTATGTAGTTAGAAAGGAGCAAGCGGGATGGCCTCTTTTGTTCTTTTGCAGCATCATCTTCTTCTACCATCATCACTATCTACTTAGGTGTTGTTTCAGGCGTTTTTGTGATTTGGCTGAAAGATGGTGTTGATTTGAGAGACTTTGGTTGCCTCGTTCCTCTGGTTTTCCTTGTCGCCATCGTTTCTTCCACAAGCTTCTTTTTTTGGCTTTCAATTGCAGCTTGGCGTTCCAACTCCATGCAATACCTGTCCAGGTATTCATCAAACTCTGGGTCGTTTTCAAACTCCCCGGACAATGGCTCGTCTGTGAAAACAGTCTTATGAATCTCTGCCAACATCGCTGCTTCTTTAGCTGATTTTGGATGGTGAACCAACCCAGCTTCGGTGACCAGTTCCTCTTTTTCAGTTTCCTTTTCTTTATCTTTTTCCTTTTGAGCTTTTTGAGCAAATTCCTCATCCTCAGTTTGTATACTTTCAAGAGTAACCGGCTGTTTTACTGAAACAGGAGCATCTTCTGTTTTCCCATCGTCCGTGGAGGTTTGCTCCCAATCCATGAAATCCACATCAAGGTCATCGTCCTTGTTTCTTTTGAATACCACCTGGTATTCCTTGCATAGACCAATTAATGTTTCATCATTTTCAAACTTTTTAAGTCCTTCTCCAAGTGTTTCAGCAAGCACTCTTCTTGCCTCATATATCTCTCCATATCGATCAATACTTTTTCCAACAAACTCCTGCATAGAAAAATGTATGTTGCAAGTGAATTAGTATCTTTCATATATGATACTTTATATATGACAGTTCATACTATCATATATGATAGTTCATACTATCATATATGATAGTTCATACTATCATATATGTCATAGTTTTTTGTTTTACCTCTAGTGTTTGTGGTTTCCTGTCTTTAATTGGTTCTAGATAGAAGTCGTTGTTTTTGTACACATCAATCCCCATGTGGACATCTTCTTCCTTGTACTCATCTTGATGTTCTAGGTTCCCCAAACATTGAATCTTCATCTCTTCTTGTATTCTCAACTTCATCAACCGACCATTCCAGCTTCTCATTGCTGGTCTTCGCCGCATCACGGCTACTCCTGGGAAGTAAGTTGAGTCCAAGTAAAGCAGCTGTGATAAGAACAAGTTTGTTTTGGTTAAAGACAACAAAGACATATAAAGTAAGTTTTAAATTAAAAAAACAGTTGGTTTTACTTACACACAAGAAAGTAGCAGGTCCGTTGTACCATCGTTTTACAGCTTGGTCGTTCCACTTGCTTTTACTTTTCTTGAGGCATTCTAGTATATAGGACGACCAGTCTATCTCATTAATGTTTTGTTTCTCTGTGACCTTCTTCAAAATCTTCAAAAGGACTTTCCCACCTGAGTCTAAGTTGCACATCGTGCCACCAAAGAGCATAAGGAAGTTCATTATGAAGGTGAAGTCTGCTGTGTTGGTCGACTAGATCCTTTTTGCAATTGTTGTTGGGCTTCGTTTTAATGTGCCGTATTGAGCCTTCCATTCTTCGATGAAAGCATCATCGTCTTCCCTTTCCGGCAGTTCATTAAGAGATATTGTCCCCATCGGGACACCAAGCATTTGTTGCACCCTTTCTCTTGTTATTTTGATTGATCCTTTGGGGAGTCTCAGTTCCATGCTTTGTGGATGGAACTTCTCGACAACATGGTACAAAAGGTGTGAAGACAGCTCGTCTATGGGAAACTCAATGTACCTCTCAAAACCAATTTGTTTTAAAACTTTATTTCTCTCATCTAACAGTCCCGAGGTTGCTTCGAACAACGATTTAGGTGAGCATCTGGTCAAGGCAGTAGGGTATACCTTTGTCTGCTTCTTTTTTGTTGGACCTCTACCCTTCTTCTTTTTAACCAAAACCATCGCGTAGTCGTCTTCTTCTTCTTCAGTTTCATATTTTTTTAACTTGTTGCCTTTAGAAGGTGAAGGTTTGACAACTAGCATCTTTGATGTGCCAACCATCTGCTCATTCTCCTCGTCATCGTCTGTTTAGATTTTCTCATCCATCTGTCATCTTCTTCTCCTTCACTTGATTCTTCCTGCGAAGTTGTTTCTTTTTTCCCGGTTGTTTTTTGCCCCCACTGTATGTTTGCTTTTGTCTTTTTGTCCCTTTATGTGGACGTTTTGCTTCTTGCTTTTGTTCCAATTTCCTTTTTCCGGCTTTTTTATCCTTCTTTACCACTTCAGGAAAGCTTGCTGTGTTGCAAAATAGAATGAAACGTGTTAGTATTATATAATCAACATAAATGATACATAAATATTTTCTTATGCTATATCGTATTTGATAAAATTATCATTAATTGTTACCTTTTTTTGTTTTTGAAGGGTTGATGAACTTGAATTTTGTTATTTTATTCGAAACATCTTTGACCCTCTCTTCTTTCACAGGTTCCTCTTCATCCTGGTCTTCATCATCATCCTCGCTACTTTCACCCTCATTATTGACATCGTCTTCCTCCTCGTCTTCGTCATCTCCATCGTCTTCCTCCTCGTCTGCGTCATCTCCCTCGTCTTCCCCCTCGTCATTGCCCTCTGGCTCTTCTTCGTTTTACTCATCCTTGTTACCTTCTTCTGTCTCGGTTTGTTCAGACTCGGCTTCTTCATCTACATATTCTTCCCCGCTGCTAATTCTCTCGTCTTCTGAAACATCATCTTCTTCTGTACCACTTTCTTCTACATTTTTTACAAAGCAAAGAGATGTTCAATATTGTATGTTTGTTCCTAATGAATTAATATGATATGTAGTATATTTTTCTTAGCTTCTGTAGTCTCTATTGGCTTTTCAGCTTTCTTTGTTTTCACATTCATTTTTCCTTTGCCCTTTGTTTCAACAGCTTTTTCCTTGGTCTTTGTTTGAGTGACAGCTTCAGTGGCACCTTTGCCCTTCTCCTTGCTTTGTCTTGCTCTTTCTAGCGCTGTAGTTTTTTCTTTCATCGTTTTTATAATAACTGCTGATAAAAAAAACTTATCTTATCAGATATGATACTTATTTTTACTTTTATGTATTTTTTTTGCTTTTTTTACCTAAGCTTCTTTTAGGTGGTTCTTGTGTCTCGTCATCCTTGTTTTTTGTAGGCTGTTCATCTGCAATAAAAGCGCAAAGTTTGGCAAAATTACATCTGTTTAAAGCTTTATATGTTGCATAACTTATGAAATATGATGAATTATGTATGATAAGGTTCTATCAAATATGTTGTCTCATTTTTTAACTATCAAATATATGTTCTAATCCTTCTGCTTTTGATTTTATTTTCACTCATCACATATGATAAGGTTTTATCATATATGATAAGGTTTTATCATATATGTTTTATCAGTCTAGGAAACCATTTTTGCTCAACCGAGATGTTTATATTCACATATAAGCAATATTTAAACCCAAATCTCGCTTAAAACTATCAAATGATACAAGCAATATTATCATATATGTTGTAATCCTACTGCTTTTAATTGTTTTTTCACTCATCATATATGATAAGGTTTCATCATATATGATAAGGTTTTATCATATATGTTTTATCAGTCTAGGAAACTATTTTTGCTCAACCGAGATGTTTATATTCACATACAAGCAATATTTAAACCTATCATATATGTTCTAATCCTACTGCTTTTAATTGTATTTTCACTCATCATATATGATAAGGTTTTATCATATATGTTATACTTTTTTTATCATATATGTTCTATCAGTTTAGGAAACTATTTTTTCTCAACTTTTTAAATCTATTCTGTTCATTTTTTTAACCAACCGAGATGCTTATATTCACATGCAATCTATTTTTAAACACAAAACTCGCTTAAAAGTATCAAATGATGTTTATTTTCATAGATCTACTATATTCATCATACATTTAGTTAAACAGCATAGAAGAATCATTGATATAGCTTAAAAGTATAAAAAACAGAGAAAAAGCTTAGAAAAAGCTTAAAAAGCATTTAAAAAACTAAAAAAGCATAGAAAAAGGATGGATCTGTGATTTTATACCTTTTTGCCTTGTTTTTATCGTCCTTTGATCTGGTTTTTTGGAAGATGGCTCGTTTTTTCGGCTTCCCTTTCATCGTATTTGTTGATAATTTGATCGGATGTGTGTTTTGAAGGTGAAATCGTTGATGGAGATGGTGGTTTTTGTTTGTGTGTGTTTTCACTGTGTGTTTTTTGTGTGTGTGTGAGTTTAGATGGAAATGAAAAATGACGGTTGAATCTAGCGAAAAGAGGGGGTTAGGGTTTGGGCGGGGGTAGTGAAATTACGTAACTACCCCTCCGCTTTTTTTTGTTTAAACGTGGATCGTTGGATTTAAATGGATGAGTGGCCTAGATTTGTCCCCTTGTATCCAAAGGATACAAGGTATCTTAAATAACCGGACTCTAATAATAATAATAATAATAATAATAATAATAATAATAAGTGATGTTTATAATAAAAAAATGAAGTGATGTTTATAATAAAAAAAATAAAATAATAATAATAATAATAATAATAATAATAATAATAATAATAATAATTCACACGTGTTGCTCAAACGGCTGAATCTGATTTTTCCTTATCTACTCGACAAATGGCTTTATGGAAGTCTCAAATGGAGGACCTTACTTCTGACTGGCTTAGGGTGGTTCCGATCTCTGGGTTGGGACAAACTATGAATAATAGGACTTACAGGTGTGTATTATGTTATCGGTTGGGTGTTCCTTTATTCTCGGTTTCGAGTCCATGCTTAGCTTGTTCGAGGGTCTTTACGGGAGATATTTATGGGGATCATGCTGTATCGTGTGCTGGTATTGTTGGTATTAAGCATCGACATAACATTGTACGTGATACCCTTGTAGACATCTGTTTTCGTTCTGGGATTTCCATTGGTAAAGAAGTTGATATTGGGCTTGGTGGTGGGCTGGACAAACACTTACGTCCAGCTGATATGTTGCTCTACTCATGGAATGGAGGGCTTGATGTATGTGTGGATCTGACTGGTTCATCTCCTTTGACGCAAACATGGATGATTGATTTTGCACCGGGACGTGCGGTGGTTGAGGCTGCACAACGTAAACGTGTCAAGTATGAAGCTAAATGTGCTGATATTGGATACGGTTTTCTGCCATTCTCTTTCTCTTCTCTTGGGGAACTTGAGATAGATGCAATAAACTTACTAAAGTGGATCCGTAGATTCTCCATGACACAAGATATTGGTGCACGCGCTGCTGTTCACATTTTTAATAAGATAGGCTTTGCTATAGCTAGAGGGGTGGGGGCCCAGATAGTATCGCGGCTCCCCACTAATTTCTTATAAATCCTATTATTATAATAAAGTGATGTTTATAATTAAAAATAATAATAATAATAATAATAATAATAATAATAATAATAATAATAATAATGGTAAATAGTTTGAAATTCTATATATGGAAAGTTTCAAAATCATAATATAATAATCCAGAAATTGCAATAGAAAAGAAAAAGGGAGGTTTGTGATGATTTTGAAATCTTTTCTACTAGGTAATCTAGTATCCTTATGCATGAAGATAATAAATTCGGTCGTTGTGGCCGGACTCTATTATGGATTTCTAACCACATTCTCCATAGGACCCTCCTATCTCTTCCTTCTCCGAGCTCACGTTATGAAAGAAGGAATCGAGAAAAAGGTATCATCAACAACTGGTTTTATTACGGGACAGCTCATAATGTTCATATCGATCTATTATGCGCCTCTGCATCTAGCACTGGGTAGACCTCATACAATAACTGTCCTAGCTCTGTCGTATCTTTTGTTTCATTTCTTCTGCAATAATCACAAACACTTCTTGGATTATGGATCTACTACCAGAAATTCAGTGCGTAATCTCAACATTCAATGTGTATTCCTGAATAATATCATTTTTCAATTATTCAATCAATTCATTTTACCAAGTTCAATGTTAGCGAGATTAGTCAACATTTTTATGTTTTGATGCAACAACAAGATGCTATTTGTAACAAGTAGTTTTGTTGGTTGGATAATAGGTCACATTTTATTCATGAAATGGATTGGATTGCTATTAGTTTGGATCCGTCATTATATGAATATAAAAATAAATATAGAATATAAAAATGAATATAAAATTTAATTAATTTAATTCATTCATTAATATTAAAGATTAAAAAAGTAATAAATTACTAAAAAAATGGATACATAAGAAAAATAAAAGAACAGATAAGAGGAAATACGCCCACCCCCTACCGATTTAATAACCTCCGCGACAAAGAAACTCATAAGACCAACTCCATTTGGAATTCCATCGATTATAATTCTATAAAAAAATGAGTTAATTTGGCCAATTTTCTCATTCCCCCAATGAGGAATGTTCCATAAAAGGAATATATGTAACCCCGATTATCTGATCAATCACATATAGCATTTTTGATTTTGTCATAAAAATTTCTCTTAGGACCCATTTTAACAAATGAATTAATTAAATAAATTTTTTGAAAAGATGAATAAATAGGTTTATATAAAAAAAATGCTATAAATATTCCGAAAGAGGCTATACTAACTGAAAAAACTACATCTTTACAAAATTCATACCAATCTATTGAATTATTTTCATTTTTATGTAAAAGATTTATAGACGGGGTTAACCATTTTGTTAAAACATCCACATCTTGATTGAAAGGAATTCCTAAGAATCCAACGAACAAAGTAAATAGAATTAATATAAGTATTGGGAATAACATAGTGTTATATGATTCATAAGGATACAAAGAAGTCTTCGTATTGCGTAAATTAGGAATCGAAAGAAAAGGTTGGATCAGATTTCTTACATTGTCATCAATTTGATCAACTTTATTTGAAAAAAAGGAAGGACGACCACTTTTTAATAAAGTTACCAAACGCCGGTTTTTGTTACTGATTTTTGAACCCGCTTTACCCCATAGAGATATTGAATACATGGGGTATTCCTTTTTTCACTGTAATTTTGAAAATGAACGTTTAAATGTCCTTCAAAAGTAAGTAAATAGATTCGACACATATAGAATGCGGTTAATCCCGCGGTAGACCAAGCTATTATTGCAAAAATAGGTGAATACAACCAACTATCATATAAGAATTTCATCTTTCGACCAAAAATAGGCAAGAGGTGGAATACCACAAAGAGAAAGTGTACCTAATAAAAAAGAACTTTTAGTAATTGGTACATATTTTGTTAAACCCCCATAAGAACCATATTCTGACTTTTTTTTGGACAATATCCAACAAGAGTTTCCATTGAATGAATAACGGATCCCGACCCTAAGAACAATAATGCTTTTGAATAAGCATGAGTAATCAAATGAAATAAGGCACTGCGATAAGACCCCATACCGAGAGCTAACATCATATAACCCAATTGAGACATTGTGGAATAGGCTAAACCCCTCTTAATGTCTTTTTGAGCAAGAGCTAAAGTAGCTCCTAAAAAACCCGTTATTATCCCTATCAAAGAGATAAAATTCATTATGTGGGGTATGACTATGAAAAGAGGCATAAGTCGAGCTACAAGAAATATTCCCGCTGCTATCATCGTAGCAGCATGTATAAGAGCCGAAATAGGAGTCAGCCCTTCCATTGCATCAGGTAACCATACATGAAGGGGAAATTGTGCAGATTTAGCAATAACACCGACAAATAATAGAACAGCGCACAAAGTAACAAATAAAAAATTGACCTCATTATTAGAAATCAAGTTATTAAATATTTGGAATAAATCACGAAATTCAAAACTCCCGGTTATCCAATAAAAACCTAAAATGCCTAATAATAAACCAAAATCGCCAACACGATTAGTTACAAACGCTTTTTGACAAGCCTTTGCTGCAACAGGTCGTATGAACCAAAATCCTATTAATAGATACGAACACATTCTAACTAATTCCCAAAAAATATAAATTTGTATCAAATTTGAACTAGTAACTAATCCCAACATGGAAGTACCGAACAAACTCATATAAGCAAAAAATCTCAAATACCCGTGGTCATGAGACATATAATTATCACTATAAATAAGAACTAAAATTCCAACAGTAGTGATTAATATTGACATAATAGAAGTAAGTGGATCAATCAAGTATCCAAATTCTAAATAAAAATTATTGATAATCCAAGACCATACACTATTGATAGACAGAACTGCTATTTATTTGCTGAATAGATAGATTTATGGAAAAAATCATGACTATACTTAACAATAAAACGCTCTGAAAAGCCCACATACGACGAAGACTTTTTTTTGCCGTCGGAAAAATAAGAAGTCCCAACCCTATTAACATAGGAACTGGAAGTGGAAGAAAAGGTATTATCCACGCATATTGATATGTCTGTTCCATAAAAAAAGTTTTTTTTTCTTAATTAATTGTTTTCGATTCACCGGATCTTAGCTCTTTCGAAAAAGTAAATAAAAAATAAAGATATGCACTAACTTATTTAATAATTTATATTTATATTAGTATTTATTCTGAGTCTTTTCAAAATTGTTCAAATATGCAAAACAAGAAGTTACAATTGGTCAAATGATATAACCAAGTGACATATAAAAACGAATACTTATAATAGTAAAGTAGGAAAATAAAAAAGAATCATTATTATTATGAAAATTTCTCGTAATAATATTATTGATATCCAGATGAATTTTTAGGCTAAAAAGAGTACTTGATGCTAATATGAATTAGAGGATTAACTAAGGTCGTTGGTCTAATGAAATAAAACCTCTTGATTTTAGTTAGTTTATTTTAGCTCATTAACTAATTCATTATGGGATTGATTGTTTTCCATTTCAATCAAAACAATTTATTAGGAATATTTGGAAAGTTTATATATAGTTATAGTTCTAAAATGAACATTTTATCGAACAAGCATAAAAAATGACTGAGATCATTTTTTTATCAAACTACATACCCTTTAACAGATTTTTGACTAGTCTCATTCAAGTTTAGGTGTATTTTTTTTCTAGCTTTTACTAAAAAAAGACTCAATTTATTAGGCAAAAGTTTACAAGGTATTTTATTACATGTAAATAAAATATAGAATGAATACAATAAAGGTGTTTTAGGTTCTTTATTTCTTTTGATTTTTATCCCATATCAGATGAGATATAAACAACGAGAATTAAGAGTTCCAAACCAAAAATTTTTGGTTTTACAAAGAGTGTATGGTAAAATTTTGTTATTTTGAGTCATTTTTTATAATTTTTTTACAGATCTTTGACGTATCTAGATTTCTATTAAGATAATCTTTTAGAAAAAAATAGATAAGAAATAATAATTCGTTTTGAACAATAGATGTCTTTCACATCCAACTATAACAAGGACTAACTTCTTCTTTTTTAAATGGCAGTTCCAAAAAAGCGTACTTCGATATCAAAAAAGCGTATTCGTAAAAATATTTGGAAAAGGAAAGGATATTGGGCGGCATTAAAAGCTTTGTCATTAGGGAAATCTCTTTCCACCGGGAATTCAAAAAGTTTTTTTGTACGACAAACAAATAAGTCCTAAAATATTATGTTGGAATAATTTGGAATGGATTTGACTAAAAAAATTGGATCAGTAATTTGTTAATTTCATATTAATTAAATTATTATTAAATTAAAGTTAATATAAAATTAACAGTTGGCAGTTCCTATTCTAATCAATATGAAACAGACTGTTAATCGTATAAAAAGAATTCTTCTATAAAAATAAAAAAGAATAATTATTATTTTATAATTAATATTAATATAATATATATTATATAATATATATATATATATATATATATATATAATAATAATTATACAATATAATAATTATATAATATAATTATTAAAATGAATCAAATTTTATTTTATTTAATATATTTCATTCAGATTTTGGTGGTGGGGAGTCCTCTTTTCCCCATCGACCTTTATAAGTACAAGAATAAATAATGAAAAAAATTATATTTATCAGGAAGGGCAGATAGAATATTTTTAGTTGAAATTAATTCATTGTTCCAAGACATTGGGGCTCGTGTTGTTGTGCATATATTTACCAGGATTAGCTTTGCTATTGCTAAATGAGTGGAGGCCCAGATAGTATCTCGGCTTCCCACTAACCTGTTGTAAATCTTTTGGGTTTCTAATAAAAGTGAAGTTTAATAAAAAAATAAAAATAATAATAACAATAATAATAATAACAAAATAAAAATAATAATAATAATAATAACAAAATAAAAATAATAATAACAATAATAAAAATAAAAATAATATATGCACAGCAACACGAGCCCCAATGTCTTTTGGGTTTCTTTAACAGGATCGGTTTTGCTATTTATTGTAAATCCCTTTTTTGTTTCTAATAAAGTGATGGTTGATATTAAAAAAAATAAAATAAAATAAAAAAATAATAACAATAATAATAATAATAAAAATAATAACAATATTAACATATATTTAGGGATCATGCGGTATCGTGTGCTGGCATCGTTGGGATTAAGCATCATCACAATTTGGTTTGTGATACTCTTGCTGATATATGTTACCGTTCAGGGATATCTGTCGAAAAGGAAGTTAATATTGGACTAGATGGAGGACCTGATAATGCCTTACGTCCGGCAGATATTTTGTTTTATTCTTGGGAGGGAGGTAAAGATGTGTGCGTTGATCTGACTGGTTCTTCTCCTTTGACTCGTACGGGGATGAATGACTTTGTTCCCGGCCGAGCTGTGATTGATGCTACACAACGTAAACGATGCAAGTATTTGGCTAAGTGTGCAGCTCTCGGATATGGGTTTCTTCCTTTCTCTTTTTCTTCTCTTGGTGAGTTATAGGAAGATGCAGTTGCGTTGCTGAAGCGGATCCAGAGATTTTCTAAGGCTTAAGACATTGGAGCGCGTGCTGCTGTACATATTTTCCATAGAATAGGTTTTGTTATTGCTAAAGGGGTGGGAGTGCAGATAGTATCTCGACTCCCATCCAATTTGTAAAAAAATAAAAAAATAAAAAAATAAATAATAATAATAATAATAATGATTTAAAGTATAAAATTATGAATTACGACATAATTCAAAACATTCCATCCAACATTCTATGTAATTTGAGTTACATCCTTTGATGTAATTGTGATTTCTCAATTACAATTACGACGTATACCAAACACGTTATGTAATTTAAAGTGATTACAATTCCCTTCATATTGTGAACCAGACGGGCTATGTAATATAATTGAATTAGAATTACGTCTAATTACAACGAACCAAACGGGGCGAATAGAGTGTTTTGATTGTCTTACTCTAATAGAAATTTTGTGTAACGTATGTAATAAAGGTCGAAATAGTTTATTTAGAAAATAAATTATTCACGAATGAATAAATATCTAAGATTATCATCACATTTTAACACCAGTTTCTAACAAAGTATTTAGGATCGATCATGTATGGAGGAGATACTTTGAAAGGTACTACTTCTATGTTTAGGGAACACGATAGGTTTGAAAAGAATGGTTTTAGACGATCACAAAAGAAAATGCACTTTTTGACAATAATAAAGGTTGTGTATGTTATGTATAACCCATGATAGAGTTGTTGGCGGATGATACGTTGAAAGCAATCGGATGTAGATCAAAGTAGGAGAACAACGATATTATGCAAAGGACATATACTAAACGATATGTCTATATTCATTAGGACGTGAAATATGTAGAGTGTTTGTTGGATTCTAAGTATATGATGAAGGATGCTTCTGATAAAAGGTGTTGGGGAATACTTATATCATAATAAATGATTATATAGTTAGAAGAACGTGAACTATGGGGTGACACACGTATACACAGAAGTATCATCTTTTACAATGTATTTAATGTGTTTTGTTTATAGTAGTTACGTTATATATATTAGTTAAGTATATCATGATCTACTAACGCGCATAAACTAATTAGAGCAATTAATTAATTGAAGAGCCACTATAAATTAAGGGTATGTTTGGTAAAATTAGGTGTAAGTTGTATGATGTAAGTTGTTAACAGTAAGCTGTAAGCAGTAAACTTCAAAGCTATTAAAATGAGTTACAAGCTGTAACAATAAGCTATAAGCAGTAAACTTCAAGACTATTAACATGAGTTAAAAGCTGTAATTTTTCTTAATAAAAGTGTTTGGTAAATTAGTTGTTTGTAATATTAAAATATAAAATGAATAAAAGGACATATCTAAATAACTTATAATATGGGTGGATGGTATATCAATAATATATAGTTTAGAGCACAGGGTACGGGGCCATAACCCCTCGCGTCGTGCGAAAACGCAGCACGACGGCGCCAGAAACCACACCCCGTGTGGCGTTTTCGTGTCTCAAGCCGAGGGGACGGCGCGCGTTTTTGCACGAAAACGCGAGACACGAAAACGCGAGACCGTACCCGGTCTCGCGTTTTCGTGAATATTTGTTTTTTTATTTTTTATTTTTTATTTTTTTTTTAAATTTTCAAAAAAATTATAGCCGTTGCATTTAAAATTTGGAACGTTGGAGGAGCGGGGGAGGCTGGAAATTTTCAAAAAACCCCTATTTTTCCACTATAAAACCCCCCAAAACATCCCATTTTTTATAAAACTAAATATACACATTACAAAAACTCAAACATAGGAGTAATGGATCCGAACAATGTGAACAATTGGGTCTACGAGTACTTTAACAACATCAACGCCGGGTCTTCGTCTAACCCTACAACACCATCTTCCGTTAGCTCTAATTCTCCTACACCTTCACGACCCAACATCCAAATCCCACCCTTGATGATTAACCCGTTTGTTAATTGTTCTCCGGAGCAATTTCAAATGTGGATGCAAACACAAGGTATATGTAATCCCTCACAATCCCAAGTACCTTCAACTTAACCAACACATTCATCTCAACCACAAACCGAGCTTCGTGACGAAGATGACAATACCGTGGGAGACGAGGAGGAGGAGGAGGACGAACCAATCAAAAGAAACCGAAAAAAATATATAGCCAAAAAACAAGCTAGTGGGAAAAAACCACGTGAGCCAAAAATCGACCGAACTTATTGGACTCAAGCCGAGGAACGGCTTTTGGCCGAGTGTTTTATCCTAATTTCTGAGGATCCGAGAAACGGAAGCGATCAATCGAAGGATACTTTTTGGTACAAGATTATGGCCGAGTATAACAAGGTTGCATCGGAAAAGGATTACAAGAAGCATAACAAGAACATGTTAACGGGTAAGTGGACGCCGATGAACGGACTTTTTGGCAAGTTTACTGCTCTTTACGATGCTACCACGTTGGCAAGTGGTGAGAATGACGAGCTTTTGTACTCGCGGGTTTGCACAATGTTTAAGGAAACATACAAGACCGAGTTTAGGCATCGTGAAGCGTGGATTTTTTTTTGCGAGACAAATACAAGTGGCAAAACCCCGAGTCAACACAAGCTCGTCGTACCCGGGGTCGTGTAACCGATGTCGACGAAGAGCCGGAAATATTTGGAGACGACACAATCCCGCGTCCTTCGGGGGCTCCACGAAGAACAAAAAGCCAACGATCTTCGAATAGCTCGTCCGCCACATCCTCTTCGTCCAAAGCTCGGGTTGCCGAAATGATGCAAGAACAAATCTTGATTGACCGAGAGGCGAAAAAAGAATCAATGGATCGTGAGTTAGCCGCAAGACTCGCGGTTTGCGATATTGCTAAACGGAATGAGGATTTAAAAATCCTTAATTTCGACACTACCGGAATGTCCCGGGAAGACGCGGAGAGCATCGAAGAGTTGAAGAGGAAGACCCGAGAATTATATTTCGGGAAAAAAATTAAGTTTAATTTATGTTTTTTATTTTCGTATTTTTTAAAAAAAAAGATTTCGTATTTTTTTTTTAATTTATGTACTTTTTTTTATTTTAATGAAATGTTTAATAAATTTGTTTAGTAAATTTGTTTCATAATTTTTTTTATAACTAATGGGGCCCACATAAACCCCACGGCTTAAGCCAACCAAGGAGCCCCATTTTTGGTGTTGTGGAGGTTTTGGTGTTGTGGGATCATTTACCCACCACACACCATACCCCTTGAAAAACTTGGTGTTTTCCCACGGCTCAGCACGACGGCTCAGCACCACACCCTGTGCTCTTAACAACTCTAAACCATTTAAAAAGTTTCATGAATCAACTTTTCATTTAGGAGCCACTTGTGTAAAATAAAAGCTTTAAGTTGATGTATTCAAACGGAGCTACTTATTTGGTAAGAGATTGTTAATACAAATAATGTCGTAAAACATTATTTATATTTTTCGACATCTCGAAGTTTTGATAATTGCAAAATGCAAAAACGTTCAATGCAAAATTAAACGAAAGAAAAGTTTTTAGAAGTTGATATTTATTCTGGTAAAATGTCACTTGAGGTATGTACAACACATTATATACTTGCAAAATGATTAAATAAAAATTGTCTAACATTTTATAAAATATACACAAATTATATAAAATTTTACAAAGTATTTTCTAAAATTAAAGAAATGTTCTAATCAATAAACAAAAATTTGAATTTCTTCCCCTTGAATCTATTAAAACCTACACAATAAAATACATTTCCCACTAAGAGATAAAAGGGAGTGCTTAGTCTAGCCAATGCTCTAGACTAGATAACCGGTGCCCTTAGCTAAGAGTATCAACTGCTTTGCTAAGTGCACTGGCAACGCTCTTGTATTTGGTATCTCAGTATAAATAACCCACTGTTTTTTGGCCATTTACCTCTTTGCACGCCTGAAAACCTTCTGCCCGAATCTACTTCTTATTATTTCCTTCTTTTGATAATATAATTTGTATTAATTTGTTTATAAGTGATCCACTTGGTTTACCTTTACATTGTGCAAGAGAAGTATACTTGTGAATCCTCAAATATCAAGTGTTATAATTTAGTGTTCACACAAGTGTACATATTGTTTAATTGTTGTATATTTGCGTATGATCTTGTGAGATCTTGTAGTGTAGATATTTGTGAAGATTGTGAGTGTATTTCCTAGGTGAGGAAATATTTGTGATCATGTGTGTAAGTGTTGTGAGATCGAGTGATCGTGGTAGTATTTCCTAGGTGAGGAAATACGAGTGATAGATTGGTTCTAGCTAAGATTAGGACTTGACATTTGGCTTTGTGTCGGTAATTGGTGTAAGTTACTTGTGTACGGTAAACTGTAACTAGTAAACTATTCAAGTCCCCTTCTAGTTTTCATAATTGGTATCAAGGGACAAAATCACTCAATGTTTTAAAAATATATTATATTTTAAAGCTTGGATCGACCTATGAATTCCAAAAATATCTAGAAGGACAATTTATGCAAAGACCACCACTGTTTAGAACTCAGTCATTATTCCTATATACTTGTTTGACTCTGCTTCTACGAAACTCAATCTTAGTTTCAATGAATCAGATTTAACAACCAAATAAATCAGTTTAATAGAAACTCAATCTTGGTTTCAGTTTAATAAATCCGTTTAATATAAGCTGATTAAAACAACTGCTTAAAAAAATGCTAATAATGTGTTAAATAAAACATGTATGATTAAAAATGATTTTCAATGAAACTCAATTTTGATTTCGCCAGAAAACAGTTTTTAAATAAAATTTAATAAAATATTAATCTGATTTAAAAGTATTTTAATTTCTGTTACACATAATTTGTTTTAAGATTGTAGGAAAAACTGTATATTTTTATTAATATAAGTGAGATTACAATTAATAAAACTAACAAAATATAATGACAGAAAGTTATATTACTAATAATAAACAAAAACTTAAAGGTATGAGACGAGGCTCGTGCATTACACGATTCTCTTAAAACAAATTTGTCGTCTATTCCCAGTATACAATGTCCAAAGCTGTTGTACAGCCGAACTAGACAAACTTGCGTGTTTCTGATCGAAAAGATTGCTGGAAGTTGGTTGTAGAAAAGCTTCGTTTTTGGATGATCTGAATGAATGAACATTCAAGTTTAATTTATAGTCAATGTATGTCTTGGTCACCAAGATTATAAATATTTGTTCCAGAATTAAATTGATATATATATTTGTTCTAAATTTAACCGACATGATAATATTATTTCTAAAACAGATTTGCAAAATTTTCTAATACATAAAAGCGAATTCTATTCTATCTCTAAAATAGATTACAGAAAACCGGAAATTAGAAAATCCGTAGGCGAGGTTTCGAAGTTGCATTTGTGTTTGCATGTCGTGCGGGCTTGCATAAGCTATGTTGCACGGAAACGCCCCCTCGTGTGCCGTGCCCGTCCCGGAAACGTTTCGGAAACAGGAAACGGCTGGAAACGCCCGGAAACGCGGCGAAAACGTTTCCCCAAAAAGGGAAACGTTTCCTGAAGATGGGAAACGCCGAGGCTCTAGCAGAAACGCGAAGGGAAACGTTTCTTGGGCTTTTAACACGTTTCTTGGCTAGTTTTTGGGCCATTAAACATTTTTTGGTCCATTTATATTGTATAAACATATGGTAGGTCGTCATATCTTCTAACAAACCTTTAAAAATTGATTATCAGTATTTGTTTAATGTTAAATATATGTTATGTCTCACTATCGGTATTTATTTTTCTTGCTTTATCGGTTAAAGATTCATGTTTATTTAATTTATTAATAAATATTTATAAAATACAAAAACGTTTCCAGTCGTACCCGTTTCATGGATTTTGGGACATTGGCGTTTCTAAGTACCCGTTCCCGTCCCCGTTTCCGTATCCGTCTCCGTGCAACATAGTGCATAAGTTCAAAAGTATCGAACTCATTTTAGCCCAGAAATTTGCACACCCCCGCGCGCACGTAGGTGTTTGCGTAAAACCAACCAAAAATATTTTGAATATTAATACGATGATTTAGTTATAAAACCACTTTCACTTTGTTTTCTAGTCTATGCAGGACATTTCTCATTTCCTAAATTTTGTATTTCATGCTTCTCACTTTGAGACATTATGTTTCATTCATATTAACTCCGTTTTGTACATACTTTAACACGTTGCGACACTCTCTTCGAAAAAACGCAAAACTACTCGTTACTACGAATATATATAACATATACACATATCAAATTGTCTCCGAGCTTTGCAAAAACTCACTTTGCAAATACATTTTTCCAACAAAATATACATTTAAAAATATTGACACTATATAAGAATATATATGCACAAGTATATAACTAACAATCCCATATAAGGGCATGATCGTTTTTTATCGCGTGATCAGATATATAATCCCAAAAACCACCGATATCCGTCACGGGCCATGACGGATACACCCATCGATCAACCGAGTCAACCAAGAACTCAGCTGATGACTCGGGTGAGTTCAAACACCCTTCTAAACTTGGTAACTCAATAATTTCGCCAAGTTCCTCAGCCGCAATGGATTCAGCAAACTTTAATGGTTGTGATGGAGGCGTAGGTACTCCAGGGGTGTCCAACATTGTGGCGGCTTTCACAGCGGCTTCTTGAACGTCACGTGGCGATAGTGAGACTGGACGAGGTAATGAGTCTTTGAGTTCGGGGAAATTAAGAATTGCGGACTTACCTGGTAAGTATATAACGGATATGAGAAGCTTTTCAATAATTCTAACATATTTTAACATTTTTAGGTTTCATTAACATAATTTTTGTACTACCACATTGCATGTTAGTAACTAGGTTCATTTTAACGAACAACTTTGCTTATCAAGTAATACTTTATAGCGTACATTACCTTTAAGCGACAAGGCAGCTACATCATGAGCCCTAGCAGCCATCTCAGCGGTCGAAAAAGTTCCAAGCCAAATGCGCGATTTCTTCCTCGGCTGTCTGATTTCCGACACCCATTTTCCCCAACTTCTCATTCGAACTCCATGAAAAACAGGATGTTTGCAGCTCACATCTTTCCTATGTCTGTTTTTGGTATTAGAATTCTCGACTTTCGTCTCCTTTTTCGACACTTTAGAGGATGATGAAGATGAGATAGTATCGGGTTCGTGTGTTTGAAGATTAGTAGCCATTATTGATATGATGTGTTTAGTTGGAATGCAAGCTTCTGGAGGGGTTATATGTAGGGACTGAAATGATTGTACGGAATATAAGTGTACGTGTCATGAGTAGACGTGCAAATGAGCGGAGTTGTTCGTAAAAACTCGTGAACGGATTGGTAAAAATTCGAACTGAGCCGGGCTTATACGAGCTTGAGCAGAGATCAAGCCTAAGTTTGGGCTCATAATAAACGAGTTCGAGCCTGATCTTTATACAAACCGATCGAGTTGGCTCTGAACTCTAAATGAGCCATAGAAATATATATATATATGTATATATATTGTCTATACATATATGAATAAACGAGCATAAAAGAAATAAACCAGCTTGAGCCTAGTGTGGTTAACGAGCCTGAGTTTCATTAGAAATTTGTTTTCTTGAAAACAACCTATAAATTAGTCGAGCATGAACAGACTCGAGCTTGTGAATTTTTTTCACAAGTCGAGCTTGAGTTCTGACAAATTCGCACTTGGCTCGATTCGTTTTTATCCCTAGTCACGAGGTTTGCAATATGATTTTTTTGTTTGATACATGTTTCACTCGTATATGCTTCTTTAATCTGTTATTTTGAAATTGTTTACTTTTCAAGGCAACCCAATATTATTAAGATTTAAGATCTGTTGAGAATATAACATCATTAATAGGTTGAGAATGAGACTAAGAAACATAAATATTCATGCTATTTATATTTCTTCTAACATTTTTTGGGGTGACAACAAATATCTATAGGTTTTTTTTTTTTTTTTTTTTTAACTGTGATTTCTGACTCATTGGTCGACTAATCCACGGGGTTTGAGCTCACTAAATATCTAAAGGTTAACAAAGTTTATATTGTATGTTTTCAATTTTTGTCGTATGCTATGGGCATATTTAATAGATGTCGCACAAGGTTTCTATATTGCACGAGACGGCGGCCCTGACCACCCGTCATCACATCTTGCATGATTAAGTGTTAATTATTTTCTTACAAACTACTTTTTAATACCCGTTCACATACGGGGCTTGAATAAAGAAGATAAATTAAATATTAATTTTTTATTATGATTTTATATATATTATATATGTTTTTTTAAGAACATCTAATGTTTATATATATGTTTGATTATGTTGTTGTTTTACTGTGTACAGTGTAAATTATATAAACTCACATTAGTTTTTATTTTTCAAATTTTATACTCTTTTTACTTTGGATATATTTTTATTCTAAATAGTTATATCTTAATTATTAATCAAGAAACCACTGACATTAACCTTACACGTACACAGTTTATAAATTCATAATTTTGTAATGCTTAATATTATTCTATAAAACAATATTAAATAATTAATACTTAATTAGTTACGATGCTCATAAACCCACGAGTTTTACATGATTTTTTATATGTGATAATATTAATTGATATTTTGTATAAATATTTGTTGAACAAAGGATTTGACTTTGTTTAACTGAAATGTTAGCAATCATTTTCTCGACATTGTATGTTTAGTGACACAAAACGACCTTGAAATTTTTTATTTTGTTGTAATATTTAGAATCCCCTCTATTTATTTTCATCTCACACCGATGTTTGAGTTCCTCCATTTATTTTGATATTTATATTTATGTTAATAATAATTTACGTAGATTGTATTGTTTGACTTTGTTAATGTTAAATAGAAATTGGCAATAATTTGTATTTTTATTTGAATATTTATAATCATGTGATTTGTTGATTTTTAAATATAACATATATAATGTATTTTTAACATAAAGTTTAGAAAGTATAAAGTTTAAGGGGGTATTTTGTTTTTTATATAGTTACTAAAAATTATGGAAAATTATAAGTTTACATTAAAGTTTATCTAATTTATTTAAAGTTCAACTACCAAAGTTTTATTAATCCTATCATCCTTTTTTAAGTTTTTATTTTCACAAATTTAACACATATATCTTTTGTGTTTTTATTAAATTCCTCCACCGAAATGTTTAATTTTGACTACACTGAATTCAATTTTGATTTTTTCCACCAATCACATCACGCGATTTTGCTTATGTGTCAAAATTAAGTCATTTAATTGGTTCAATTATTTTTATACAACCTCCACTTTTCAATAAAATTCTCAAATAATCTAATTCTTTTATTATATAAAAGATAATGAAGTATAAGTATTATTTTATTAGGCCAGAAAGAGTGGTTCATTCTCACTCATAACCACTTCAGCATCAAATCGGCTTTTTGATAACTAGATTTTACTCAGGTTAAAAATTATCGTTGTTCCAATCTTAACGAATTGATTTCCGGCTTAAAGTACGACTCAGTTGATTTTGGTTAAACAAAATTGTGTCGTTGTAGTATATTAAAAGTAAAAGTGCAGAATAATTAAAATAAATGACTTTAAAATAAATCTAAAACTAATTTAAAAATAAAAGGCAAGTAATTAAAAGCGTGACTAAAATTAAAGGGTACTAAATGTAAATAACGCAAACTTAAATCTAACTAAGGCAAACTTAAAACGCAACTAAAACTAAATCTTAAACTAAGGCAAGACTAAAATAAATCTAAGGCAAATAAATTTAAAGTGTGACTAATTAAAAAAAACGGGAAAAATAAAGCTCGAAATTAAAAGCAGAATAGTTAAAATAGGACTGAAAATAAAGAACCTGAAAATTACCTCTATTCGAAATATATTCCTATTCGGAATAAATTCCTCTATGCGGAATATGATGCCTACTCGGAATATCCTGTCTATTCGGAATAAAGTCCCCTATGTGGAATACTGTCACCTATCCGGATAAAGTTCCCTATGTGGAATACCAGTCTATTCGGAATAATTCCCCTAAGCAGAATACCCTATTCGGAATACTGAGTCTACCCGGAATATTTCACTATTCGGAATATTGTCACCTATTCGGAATAACTACTCTATGCGGAATACACTCCCTATTCGGAATGATCACCCTTACTCGGAATGATCACCCTATTCGGAATATTTACCCCTACTCGGAATGTAACCCTTATGCTGAATAAAGATGCCAATCCGGAATAAGCTCCCCTATGCGGAATATCCACCTTACTCGGAAAATAACCCCCTATTCGGAATATTGAATATTCCGAATAAGAAGCTTTTTACAACCTCTATTCGGAATGCTGCTGGGTTCGTTTTCCTGGGAAACACAGTAACAATAATACCGAAGAACAAGGAACAAAATATAGCACGAATTTAAACAAAACTAAAGCAAATCAACCACAAGATTAAATCAAACAAACAAATAAACATATACTAATGATAAACCATCAATCCAAAATAATCAAACTCACAAAACTAATCAAAATAATAAAAAACACTTGATCAAAATAAGAAAAATAGAACATGAACATGAACATAAACAATAAGAATCAAAGATTAAGAAAGGTAGAATGAGATTAACAAGATAAAGATTAACAAGAATTAAAAGAAAAACTTACTTGAAATTAAATGGTAATTAAGGTGCAAGACAGGAATTTAAATTTGACAAGTATTTAAATGACAAGGTAAATAAAAGTGGAAGAACTAATTGTCACGATTAGCCAACAAAATGAAAGTAATTAAGATCTAATCTATATATAGGGGAGGATTAGGAAGCTTCCTCCCCTCCTTCCTTTCTTCTTAATTGCGTCATTAGGTCCTTAAGCCTTTAATCTTCATTAATTGCACCATTAGTCCTTTTTTCTTCTAATCTTCTTTAAACTTGGACTCTAATGACTTGTGGCTCGGGATTTCTTTTGAACTCGTCTTTTAATTCTTCAATAAAATAGACTTGAGTTCCTCGGCTTTTAGTAAACTTCCGTCTTTTAACTTTTTCTTCGATAAATCTTCAGAATTGGTCTTGGATTTCCGTTCTTTTTGCACTCTTGACTTCTTGACTTCGTCTTTTCATCTTTTTCTTCAATAAAAGTCCGTAAATGCCCGTGTTTTCTCCACTTTTCACCTTTTCGTCCTAAATTACAACAAAAACACAAACCACGCATAATTCCGACATAAAAGACATAAAATACACGTTTTGGCTCGGTTATTATTGTAATTAAGTGGTAAAAAGGATGGGTGTTTACACACCTATCAAATCCCCTACACTTGACCATTGCAATGTCCTCATGCAATGCATTAGTTACAAAGCACGTTTACATTTTTTATCATAATCAATCCACAGTGGCCTTTATTAAAGAGATAGAAAACTATAAGCATTAAAGTAAAGAAATCAAAAGCATACCTTGGGTTTTGGAAATGTCATGAATAATCATCATCCTCAAGTTTTCACTTTCTCCAAACCAAGCTTAAAAACGAGATCATTGTTATTATAAATTAGTAAACTAACACGAACTCATGTGGACCAATTATTCACTTAAACTCCCTTATTCCTAGGTATATCTCTTATATTTTATTGTTGTCTTGAATGATCACTAGGATGCATTGTTGACTTATTTCGATAATTATTTAAGGCCGAAAATAAAGTGAACGATTTAATCAATAGTTAGCTAAAGGACAAAATCTTTTAAAACTGCTTCTCGGGACCTCATAAAGTTCATATCTTGGCATAACTCGCTTCGCGATTTGAGACCTTTCTCGGACCGATATTTGGCAGCGACTTCATAATTCAAACCTTGAGAGACGTTCATGAAATAATGGCCTTCTCTTCATAATAGGAATTTCTTCACTTGAAGTTTTGAGAGATTCATACTTGGACCACGACTTCTTCATTTTTCTCCAATCACTATTTTGGACTTTGATATACAACGATCCGCCTCCTTTTTGACTTGGATCTATTTATCCTCATACCTTGCTAGGGTCTTTTCGGATGCACTTCTCCATGACTTTTGGAGAGTTTTTGCTTTTCGTCGTATGTCTCGATCCTTCATATTGATTTTCGATAAATGATTCTTCACATCACTTTGGATCTTTAGCAACAAAATATAGCCCTCATGCCTTGTTAGGGCCTTTTCGGACTCGCCAATCTTCGCATCCCGCTTCAATAAGTTATGCCTTGGCTATGAACTCTAATCCATACCGAGCAACTTTTAAACGATCTTGGGCTAGAAGCTAAGTAACTTTTCAAATCATACAACCTTATTTATTGTAGTTAAATTTATTAACAAGCGATGGGAGAATAGGCTCATAATTAACTCACATAAATTCACGAAAGAATACCAAACTTATAATTGGCTCTATCATCTCTCGTTCTCCACAGTTTAAAATCTCAAGTAATGAGACTCGTGGATGCTTAGCCTATTAAATCAAAGTTTTGGGTTTTCGAGTCGCCTATAGGATCTTGCAAATTCTTAGACTTTTTCAAGTTTAGAAATCGCATTTTAAAGTTCCCTTGAGAAACGACTCTCTAGGATCAGTTATAGGAACTTGCGAAAAGTTCTTGTTCTTAACCCGTGAGAGTTAAGACTTTCGCGTTTTATAGCTCCCTATATAAAAGTCTAGCAAAACTTGACTTAAACACATTAAGGATACTAGCTAGAGTAAACTCGGGTTGAGTCAAAAGATTCACAACGTTTGAAAATTAAAACCACTTTATTAAACATTTATTCTACCAAAGAAAGAAAATAACTATACCAAGGGAAGAACTAATAGGCCAAAATAGATTAAAAAATTTGAAAAATGTCGAAAAATTGATTTTCTAGTTAAAATGAGGACAAATACAAGGAAAAGAACCACTTAACTTCGATAGAAGTCCCCCCTACACTTAATATAAACATTGTCCTCAATGTTTAAGCATGTGGGAGTAAACTCCCCTACACTTAGGACATTGTGCACTTTGTTTAAATCTCGCTAAGGAAAAGACAACTAAAGAGATTCCTATTTTAATATTGAGAAAATATAAAATAGAGAATCGAAAAGAGTTTAGGATAGAACCGGGAAGAAGTGGACACGGAATCACGGGTCGTCAAGAATCATCAAGAGTGGATCAGTGAAGCTCGAATCCCTGATTATAAGAAGGGAGGAGAGGAAATAGCAAACCAAAGGGTCTCCCCCCTACACTTATGATAAAGAAAGTGAAAAGATAGATGCAAGGGTTGCCTCCCAAGAAGCGCTTGATTTTTGTTAACCGAGTCGTGAGCCTGACTCGACCTTGATGATCAACGGAAGAAGCATGAAACATATCCACCAGGATCAAATACATAGTTTTCGTCCATCAAATAGCACAAGCTTAAGGCGAACAAGGCAAGCCAAAGAAGAGTAGGCAATTTTCCCTTAAGCAGTGATGGAGCACGGTGGAAGCAAGGGTGAAGTGGTGCAAGCAGATTTCCATAAGTTCCAAAGATATTTCCTTTTATTTCATCAAGTGGATACTGAGATTGCTTAAAGATTTTAATACCAGGGTCGAACACCGTTTCCTTTAAGGGAAAATAGCACTCAGGCTCAGCATAATGGGAAGAAGATCTGCGAAGAAGCACAACCTGGTCCTCAAAAGGGGGACAAAGAGGTGTTAATTCATACGTGCTGCGGATATCGGTGTCGACCGGTTTCTTCTCCTTTGAAAGAATGTTCTTCAAATCCAAAGTAGGATCAAGACGATAATCTTCAAAGTCCAAAGGAGGTGCATCACTCTCATGAGGGAAGTAAGTGTTGAGAAACATAGAGAAGTCTTCCTCAAATGAGTAATCGTCCAAAGTAGGATCGAGTGATGGTGGAGGATCTTCATCGTGAGAAGAATCGCTCGAAAGAGTATCGGCCTCATCAAAATCATCATATGTGGGTAGCTCGGGATACTCGGAAGTACAATCATCAAAATCATCCGAATCTGAGCTAGAATCATCATCATAAGCATCAAAGACCGGTGGAGAATCATAAATGGGAGAAGCGTCCAAATTGGGGCGAGAATCATCCACATCATCATGAAAGAGTGGATTATCATTGCAAGACTCGAATAGAGGATTGTTGTAAACAACGAAGTCATCAAGCACATTAATCATATTCACTGATTCTCGTCCATAGGATTTGCTTGTAAGCTTCCTCATTTTGAAAACTTGTGCATCATCCCCGACTCTTAAGATTAACTCACCTTCGGCAACATCAACTAGAGCTCGTCCGATTCTCAAGAATGGCCGACCAAGTATTAAAGGAATACGAGGGTCCATTTCATAATCAACAACCACAAAGTCGACCGGGAAAGTAAATGTGCCAACTTTGATGAACACGTCTTCGGCTATACCAACAGGGTAAGCGAGAGTGCGATTTGCAAGTTCAAGAGTCATCTTTGTTGGAGTAAGGTCGGGTAATGATAGTGTTTTCCAAACACTCAAAGGCATAAGATTAATACTAGCCCCGAGATCAGCAAGGGCAGTAAATTCTTCAGTTTTGTTGAAAACGCAAGGAAACACAAAACGAACGGGATCTCCAAGCTTTTCCGGAAGTTCTTTAAGAATAACTGTAGAGCAGTTTTCATTTAAGCGTGTGTTGGCGAGTTCAATCAGCTTCTCCTTCTTGTTAAGCAATTCCTTAAATGCTTTGACAAATTTGGGCATGTGGACAAGTGCCTCAAGAAAGCTAATGTTGAAGTTCATTTGAGAGATCATCTTCACATAGCGTGACACTTCAGCTTCATCCTTGGTTAGCATTTTGGTTTTGCCTAAACGAGAGGGATAAGGGATATTGGGTTTGGGTGGTGAAGGTGCAGCTGTAGTAGGTAAAGGTTGTGATGTTGAAGGGTCCTTCCTAGGTACATCGTCATGACGAGGCAGAGACGGTAATGGTGCACTAATACTAGGTGTAGGAAGAGTAGGGATAAATGGTGGTGGAATAGGTGGTCCTACGATGGTGACTCCACTACGGGTAGTAATAGCACTCACATTTGCTCGCGGATTGGTGACGGTGTTTGAAGGTAGAGAACTCAAAGAAGAAGGTTGAGCTGCGGGCAAGAAACTAGCAAGCATATTCTTCAAATCATTGGTTTGATTGCTGAAGGAGGATTGAATATTATCTCGAAGCTCGGATCTTATCTCATTTCCTTGCTTGGTAATATCTCCTTTAAGATTGATAATTTGACTCTGTAGATTCTTGATTTGCTCACCTTGGGTTCTCATGATGGCCTCAACATCGTGGTTAATGGGTGGGGTTTGTTGGGCGGGTGGGTGATAAGGATTAGAAGCTCTTGGTGGGATTTGGTTGCTTCTATTGTAGTTGTTGGCGGGGTTTTGGTTTTGAGGAGAAAAACCGGGTGAAAGGTAGTTGTTGGACCGGTAATTCAGCAAATTTCTATCCCCTTGAGGTCGAGCTTGGTAATTTTCCGGTGAATAATTACCATAAGCTGCATACACATTTTCCGGATTTCCTTGAGTCGAAGGACAATCGGTGTATGAGTGAGGACCGCCGCATGTTTCACAAGGATTAGCAACCGCTTTAACTTGTTGTTGTTGGTTTGAAGCGAGAAGCGTAATACTTTTGCTCATTTCAGTCATCATGCGGGTGAGTTCGGTCATATCAGGGTTTGCTGAGGTGGAAGAAACATTGACTCTCGGGTTGTTCCTTGAAGAAGCAGAGGAATCCCAGTTTTTGTGGTGAGTAGTCATGTTCTCAATAAGCTCTCTACACTCCTCGGGTCTCCTTTTCATGAATGTGCCACCGACGGCTGCATTAATCGTATCACGATCTCGAAAAGTCAAACCGTTGTAGAAAGTATCTATGAAGGTCACATGGAGCATGTTGTGGTTTGGACATCGATCAATCAAGACATTATATCTCTCCCAAGCATCAAAAAGAGATTCATCGGGTTCTTGCATGAAACCGCTGATTTGATTGCGAAGGCTTGTGACCATGGATGGTGGAAAGTAGCGCGACAAAAAACGTTGAGTCATGTCATCCCAAGTGTGAATAGAATTCTTCGGGAGACGATCAAACCATTTCTCGGCATGATGCGATAAAGTATGTGGGAAGAGTTGTAGGCGAAGAACATCCATTGTGGCACCAGGCAACTTCATGCTTTGGGTGATTGTAATGAACTTGTCGAGGTGTTTGTTGGCATCATCATCAGGCAATCCACGGAATGGGTTAGTTTGCACTTGCTGAATCATGTGGTGCTTCAACGAAAACTCTGGAGCGTTGATTTGCATCGGCGCAATCGGTCCTCCTCGTCCAAACATGGTAGGTTGACAAAGCTCCTCCATGGTCCGAAGATCGGGCTGTGGAAGAACATTGTTGTTATTATTGAGGTGCGGTGGGATATTGTTGTTGACACCTGACATACTTAAATCTTCTTGAGTCTCGGGCTCTTGATAATTAGAAGATCTAGTACGCATACACCTGAAAATGCAAAAGAAAAAGAAACCAAACACAAAGACAATATATATACACAATAAAGATAAAATCTTTTTGGATTTTTGAAATTTTTAATTTTTATGTATTTTTATCAATTTTTAATTTTTATGATTTTTTGAATTTTTTATGAAAGAAAAATAACGCTCACAAGCGAAAGGATCCCAAAAAGCAACGCGACTCTCACAGAAAACCGTTAATCTTTACGAAAAGAGCCGGCAGCGGCGCCATTTGATAACTAGATTTTACTCAGGTTAAAAGTTATCGTTGTTCCAGTCTTAACGAATTGATTTCCGGCTTAAAGTACGACTCAGTTGATTTTGGTTAAACAAAATTGTGTCGTTGTAGTATATTAAAAGTAAAAGTGCAGAACAATTAAAATAAAAGACTTTAAAATAAATCTAAAACTAATTTAAAAATAAAAGGCAAGTAATTAAAAGCGTGACGAAATTAAAGGGTACTAAATTTAAATAACGCAAACTTAAATCTAAGGCAAACTTAAAACGCAACTAAAACTAAATCTTAAACTAAGGCAAGACTAAAATAAATCTAAGGCAAATAAATTTAAAGTGCGACTAATTAAAAAAAACGGGAAAAATAAAGCTCGAAATTAAAAGCAGAAAGTTAAAATAAAACTGAAAATAAAGAACCTGAAAATTACCTCTATTCGGAATATATTCCTATTCGGAATAAATTCCTCTATGCGGAATATGATGCCTACTCGGAATATCCTGTCTATTCGGAATAAAGTCCCCTATGCGGAATACTGTCACCTATCCGGATAAAGTTCCCTATGTGGAATACCAGTCTATTCGGAATAATTCCCCTAAGCAGAATACCCCTATTCGGAATACTGAGTCTACCCGGAATATTTCACTATTCGGAATATTGTCACCTATTCGGAATAACTACTCTATGCAGAATACACTCCCTATTCGGAATGATCACCCTTACTCGGAATGATCACCCTATTCGGAATATTTACCCCTACTCGGAATGTAACCCTTATGCTGAATAAAGATGCCAATCCGGAATAAGCTCCCCTATGCGGAATATCCACCTTACTCGGAAAATAACCCCCTATTCGGAATATTGAATATTCCGAATAAGAAGCTTTTTACAACCTCTATTCGGAATGCTGCTGGGTTCGTTTTCCTGGGAAACACAGTAACAATAATACCGAAGAACAAGGAACAAAATATAGCACGAATTTAAACAAGACTAAAGCAAATCAACCACAAGATTAAATCAAACAAACAAATAAACATATACTAATGATAAACCATCAATCCAAAATAATCAAACTCACAAAACTAATCAAAATAATCAAAAACACTTGATCAAAATAAGAAAAATAGAACATGAACATGAACATAAACAATAAGAATCAAAGATTAAGAAAGGTAGAATGAGATTAACAAGATAAAGATAAAGATTAACAAGAATTAAAAGAAAAACTTACTTGAAATTAAATGGTAATTAAGGTGCAAGACAGGAATTTAAATTTGACAAGTATTTAAATGACAAGGTAAATAAAAGTGGAAGAACTAATTGTCACGATTAGCCAACAAAATGAAAGTAATTAAGATCTAATCTATATATAGGGGAGGATTAGGAAGCTTCCTCCCCTCCTTCCTTTCTTCTTAATTGCGTCATTAGGTCCTTAAGCCTTTAATCTTCATTAATTGCACCATTAGTCCTTTTTTCTTCTAATCTTCTTTAAACTTGGACTCTAATGACTTGTGGCTCGGGATTTCTTTTGAACTCGTCTTTTAATTCTTCAATAAAATAGACTTGAGTTCCTCGGCTTTTAGTAAACTTCCGTCTTTTAACTTTTTCTTCGATAAATCTTCAGAATTGGTCTTGGACTTCCGTTCTTTTTGCACTCTTGACTTCTTGACTTCGTCTTTTCATCTTTTTCTTCAATAAAAGTCCGTAAATGCCCGTGTTTTCTCCACTTTTCACCTTTTCGTCCTAAATTACAACAAAAACACAAACCACGCATAATTCTGACATAAAAGACATAAAATACACGTTTTGGCTCAGTTATTATTGTAATTAAGTGGTAAAAAGGATGGGTGTTTACACACCTATCACTTTTCTTTCTCTATTTACATAAATTACTTTTATTCACTTTCAATCGTAATGATAGTCTCTCAAACTCATTTTTTACCATTAATTAAAATAAACATTTAATACAAAATATACCTCACTAAATACACAAGGGTAAAGCGACATATACACTACGTACTTTTTAAATTGAACCATTATACACTACAAATTAATATGTGTTCAATATACATATTGTAACCTCGTATTACAAGTTTACAGTATGACATGGCATGGTCAAACTGATTTCATTTGCCTTTTTGCTTATGTGTATCCACATAATCAACCACTTTATTTTCTTCACCAATTATCACACCACCTTCCACCACCAAAATAACATAAACATCCCGAATAAACATAACAAATACTCCGTATCTAAATATTTAATAAGATCAAAATAGACTCCGGTGAAACTCATCAAACTCAGGAAACTTCTTCAATGTATTTATTTTTTACGCTTTCTGTTTTTTGCTTTATAAGCTTAATCTTTCTGGTAAAAATATGTCAGACCACACTTGCCACAATAATGCCTATTCTCCTGATTAGCCATAAAAGTCGCACCACCACATTCAGCATTAAGACACTCTTTCCTCAACCTATTAACCTTACCATCATCACACACTTTGTAAAACTGTAACACAACAAGCTTCACCTTCTTATGCTTATGCTTAATCTTCTTTGCTTTCGTGTACGTCTTTTTCTTCTTCTTCTTAACAACTCCACGAAGACCAAGAACCAAATAAAGGGTCGACTCTTTTTGGATGTTGTAGTCTGCTAGGGTACGACCGTCTTCAAGCTGCCTTCCTGCGACGATGAGACCCGTTGGTTTAATGGAATGCCTTCCTTGTCTTGGATCTTGGCTTTCACATTGTAGATGGTGTCTGATGATTCGACCTCGAGGGTGATGGTTTTCCTTGTTTTTATTATATAAATAGAATCAATGAACTAGTATCATAAGGGGTTGAGGTGGTGTTTCCTGCTAGTGGTTATAAGGTTATTTGTTTGTTCATGGTGTTTTCTGTTGGTGAAGATGAAGGGAAAGTCAAATAGTTTGAGGTGGACAAAAAGGTTGAGGTGGACAAATGCTAACAAGTTAAAAAAAGTCAAAGGAAAAGTCAATTTTTCTTGATTAAAATGTTGAGGTGTCAATATGTATATTGAACATATATTAATTCATGATGTATAATGGTTCAATTTAAGAACTACATAGTGTATTTGTCTTTTACCCAATACACAATAACACTCACAAACTATTAAAAAATCTACCAGTTTTACAACTTACAAATGCGAGTGAACCATATTTTTATTTGCCACTCATACGTGAGTTGGTGCATAAGATTAGAACCCACGCTTGATTCATTACCGCTCACTTGTGAGTTGCCACTATACCGTCCGGCTTTAGGTGGTTTACATAAAAAGGAGAGCATAACCTTAGGAAATTTTCTATATGAAAATCACATATGTAAATGTTTTCACCTCCCTTCAATCTTCAAAAAAAATATATTAAAAGGACGCTATACTCGCTTCCGGCTTGATCATGGGTTAGGATGCTCTTCTCTAATCGAAACATTTTCAAGACTCTTCCGTCTTGAAGGCAACCCATCATGCCTCGTAAGTGAAATATCATCTTTATTTCATCCTCTTATATCTGTTGGATGTTCTATTACCGTACCTCAAGAGAATACTGGTCCATACACTTTAAATGGCCCCATTTTCATTTGCTCGTGGACCAGGCCCATAAGATCCTTGGCTGAATTTCGAGAGTTTTCAATGCTCTTTGGTGGCCCAACTTCGCCTAGCCCTTGTGCCTGATACTTAGGAATGTTTGACAGATGACACACGAGTTTTTTCAGTTAAAATACATTAATCACAAGGTATACAACTCTCATCCGTCCAATAACCCTACAAGACGAAATAAAAAATTTCCATTGAAAATCCACATTTTTACTTAAAGAACTTCCAATAAAAGACATCCTACAAGATTAAATTTGGACTCGAGAGGTATTAATCTCACTCTATTCGGTACCCAATATATGATGATGCGATGAGTCAAAAGAGCATCTACTTTGACACTTTAACCATTTCTAAATCGAGTACTAATAATGATTTCAGTTGATGATATTTGGAATGAGTTTTATATTCAATATCATCCGAAAGCTACATTTTATTCGATAATAATTAGTTTCGTACGACACTAATTATTCAGTCGGGTGTACAAATAACATAATGCATAAACACTAAAACAAAGGATTGCCTAAGCCTTCATGGCAAGGTCTAACTTTACAAGGAAAGTAGGAAACTAGAGTTCATTGAATTAAAAAATATCAGTTTAGTTACTATAATTTAGGAGTTTAACTACTAATGGATAAAAGTTATTTCGTATTTTTTTTTATACTAGTTATAACTCTCATGTACTTACGAGATTATAAATAAATAAATTTTAATTTAATATTTTAGTTTAATATAATGATATTATTAGTTTATAAAATATACGGGTATTTGTTAATTTTTTAAACTTATTAAAAAAATATGAAAATTTGCATTTTTCACGTAACACCATTTAATTCATTTAAAATTTACTACTAAAGTATTATTTATTATCTCATTTTTTTTTAAGTTTTTTGTTTCACAAATTTGACACCTATAATTTTATGTCTCTTTTACCATCAAATTTCTCAATGAACTTATTAAAAAACTTTTACCAAATAAAAAAACTATTAGATTAAAAAACATAAAAATCAAAAGGAATAAATCAAAATATTATTACCTATTAAAGAAACACTCTTTTAAAAAAGTTACTACTTTGAATTTTGCTTTAGAAAAAAGATCAGGAAAAAAAATTTTATTTTTCATTTGCTTTTAATCTAATTGTACAGATTAACTTAAGATTTAAAAAGACATTAAAAGAATAAAATTGTAAAAATATACAAAAGTTGTAAAAAGAACGAAGAGATTAAAGTTGTAATGACGAAATATTAGCTATCACCAGTGATAAAAATATCAATAGTGATAAAATATCACTAGTGATAAAAATATAAGATAAAAGCAATAAAATATCACTGGTGTATTTTTATCACGTGTAATGACAAGTATTTTGTCATATTTACAACTTCAGTCATTTCGTCTTTTCTTTAGTACTTTTGTTTATTTTAGTAATTTTGGTTCTTCTATGTTTTTTTTCATACGATCTATTTTAAATGATTAATTATTAAGATTGATGGTGTAAAATATAACTAAATTCAAGTATATAAAATGACGCATCACATGTTAGTATATAATTTGTTTACTATCCAAGAGTACATATATTTTTAGGCTAGGGGGAGTGAGGAGAAAAAAATACATTGTTATTTTAGCGTTATATCAGCTTTCTTTATCCTTTCACTAATTCATCAAAACTTACCTTTCAAGAGTACAAGGAAAAAAACTCACATCCACCTCACATTTTCACTATCATTTTATTTTTATTCATAAATTAAATATTTTTATTCCATAAAAATAGAAACGATACACGCTGTTAAATAAAAATGATACATGGGTGAATTAAAAATATAAACTTATATTTGGTACATAAATTTCGCGCTAGTTTTCATAATCTTCCAACAATGAAGATAGTTGAAACTCTTTCCGACTTCAGCTTCGTAGCCACGAAGTGCATTATTCACGTCATCCGTTTCGTTGGCTCCATCCTCCGCAATATTATACACGCGAATAAACCTATACACCATAGTGCGTATGAACTTCCATCTCCCGTGTACGCTTTAGTGTTATCGTCTACCGTGCTTCCTTCTTTTGTCCTCCATGTATTCAAAAACATTAGGCCAAAACGACCGTCTACTGCGCTGGTGAACCACGTCTTTGGAAACAGCAATCCAAGCATGACACACCATTATGTCTTCCTCATTTGTCCAGGTAATCACAAACATTTATTGGGAGAATCTAATAGAAATGTTGTTTGTGTGTGTTTTTTACAGAGGTTGTGAAGGATTTTTATATATAATTGGAAAGTCAAATAAAATACTTTTATTAAAAACTTAAACAATACATGGATAAATAAAACTGATACACGAATATTAAAAAGAATACACGTATAAATAAAAACGATACACTGATAATTTAAAAATGAAAAAGATACACAAAATTAAGGATTTAAACGCATTAAATAGCAGATAATCTTGCAAAACCTCAACAATGAAGATGCTTAACCTCTTCCATTGTTGAGCTTCATAGTCACGAAGGGCGTTATTCATCACATGCTCGTTGGTTACTCGAGTTACCCGTGTACGATTTGCGTGGTGGTTACATCTAGCAAACAATCCAGGGTGATCGATAGTAACTTCTATTTCCCGTGTATACTATTGTACGATCGTTTCTCTGGCTCCTCTAGTTTTCCCTCCATTATTTGCATAACATCAGCCCAAAAATTACGAGAATCTCTTACGTTACCTGGCACGTTGTTTGCGACAACAAAGTTCCAAGCGTTACACAACACTATTTCGTCCTCGGGTGTCCATAGTAGCGGTGCCATTGGAGATGATAGAAGTTGTTTGTGTGAAATGTATATATTTGGAAGAAGATATGGAAAAAATGATTGTAAAATGTGGGTTTTATAGGAAAAAAGAGTGTTGGAATTTTTTTTAATAAAATGTAACTTATACATAAATTGGAGGCTTGCTTTTTGTTTTTCCCGAGTAGTAGCAAACCCACCATTAGTGAGTTTTTATTTACTCGAAATCAAATACCATGCGTAGGTTCCTTGTGAGGTTTATGGTAATGCCACGCGTAACTTTCGTCATGTGGCTTCACAAGTGGCTTTTAAGCCTACCGCCACCTCATCTTTCTTTCTCGTCTCACTAACGCTCTAGAAACTCACTTTTCAAGAGTATTAAGGAAAAAAAACGCACCTCCACCTTATACCCACTTTATATAAAAATATACCCCACACTCACAACTTTTTAAAAAAATAATAAAAAGTAATAGGACCCACAATTTATAAAACCCACTACTGATGAGTTTTTACCTTTGGGGAATCCCCCAGCCTAACCCACGTGTGGGTTCTCATAGAGGTAATGGTACCTACGCGTCGCTTTTGCTAAATCAGCGATCCCATTCGTGGCATTTAAGTTCACTCCCCCAGCCATAAAAGCAAGGCTGTCAAGATCGCAATCCTACCTGAGATCGTTTTTGTCTTTACAAGATCGAGATCGTAAGATCGGACCGATATCGTAAGATCCTACCAATTTATCATGTTATGTAAGCATTTGATAAACGAGTTAAAAAAGTTATATTTCTACTCACCATTAAAGATAAATTTGTATAATATCGACTTTAAAATGTTAAAATTCAAATTTACAATACCAAACTAAAAGTAAAAAACAAAAAAAGTTGTCTCAGTCATCACATTAATGATTACATAACATTCGTATATACGTCTCAAAATAAAGTACATCATTAGTATCACTATAATAAGCTATCTAAATTGATACTTAAAGGTTAACAGTTAAAACTATGATAAGGTAAAAGAAAAAACAACAATTACATGCAAGAAACTTTTCAGACAATAAGAACATGAGAAGAACCTTAATTTATTTAATGTAATTTGGATTTGGAGAAAGATAATTATGTTTACTGATTAGAAAATATGGAAATGAAACGTTAATACATGTTAATGAGATCACCGGATTCGTATTTATCTTTTTTGGGCCTAAAAAAGTAATGGGTTAGTAAGTACGTAAGTGAGTAAGTTAGTAACTTGGTAATTTAGTAAACTCGTATCGACACGCGACCTTACAATCTTACGTGCGATCCTACACCGATCTTACACGATTTTATCATGTGGGAACGTAAGATCGTACGATCTTACGTGTAAACTCGTGAGTTTGACAGCCTTGCATAAAAGTGTTCACAACTCTATTTGCAACCCCTCGTTATACAATTTACTAAGAAATTGTCTTCTAGCCATGATAATCTAACTACCACAGTGTGCATGGCTTAAATCGTAAGACATATAACCTCATCACAAGAGTTTTATAGTTCAAACTTCACCGGTTCTAAAGACAAGATTAAGAAACTAGCTGAAAAATACGTGGAGCATTTTGAGCATGGCAAAAGGAGTCGAAGGATGATAATGTATCGTGGGAATTCTCTACGATGTAGAAAGATTTTCTCATCTACGCCGTAGAAGTAACAACTTTTACATCGTTTGTGTCATAGGTTATCTACTCCTTATGAAACGCCCAGATTTTTTTTTCATATATATACATTGAAAATCGTATCCCTGCTAAGCATCAAAACATGAACTTCTGAAACTAAAATCTTTAAAAACTGACAAAATGAGCGGAAGCGTAAGTTTGATTTGTAAACGGACTTATACCAAACGTCCATTTATAATCTGAGAAGTACTATAAAAATTTGTTACTTTTTAACTTGCTTTGGGCATTTAAAACTAAAAACAAACGATGGAAAAAAGAAGCTCGTTACCTATCGCAAGGATACACCGTTTTAACCCGTTAATACATAGATGGTCTCATCTTGCATACCTACAAAATATGAAACTGAGAACGGTAAGACTATAAGACTTAGTGAGATAACGGGGCTATACTAGACGCAATCTGAACATAAACATGATATATAATTATAAAACTTTAGACGCGAAGTTCTTCACTTGGTTACTTGGTCATACCCGATGTACTTGTCTTGCATCGTAACCATAAAGATAATTAAAACTACGTTTTTGAACGTATAGACATTAAGATCGATAAAGATAACATAATCTGAACAATTTGATAATATGTAGGTATTACTATCTTATGCTGCATGAAGCTAATAACGGGTATAAATGCACAAGGTCTTGGGTTAAGCACATATAAAACTTTTCAATAATCGTATCCGATACTCTTTAATCTGGTAATTAGCTACGTTGTAAGACTACTTCCGAGTTGATTACTAACTTGACAATAATGCCAAGTCAAAAGCTACTACTCTGACTGTATACACACATGACATTGAATATGACAACCTGGGTCAACATGGTTACTTGATTTGATGATATGAACACTAAAGTCAACATGATTACTTGATATGACAATATGATCAATCGGGTCAACGTGATTATTTGACTTGGTAATATGACCTCTAGGGTCAACATAAGTACTTGACATGATAATACGACCAATCAGGTCAACGTCATTACTTGACTTGGTAATATGACCACTAAGGTTAACATGGCTACTTAACATGATAATATGACCAATCGGGTCAACGTGATTACTTGACTTGTTATATGACCACTAGGGTCAACATGAGTACTTGACATGATAATATGACCAATCGGATCAACGTGATTACTTGACTTGGTAATATGACCACTAAGGTCAACATGAGTACTAGACATGATAATATGACCAATCGGGTCAACATGATTACTTGACTTGGTAATATGACCACTAAGGTCAACATGAGCACTTGACATGATAATATGACTAGTTAGGTCAATATGAGTACTTGTCATGATAATATGACCAATTAGGTCAATATGAGTACTTGTCATGATACTATGACCAATTAGGTCAATATGAATACTTGTCATGATAATATGACCAATTATGTCAATATGAGTACTTGTCATGATAATATGACCAATTAGGTCAATATGAGTACTTGTCATGATAATATGACTTGTTAGGTCAACACGTCAATTTAACATAAATTCATAATCATTCAAGTTAACTTGCTATTAACACGGTATTATGACCATACAAGTCAACATGGTACTAAATATGACTATTTAGGTCAACATGATACTAAATATGACAATACGGGTCCACATGATACTATTATACCCAAACGGGTCAACGTGATACTTAATATGACCACACGAGTCAAATGATACTAAATATGGCCATACAAGTCAACATGATACTAAATATAACCATACGAGTCAACATTATACTAAGTATGACCATACGGGTCAACATGATACTAAATATGACCATACGGGTCCACATGATACTATTATACCCAAACGGGTCAACATGATACTTAATATGACCACACGAGTCAAATGATACTAAATATGGCCATACAAGTCAACATGATACTAAATATAACCATACGAGTCAACATTATACTAAGTATGACCATACGGGTCAACATGGTACTAAATATACCCACACGGGTCTACATGATACTAAATATACTCACATGGTTCCACATGATACTAAATATACTCACACGGTTCCACATGATACTAAATGTGATTTTAAAGGTCAACATGATACTACAATGACCAAGAGGGTCAACATGATGCTTGACTTGCATACTTGACCACTTAGGTCACGTGAATACTTAGACTTGCATATGTATAAGACATGTATATATTAAACACGTTTAATATACTAAACATGTAAACTGAAAATCCGTTACTCACCTAGGCTATAAAATGCAAACCGAACTATTCATGCCTCGAGTACCTATATCATGATTGATGCACATATATAGTATTAACACATATCTAACACATAAACGTGACATGAAAATCTATCTATTAACAACATAAACACGGCTAAGAACTCATGAATTAGCTATGTAAAAAGTTACGCCAAACATGTACTTTTATGCTCGCGAATAAGCTAAGCTAACCAAGTCTTACAACTTGATTCTATACTTGGATATCATAAGTTGAACCCACATAAGCTCATAATAGAAGATATAATGACATATAGGCATCAGTGACTTGCATAAATACTATATCATGTCAAAATCACCAAAGCTACTAACAAACTATTGATGTCTTTCTGCAGCAGCCTGTAGACGGGCCGTTTTGATCGACTTAACCAATGAAACGGACCATGAGCCTAATTTTATATGAAAGTATACTCTTTTGGCTTTCCGAAGAGGTACGGCACGCTCCAAACGGATTTGCGGTTTATTTTATATTAATTTTTGAAAAACTGTTCGCTGCATTTTTCATGATCAGACCTGCTGTCCTAAAATGCGTAACTAAGCTATTTAACGACTGAATTCATCTCAAATTTCTACATTAAATAACAGTAAAAACATAGGGCTTTCCATAAACTCCGGCCACGATGCAATGTGAGCTTCTATCAATTTTATACGCTATTTCTAAGTTGACTAGCCCATTCTGAAATTTTCTGCACTTTTATCATCATATAACATACAAATTCCATATTAAGGGGTGTTTGGTTTAACTTTTAAAATATCATCTAACTTCATAATCTTTGAATGTTCTAACCATACTTCGAGCACAAAATTCTTAAGCTTGATGATCATGATTCTAACTTGAACATAATCTCATAAATTCATGAACTAATTATAATACATAAATCCTTGAGTTCTAACTTTAATCATGATCATCATAACATTACTTTATACATAGAGCCATAAAATTCTCATGTAATCATACGCATATAAACACCCATAATCCTTAAATTCATCAAATGATAATGTAAACACATAATAATCATACACGTGTTACCCGCAACTAATAATCATAATTAAACACATGATTAACTACTTACTTGAAATTGGGGAAGAAAATGAAATCATTTAAACCTCTATAAACCTTCATGTCATCAAAATTCTTGTTTAATATTGTCTAATCCTTGCTTGGTCCGAAATAAATTTTGATGATGTATTGAAAGCTCATCGGAGGAGTATACCTCCCTGGTCTCTTTTCTCTTTTTTTGTTCTTATCGCGTGGGGGGAATGAAGTCCCTGGAAGGTTTTAGCTAAAATCCCACAAGGGAAATTTGATAATTTTCACTTAGTTTGACTCTTGAACACAATCAGTCCCTTGTGGTGGCATATATTTCAAACTCAATCCAAACTATTTATCTCATGTTTATATGCCAAGTCCCTTCTAGCATAATTATTAATTTCATCTTAATAAGAGTTTTCTTTTTATTCCACTAAAATATATAACGTATCCAATAGAAAATTAGATAATTTCACTATTATTTTCTATAAAAATTGAGATATTATAACTCTCCCCCGCTTGGACTGTTCGTGCCCTCACGAACTACTGTTATAGTAATTAAGATTATCTTCTAAATTACTAGTGATCATATGAAGGCACTCCCTCATATAGGCTCGTATCATTTGTATCTTTTAGCATATAAGGGTAAAACTAGATTTTTTTCTATACAGATCAAATTTATCAACAAGTTTATAAGAAGGGTACAAGTACTCGTGTCATAATCTTTTCTCATGATCATCTAAAATGTCAAATTTCTTTTACTATACTCTCGAGGTAGCTTAATGATCGCATAATCATCTTCATTCTGGGAATATCTTGTCTATTTTCCAAAATATCATAAATCATACTAAAAGGAAGGACTAGTCATTACCTAAATTCGGATAATAACCCATGAAGTGTCACGTACTTCACATTCATGAGTCGACTTTCATAGTTTTCATGAAAACTCTCAAACTCTGTACCCATCATTCTGAGTTGTTTTATCCGGTTTCATTATCCTTTTCTAGTAGGATGCTCAAATCAAAAAAAAATCTCTACGCATGTGTTATGTGTTCGTTTCAATACCATAGTCAAGTGCTATGATTCAGTTTTGAACTAACTGAAATGCAATGCATCACATAAACATTTAACACATAACTGTTCAAGTGAGGCCCTTGATATATCTCATGATATCAATAACTTCATGCCATATCATATGGATATTATCACGTTGATCAGGCGTCATAATAGTCACACCACATGATCATGAACTCATCGTTATCACAATCTTCCCCAAGTCAGTGAACTAAAACGTTTCATCTACTACACATAATCTGATGTGACTGCCGAATATATTATACTGATAATTCATGTTAATTTCTATAGGCTTACTATATTGTGAATATCTTATTCACTATCTACAACTTTATCTTAAATATCTCTAAAAAGGCATTATGCACTACACGCATTCATATATAATCCGATATATATACTGCTACTCACATAAACTGACATGCATCACAAACCATGAACTGTGTAACTTATAAACATAAACTAAAGAGCTATGATCCAAATAACCAACACATACTATATTGATAAACATATAACTGTGTGATGCATATTAACTCTAAAAGTATTATCGAGCTATTGGTTTAAGTCTAAGCACTCTAACAGATACTTAGATCTCTCAAACCATCGCTCTGATATCAACTTGAAACGCCCAGATTTTTTTTTCATATATATACATTGAAAATCGTATTTCTGCTAAGCATCAAAACATGAACTTCTGAAACTAAAATCTTTAAAAACTGACAAAATGAGCGGAAGCGTAAGATTGAATTGTAAACGGACGTATACCAAACGTCCATTTATAATCTGAGAAGTACTATAAAAATTTGTTACTTTTTAACTTGCTTTGGGCATTTCAAACTAATAACAAACGATGGAAAAAAGAAGCTCGTTACCTATCCCAAGGATACACCGTTTTAACCCATTAATACATAGATGGTCTCATCTTGCATACCTACAAAACAAACTGAGAACGGTAAGTCTATAAGACTTAGTGAGATAACGGGGCTATACTAGACGCAATCTGAACATAAACATGATATATAAATATAAAACTTTAGACGCGAAGTTCTCCACTTGGTTACTTGGTCATACCCGATGTACTTGGCTCGCATCGTAACCATAAAGATAATTAAAACTACGTTTTTGAACGTATATACATTAAGATCGATAAAGATAACATAATATGAACAATTTGATAATATGTAGGTATTACTATCTTATGCTGTATGAAGCTAATAACGGGTATAAATGCACAAGGTCTTGGGTTAAGCACATATAAGACTTTTCAATAATCGTATCTGATACTCTCTAATCTGGTTATTAGCTACGTTGTAAGACTACTTCCGAGTTGATTACTAACTTGATAATAATGCCAAGTCAAAAGCTACTACTCTGACTGTATATACACATGACATTGAATATGACAACCTGGGTCAACATGGTTACTTGATTTGATGATATGAACACTAAAGTCAACATGATTACTTGATAATGACAATATGACCAATCGGGTCAACGTGATTATTTGACTTGGTAATATAACCTCTATGGTCAACATAAGTACTTGACATGATAATAAGACCAATCAGGTCAACGTGATTACTTGACTTGGTAATATGACCACTAAGGCTAACATGACTACTTAACATGATAATATGACCAATCGGGTCAACGTGATTACTTGACTTGTTATATGACCACTAGAGTCAACATGAGTACTTGACATGATAATATGACCAATCTGGTCAACGTGATTACTTGACTTGGTAATATGACCACTAAGGTCAACATGAGTACTTGACATGATAATATGACCAAACGGGTCAACATGATTACTTGACTTGGTAATATGACCACTAAGGTCAACATGATCACTTGACATGATAATATGACTAGTTAGGTCAATATGAGTACTTGTCATGATAATATGACCAATTAGGTCAATATGAGTACTTGTCATGATACTATGACCAATTAAGTCAATATGAGTACTTGTCATGATAATATGACCAATTAGGTCAATATGAGTACTTGTCATGATAATATGACCAATTAGGTCAATATGAGTACTTGTCATGATAATATGACTTGTTAGGTCAACATGATAATTTAACATAAATTCATACTCATTCGAGTTAACTTGATATTAACACGATATTATGACCATACAAGTCAACTTGGTACTAAATATGACTATTTGGGCCAACATGATACTAAATATGACCATACGGGTCCACATGATACTATTATACCCAAACGGGTCAACGTGATACTTAATATGACCACACGAGTCAAATGATACTAAATTTGGCCATACAAGTCAACATGATACTAAATGTAACCATACGAGTCAACATTATACTAAGTATGACCATACGGGTCAACATGATACTAAATATGACCATACGGGTCGACATGATACTATTATACCCAAACGGGTCAACGTGATACTTAATATGACCACACGAGTCAAATGATACTAAATACGGCCATACAAGTCAACATGATACTAAATATAACCATACGAGTCAACATTATACTAAGTATAACCATACGGGTCAACATAATACTAAATATATCCACACGGGTCTAAATGATACTAAATATACTCACACAGTTCCACATGATACTAAATGTGATTTTATAGGTCAACATGATACTACAATGACCAAACGGGTCAACATGATGCCTGACTTGCATACTTGACCACTAAGGTCACGTGAATACTTAGACTTGCGCATGTATAAGACATGTATATATTAAACACGTTTAATCTACTAAACATGTAAACTGAAAATCCGTTACTCACCTGGGCTATAAAGTGCAAACCGAACTATTCATGCCTCGAGTACCTGTATCATGATTGATGCACATATATAGTATTAACACATATCTAACACATAAACGTGACATGAAAAACTATCTATTAACAACATAAACACGGCTAAGAACTCATGAATTAGCTATGTAAAAAGTTACGCCAAACATGCACTTTTATGCTCGCGAATAAGCTAAGCTAACCAAGTCTTACAACTTGATTTTATACTTGGATATCATAAGTTGAACCCACATAAGCTCATAATAGAATCGATAATGACATATAGGCATCAGCGACTTGCATAAATACTATATCATGTCCAAATCACCAAAGCTACTAACAAACTATTGCTGTCTTTCTGTAGCAGCCTGTAGACGGGCCTTTTTGATCGACTTAATCAACGAAACAGACCATGAGCCTAATTTTATATTAAAGTATACTCTTTTGGCTTTCCGAAAAGGTATGGCACGCTCCAAACGGGGTTGCGGTTTATTTTATATTATTTTTTGAAAAACTGTTCGCTACACTTTTCATGATCAGACCTGCTGTACTAAAATGCGTATTTAAGCTATTGAACGACTGAATTCATCTCAAATTTCTACATTAAATAATAGTAAAAACATAGGGCTTTCCATAAACTCCAGCCACGATGCAATCTGAGCTTCTATCAATTTTATACGCTATTTCTAAGTTGACTAGCCCATTCTGAAATTTTCTGCACTTTTATCATCATATAACATACAAATTCCATATTAAGGGGTGTTTGGTTTAACTTGTAAAATATCATCTAACTTCATAATATGAATGTTCTAACCATACTTCGAGCATAAAATTCTTAAGCTTGATGATCATGATTCTAACTTGAACATAATCTCATAAATTCATGAACTAATTATAATACATAAATCCTTTAGTTCTAACTTTAATCATGATCATCATAACATTACTTTATACATAGAGCCATAAAATTCTCATGTAATCATACGCATATAAACACCCATAATCCTTAAATTCATCAAATGATAATGTAAACACATAATAATCATACACTTGTTACCCGCAACTAATAATCATAATGAAACACATGATTAACTACTTACTTGAAATTGAGGAAGAACATGAAATCATTTAAACCTATATAAACCTTCATGTCATCAAAACCCTTGTTTAGTATTGTCTAATCCTTGCTTGGTCCGAAATAAACTTTGATGATGTATTGAAAGCTCATCGGAGGAGTATACCTCCTGGTCTCTTTTATCTTTTTTTGTTCTTATCTCATGGGGGGAATGAAGTCCCTGGAAGGTTTTAGCTATAATCCCACAAGGGAAATTTGATAATTTTCACTTAGTTTGACTCTTGAACACAATCAGTCCCTTGTGGTGGCATATATTATTAAACTCAGTCCAAACTATTTATCTCATCTTTATATGCCAAGTCCCTTCTAGCATAATTATTAATTCCATCTTAATAAGAGTTTTCTATTTATTCCAATAAAATATATAACGTATCCAATAGCAAAATAGATAATTTCACTATTATTTTCTATAATAATCAAGATATTACAAAGCGCCGTAGAGATGTTGAATGAGGGGCTTCCATCCGTCAAATCCTCTTTATGCCATGGAGGGTTTGATAATTGAAGTTTTAGTTTTAATTTTAGTCATATTTACTTTGTTTAGAATTCTAACTCCCCAAGTTTTGTTTCCCATGTAATATAAGGCTTGGGTTCATTTTTTAGCTTTTCAATTATTAGTTAAATTCTTGACCTTTAGTCTTTAAATCTTGTGAGATTTGTTAACCCATGTTAAGGTTATTGCACGCTTTCTTTCTACGTCAACTAGGTATATATTTGTTGTTCGCCAAGAAAAAGAACACAAACGGTTCCTGGTTCCTCGGTTACGCCATATACATGCGAGTTAAACTATGTTACACCATATGTAAAATAATCAAATACTTTTATTGATTGAATGTCTATCCATAAAAGGTAGCATATGTATATATACTAAATATATAGCTTTGAAGCAATCTAATGCAAACCCTAAACTTAATAGACCACAAGCCCACAATCGAGCTTGAGCCAATACTTATCGTCTAACACTCTCCTACAGTTTGAACGAGAGGTTTCTAGAAGTACAAGCTGGAATAAATGTTGAAAACCGCTTCTTCATTTCTTCATCTTCTTCTCTTTTTTTACGAAGTATAATTGTATTTGGCGGCACAGTTTTTATTGCCTGCGGCATCATCCTTTGCGTGATGTTTTTTACGTCATGGCTTACTTTGCCTTTTCGAAAGGAGCGAGAGTTTGATGATCAAATTTTGTTGTCAACAACGATGAACTTTATCAATGAAAACAAATAGAAAGAAAAAAAATATGATCGATGAAGGTTGTGTTTGTCGAGGAGTGGTGGCAGAGCATTTTGGAGCAATGAGCGGTGAGAGAGAGCATTTTAAAATTTATTACTTGTTTGGCAAAAGGACCGATGAGCTTTTTAATTTTTAGTGGTCGTTTGGCAACAAGAGCGATGAGCATTTTGGGGCGGTGCTATTTTTAGGAAGGCTATTTTTATGGCTTGTTTTAAGAAGCGTTGGCAAATGAGAGGTGAGCTGTCACAGCTAACGCTCACTGCTACTGCTCACAACTATCGTCCACTGCTACCGCTTACTGCTACTGCTCGTGTTAACAAACACAGCCGAAGACAACTCAACATTTTTTTACGAATAGGGTTTAGGGTTTATGCATAAAATATGAAGAAAAAAATCCTAACTAAACAAAAAAAAAATAAAAAAAATAACTAGTATCCCCCCGGATCATCTGCAAGTAGCCGATGATCGAATGATGATAAATTTTATTAATGAATATTACCTACAGTTGTGATATTACTTATATTAAACACAAAGTTTTGATAATAAGAAACCTAATGCAAACCCTAAATTTAACAGACTTAGGCCAATACCCATCATCTAACAGTGAGTTAACCTCGATGTTGATGCAAAAGTTGGTTGATCCTTGCTAGACCCGAATTAGGCTTAATTCGGGTTGACTGGGTACCGGCTCCTGCACCAAGTGAATCGTCTGGTTGGGATCCTGCACACTAAACAACACGCGTTAAGCTTACCGTGGGAAGGTTTCCCACGATTAGACTCCGGCGTGAGAGTAAGTAATCGATTTAGGGTTATATGTGAGTTTAGAGAGAGTTGTGTTACCTTTGTGGAACCCTTGGGGGTTCCTTTTATAGGCAGTGAAACCCTAGTGGGCTTTCACTGATCCTTCGGCCCCAAGGAAGAGATAAGCACCAGAATTAGAATGATTGTTATCTTCTAATTCTGGTAGTGAATATCCTCCCTTATTGGGGTAAAGATATTCCTAGACAGAATATCATTCTGTCTAACCCTATGTCGGCCGTGCCGGCCGTACCGGGCCGTGGGCCGCACATGTGTGTGCGGTTACTGTTCATTCAAGCCCATAAGCCTAACTGACATTTATCCCACCCATATGTGATGGGCCGGATACGGGTAGTACCCTTGGGCCGGGTTCATGACCCGGCTGGGGACTATACGTCATCATGTCCCCCCAGTCTAGTTGTTACGACCGTAGGTGGAACCTCTAGACTACAAAGATGCTCCCGGACGTACCAAGGAATGCATAACAAAGGACAATGATGCTCGATACATAGTAGGCGAGACAAATTAAATATATCATTAAATGTCAAGTCTTACGTTAGAGCCGCATAACCCGACATGAACAACTGTTCATCTGACTTGTTTGACTGACAAAAGTGCAGACAGTCAGAACATTGAGCAGTGCAAACGTGTGGGTCAGATATGACCCGTGGGTCCCATCCGACGTTTCACTTGCCACTTGCCCCCTAGCCACACGATTAAGAATAGTGGCCAACACGTGTCACATATCCAACAGGCTGTGACCCTCAAGGTAACCCTATAAATAAGCCACCCCTACGGCTGTGTGAAACACACAGTTCACAACCTCCATTTCTGCCATTAAAGCTTTCCTCTTATCTTGAACCAAGTACGCACGGATCCCTTCACACGCAGGTTAGAATACCACGTCCCTACACTCTTTTTTAGTAATGGCCAATAGAAACAGCCCTACCATCGGATCCGTGCTAAATGTCATGACCCAAGACCAGTTAAACCATTTTTGTACAAATTACTTCATCCCTTCCAACCTACACCCCTCACTTCCTGGCGTCGGAGACCTCATAACTGAGGCTCCAGCGGGTAAGATAGGCCTCTATACTCGCCTGTTTGACGCGGCGAATTACCGTATTCCTTTCACCCACTTTCTCGTAGATTTGTTAGGATATTACAATGTACACATTAGTCAACTCCACTGCATAGGTGCCTGTAAAATTAGCCAATTTGAGATTCTTTGCCGTGCTAGGAGAATCCCCCCAACCGTAGAGTTATTTAGGTTGTTTTACACCCCAAACTTAGTGAACGGTTGGGTATCTTTCAAAATACGATCCTCCAACAGCCCACAATCACACAACAAACCAATGGATTCACTGAAAAACTGGTATGACCATTATTTTTTCATTGACGCAGTGGTATGGCCAGGTGATTTCATCATTAGGACCAGACTCCCGCACGACCCTAAGCCGCACGCCAGTACATACAATCCCCTTCACTCTCAAGAGTTAGATCTAAATAGGACTGGATTCCACAGAAACCTACCGGAATCATTCTTATGCTTGCTAGGAATTAGCCGCAATTACTTTGGTCCCTCCAATAGGTATCCTGTTTTTTGGAGAAGGCAGGGCGAAGGTAGGCTAATCATCCGTACGTCAATAAGAATGTATACATGTGTTTGTATAATAATTAACATCTATTGTTTTGTGCTGGACAGAGATGAACTTTTTTGGACTGTTGCGCCAGGGCGATCCAAGACTTGTGCCGGAAGGTCTCCGTCCTCTTCGTGAAAATGAACAACCCCTCCTCGAGCACACCCGACCAGTGACGGTTGCCTTGGAGGCCGTGCCTGATCCCCATTCTGACGAAGAACATGGAGACCATGATGATGGTAACAACCAGATGAACCAAGGAGGTGCCGGGCCCTCCTCACTTCATAGAGAACAACAGGGAGACAACATTGAACAAACCGACTCCAGCATCCGCCGACTGATGGGCGATGATGATGATGATGAAGTGCAACAACATGTCAACTTGGACGAAGAGGAGGAAGCCGAAGAGGAAGTTGCTGAACTCACAACGCAGCCCCTCACCAGGCGTACCCGGAAAAGAGGAAACCGTGCGAGAGGGACTGCATCGGTGGAGATTGGTGAACACAATGCTCCCGCCAAGAGGCTTCGAGAGGATCACCCCATGTACCAATCTGTTGGGAGTGCCACGCAGGGTTCCGAGGCTAACCGGGCCGCTCATGTCGATCCCGTCACACAAATTGCCCCAACCGCCTCCGAAGGAGCAAGAAGCAATATGTAAGAAACCATCTCAATATGCAAGAATTTCTGCTTCCTATCTTCTTTTCTTTTTTTTTTAAGAAAGCCATACTTAAGATATTTCGTAATACTCATGTCGCAGGGACAACCAAGCTGGTGCCGCGCCTCCTTCTGACACCCAAGTGAATAAGGAGAAAGGAAAAACTGTCGAAGAAGACCCCGCGGCCCCCACAAAGTCCGGCCCTGTTTTTGAAGATGGTTCACCGCTGGTTTCCCAAGACTTCCCTTCATCCGGCGCTCCTCAACCTTTCAACCCTATTTGGACTATTACCACGGCGTCGCGATTGAGGAGTGCTGACGAGTGCCGGGAGTACCTCAATAACTGTATACCACCAAGCTTGGTGCAAGAGGTAAACTCGCTCAGTCATGCGGATTTGGCAGATGAATATAATGGGACGCTAGTGCATCAGATGGCGATGGGAACCTCGATGAGGGTCAGGTTTGAAGCTGCGCTTGGGCACGTGGATTCTCTCAAGAGGAAAGTTGGACGGAGGGAAAAAATGATTGAAGATAATGAAGCCATGATTGCTGACCTCCAATCCAAACTAGCGAATGCTGAGGCAACCATCAAGACACAATCGGCCCGTGCGAGTGAACACGATCGACAAGTAGCCCACCTTGAGTCTCAACTAGATGCTGCAAACACCAAGGTACATATCCGTGCCGCACCACCCATATATACCAAACAATGAATGTACTAACACGTCTTTTACTATAGGTGACCACGGCCGAAGCTTCTGCCCATTCTTACGCCAGCCAAGTAGATGATCTGAACCAGAAGCTAAAGGACGCGCATTTGGCCGTCCAAAACATGGAAAAAATGCAGACAGACCTTGCTGAGGAAAGGGCCATCACCCAAGAGCTGAAAGAGGCAGTTGCCCAAAAAGAATTGGTGATGGATGCCCTGACCGCTGAGCGTGACCATGTACTGTGCCCCCAACTGCTAACAGCCATTGCGGGCCGTAGGTGGATGGTTGGGCATGGAGCACGCCTGGCCGTGACGAAGGTGCTAGAGGCCCCATCCTTTGTACAACAATTTGCCAACCTTGTATCTGATGGTATCGACCATGGACGGCACGAAGGAATGGTTGAGGCTGCTGAACTGATCACCAAAGGTGGGGACATCGCCCGTCATACCTTCTTTAAGCCCGAAGCCGCCAGCAAGATGACTGCCTCCATGGCCGCGATGCAAGATCTACATTACCCATTCCTGGATGAGCTAGAGGCCACCAAAGATGCCCCGAACACTGAAATCATGGAGAAGCTCAGTCCTAGCATGCCTTCCACTGCTAACTTTCCTCTAACCCTTCCTGTATATGAGGACGTAACCAGGGTCGTACTTGACGAGGAACCCCTAGACGTGGTGTTGGAAAGGACCGCGGCCCAAGCCCAGAAGCGGGGAGAGCGTGATGAATGGTTGCCGCGTCTGGTGGAAGAACAAGCAGAGATGGGTAGGTTTCTCCCCTCAATTTAGGATGCTCCTTTGTCCACAATCAAACACTTGTTTTGTAATCTATGAATATGTATTGTTTCGATTCGTCCGTGTATGTACACGGCTAACAATTTTTATGTTTTGTATATAAGTCCGTGGGGTAACCACGGCAATTTTGATTTGTTTGGAAACTTGTGTATTTGTGCTTGTGTTCGAAATATTGTAGTTCAATACTGCATGATACCACGTCTTACTCACAAAGAAAATACATTCAAGTCTATAATTTACTAGACGTGCGACGTGCGTCTTTATTATGCGGAGCACGGTATGGCTATAGCATATGAAACTTACCCCAACGTCTTGTGAGTAAGGTGTCTAGTAAGGATACGTGATCCGTGCGGCTGGGGTTGCATCCCTCTTACGCGGCAAGTTGAATTAGTAGGTTCACTTAATCCTCTTACCCCACCTGGAGGCGTATGGTACATGTACGGTATTTCGAGAGAATGCATATGAAAGAAACATGGCATATTATAACACAAGTAAAATTCATACGGCTAACAAAGAATCTAACAAAGAGGACAATAATTTGCACGAAACAGGCCGTGGAGCTAGCTAGGCACCACGGCATTTTATTAGAACATTTACATTTTTGTTTGAATAATGACGACAAGTCCTTAAAAAAAAGGTCCATAAGGGAAACTAAAACAAACATAAGAAAAACAAGTAAGACAAATAACCCGCATGGTCTTTATTGAGACCGCCTATAGCGAAGTATCCATGCGGGAGCCGTAGCTTTCAAAGATAGCACCTTTTTAGATTGGCGATGTTCCATGTGCGCTCTAGGTCGCGGCCATCCATGTCGCGTAACTTGTACGCGCCTCGTCCCAAGGTTTCAATGACTTCATACGGTCCTTCCTATTTAGGGCCCAGTTTTCCTGTATTTTCCACTCGACTTGCTTCGTTAGCACGATAGACGTAGTCTCCCGGTCGAAAAGAAACACCCTTGACCTTGGCGTCGTAATAAGCCTTCATCTTAGCCTTGGACTTAGCTTCATTGGTGGCTGCTACTTCCCTTTTTTCTTCCAACAGATCCAGGTTGATTCGCAGTTGTTCATCATTTGTGACGGCATTAACCTCCGCCGTGCGGATGGTAGGCATCCCTATTTCTGCTGGTATAACGGCTTCAGTGCCGTAAGCCAATGCAAACGGAGTATCTCCGTTGGCTGTTTTTATCATGGTTCTATGTGCCCATAGCACGTGCGACAGTTCATCAACCCATTTGCCCTGTCGTTCATCCAGCCGCGCCTTGATTCCATTCCCCAAGCTCCTATTTGCTCGTTCGACAAGGCCGTTTGTTTGTGGATGCTTAACAGACGCGAAGCGCTGCTTGATGTTCAATGATGCACACCAGTCTTTGAATGGGTTATCCGTGAACTGTTTGCCGTTGTCCGATATAATTTCTCCAGGTAGACCGAAACGGCATACGATGTGTTCCCACACGAACTTCTTGACCTGCTTACCCGTGATAGATTTTACTGCCTTGGCTTCTATCCATCGTGTAAAGTAATCCATTGCAACAATCAAGAATTTAACCCCTCCCGCAGCTACAGGAAATGGTCCTGCAATGTCAATTCCCCACTTGTAAAACGGCCATGGGGACGTGATAGGTGTAAGCTCCTGCTGCGGGTGCCGCGGTACTGGCCTCTGCACTTGGCAATCATTGCACCTGCGAATCATGTCGCGCGCGTCTCTGTGCATAGTGGGCCAATAGTATCCTGTTCGTAAGGCTCGGGCTACCACGGATCGTGGGCCTGCATGCATGCCGCACAACCCTTCGTGTATGTCACTGATCACATAGGCCGCCTGGCGTGGTCCAACACACCGCAGCCACGGCTGCAAGAAAGAGCATTTGTAAAGGATGCCTTCCCGGAGTTCAAAATGTTGTGACTTCCTTTTAACGCGTCTTGCTGCTTTTTCCTCGTCTGGGAGGGTTTCACTAGCCAGATAGTTGATGATTGGGGTCATCCACGTAGGTCCCTCCTCTTCAACTATAGCAGTCACTTCCCCTTCCGTGATAGACTTTTCCTTGAGTATTTCCACCAAAACCTGTTTAGACAAGTGGGCGAAGCTTGTGGATGCGATTTTATTGAGGGCGTCCGCTTTCTTGTTCTCGCCCCTTGGCACCTGCTTGATGGAAAACTTACTGAAAGTTGCGATTAACGTCTTGACTTTTTCCAAATACCTGACCATGTTGTCCTCCTTAGCCACATACCCACCTAGAATATGGTTCGCGACAAGCCGTGAGTCCACGTAGGCCTCAAGGTTGCGGACTCCCATTCTAGCGGCGATTTTTAAACCCGCAATTAATGCTTCGTATTCCGCTTCGTTATTGGTGGCCGTGAACTCAAAACGGAGGGCGTACGTGAATTCCATTCCTTCTGGATTTGTGAGGATGAGGCCTGCCCCGGACCCGTCTGTGCATGAGGATCCGTCCGTGAATAGCACCCAAGGTTCCGCTGGGACCTCCTCTTGCTTAATGATTGGTTCTTCCTCATCCGGCTTTTCGATCAGGAAATCTGCCAAGATCTGGCCTTTAACAGCCGTCCTTGGTCTGTAAGATATATTATGCCCTCCCAGTAGGATGCTCCACTTTTCTAGTCTCCCTGCCACGTCTGGTCTAGATATAACCTGCTTGATTGGCTGATCCGTAATCACGACAATCGGGTGCGCCCGAAAGTACCGGCGCAGCCGCTTTGTAGCAAATACTAGTGCTAGCACCAATTTTTCCATGGGGGAATAATTCAGTTCCGCTCCTTGTAATGTTCTAATTATAAAGTAGACCGGGGTCTGCATTGTGTCTCTATCCGTCATAAGTACCGCGCTTATTGCGCCATGAGTAGCCGAGAGATACATAACAAGTTCCTCCTTTGGGCGGGGAGCTACCAACATGGGGAGAGATGCGAGATGCCGCTTGAGTTGGGCAAAGGCTTCCTCAGCTTCCTTCGTCCAACGGAAGTCTCCCTTTCTAATACACTTCTTGAGCGTCTTAAATAAGGGCAATGACTTCTCTGCGGATTTGGATAGAAATCTATTTAATCCGGCTAACTTCCCATTCAGGGACTGCACCTCTTTTCGTGTCTGCGGGGACGGTAGCCGTATCACTGCGTCCGTCTTCTCTGGACAAGGTTTTATGCCGTTTGGGTCAATCAAATATCCCAAGAACATTCCTTCTGTTGCACCAAACGTACATTTCTTTGGATTTAACTTCATATTAATCCTTCTCAGCGTGTCGAATGTCTCCTGGACATCCCGGAGGAGTGCCTCCTCTGTGTAGCTTTTTATCACCAAGTCATCAACATATACTTCCAAGTTGCATCCTATTTGTGATTCGAAAGCTTTATCCACCAACCGCTGATACGTAGCGCCGGCGTTCTTTAATCCAAACGGCATTTTCGTATAGCAATATACGCCCTGGCTTGTGTGGAACGCCGTTTTTTCTTCATCCTCCTCCGCCATCTGGATTTGGTGATACCCTTTATATGCGTCCAAGAAGCATTTGAAAGGGTATCCACACAAGGACTCTACTTTCCAGTCGATTTCTGGTAGCGGGTAACAGTCCTGTGGGCAGGCCTTGTTCAGGTCCGTGAAATCCACGCACATGCGCCAACTTCCGTCATGTTTCTTGACCATGACTGGATTGGATAACCACTCGTGGTAGTATACCTCGCGCATAATGCCTGCGTCTACCAGTTTCCGCACTTCCTCCAATATAACTTGACTTCTCTCGGGCGCCTGGCCGCGCTTCTTTTGCTTGATGGGTTGGTACCCTTGGCGGATCTGGAGCTTATGCTCTGCTATCGCACGTGGCACACCCGTCATATGTTTTGGTTCCCATGCGAATATGTCCAGGTTTGCACTTAAAAGTGCACACATGGCCCTTTTGCCGCTATCTGAGAGCGCCCCTCCTATGGATACTTCCTGTTCCGGGTAGTCAGGGTGAATGGCCACCTTCCAATTGGGTGGTGGTGCTCCATCCTTGGGTGGTACAGGTGGTGCCGGTGTTGTCACAGTGTGACACTCGGACGTTGGCATGACTGTGTTATAAATAGTAACGATTCCCCCATCAACGGGGAATTTAATCATTCCGTGTGCCGTAGAGGGTACTGCCCGGATAGCCAAAATGCCTGGTCTGCCTATGATTCCATTATAAGGAGAGTGTGAACGTATCACCATGAAGTTCATCCACGTTGTAGTGGAATGTTCCTCATTCCCAATGGTGACAAGCAGACGCAACTGCCCTATTGGCCAGATAGTATCTCCACTAAAGCCAGTAAGCGGCGACGTGGCCGGTACTAATTGGCTTCTTATTTCTAGGCATAACTGCACAAAGCAGTGTTCATATAATACCTCTGCTGACGATCCTCCATCCACATACATGCGGCGGACATTGTGTGTTCCAATGCTTATCTCAATGGTGAGAGGCGCATCAACCACGTCACTTGCTGTGATGAGAGGGAATGAGATTTCCTTGCCGCAGGAAAATTTTTGGCCAATTTTCTGTCTCGTGCGGCGCTGTCTGGATTGGATCATGTATATGGTAGAAGGCTTGTCCTTTTGGGGATCCTTCTTATCATACTTCTTGTTGTTGTCCTTTCCGTCTTTCCAATCCTTAACCAGGTGCTTGAGTTTGCCTGATTTGATTAGCGACTCAATATGCTTCTTCAGCTGGATACACTCCTCCGTGCCGTGTCCTTTGTCATTATGGAATTCGCAGAAGCGACTTCCCTGCCGACGTTCCGGGGGTGTGGTCATTGGGGGAGGCCTTGGAAAATTCGCCCCTTCAGTCAACAAGATCTCCCGGTAGGACATCTTTAGGGGGGTGAACTTGTCGTCCGACCGTCCGCCTTTGCTCTGGCTCTTATAGTCCGAGCCCTTGTTATTGTTCTGGTTGCCTTGACCGCCCAACTGTCTCCGGGACTGGTCACTTGAGCGGTACCCATTTCCTCGGGATGGGTAGGCTGCGGCAACCGCTGTCTCTCCCTCTATGAAATTCCTCACTCTCTCCATGAGGTCATCATATCTTTCTGGACGCTTGTCGTTGAGACGCCTGATCAGTTCTCTGTCTGTTATGGCATGCATATAGTCAGAGATTTTCAGGAGCTCTGGCATGGTTCTCGTGCGTGTGCACTCATCGTTGAAGCGCTCAGTGAAGGCTTTTGTGGACTCCCCCGGCCGTTGCTTGACAGTTGCCAATGAGACCGGATCCCTATTATACTTCTTCCTTTGAGTATAATTGTTCTCAAACGCAGTGCGTAGTTCCATGAAACTATCAATGCTGCGTGGGGGAAGTGCCTCGAACCAGTCACGAGCGTTTCCAATCAAGGTTGAATTAAACATTTGGCACCATATAGGCATGGGCCATCGTTCAATTTTAGCCTGAGTATCGAATATTTTGAGGTGATCGACCGGATCACCGGACCCATCATACGTCTTGATACATGCCGGCATGCGACGTTTGGTGTCCTCAGAATAATTCCGTATGCGGAGGGTAAACGGATCTTCCCTGGGATCCGCCCATGGCCGTGTGAGTCTAGGGTCATCCCACGGTTCACACCACGGACGCGAGAGGTCCTCTGCTTCCGTATCCCGATAGTAGGGGCCACCATAATACTCATCATTGTTTGGTGGCGGAGGCGTGCGCCTAGGCCGGCGGCGCTTGGGTGGATGGTCATCCGAGTCTTCCCCAGACGGATCTGGGGACGGCGGTGGTGCCCGACCTTTTGAATAGGGACCACTTTTTTGAGATGAACCAGGAGCCTCCCTCCCTGTGTTCATCCTATCCCACACACTTGGGCGACGTGTGGTTCTGGTCAGCTCTCGATCTGGCCGCTCGGGGGAGCCATCCGGCCTTTCTCCATCTTGGGACTGCGTTAATTCTTGCATAATGCGATCCCCTATGCGTTCAAACACATTCCGGGGCTGAGGGTCTTCCTCAAAGGTTCCCTGCTCCCGAGGCTGAGTCCTTTTTCTCCGACTTCGGGAAGGGGTGGATGGTCCACTATCGCCAAAGTTGAGTCGGGCTTGGAGGTTCCTCCCCAGGCTCAATCTTGATGCGATCCCTGGGACGATCCTTTCAAAATTCTGAGTGAGAACTCGAGTGAGCTCATCCTCGCTGAGTGGCTGAGCTTCCACTTCTTCCTCCATTAAGGGTCTACGTGGCTCCTTGTTAGGGGGGTCTGGCGCACTTCCCGGATCGGGGTTGTCCAGGGTTGAAGTGGGCGGGGGTGTCACCGAGATCGTGCTCGTCACCCCTGCGGACTGAAGACCGCTACGGTTGCCTGACCCGCCTGCGAGGCGGCTAGGTGATTGGTTGGGAATAAGAATTCCTTCCCCTGGGGACTTCCGGTTCCCAGGATTCACGTTCCTGGGGTTAACTGGCGGATGCCCCTTTGTCATTGAAAAGGTCGAGATAAGGTTTTGTTCTAGCTTAGTGTTAAGGTCCCACGGATGGCGCCAACTTGTTGATGCAAAAGTTGGTTGATCCTTGCTAGACCCGAATTAGGCTTAATTCGGGTTGACTGGGTACCGGCTCATGCACCAAGTGAATCGTCTGGTTGGGATCCTGCACACTAAACAACACGCGTTAAGCTTACCGTGGGAAGGTTTCCCACGATTAGACTCCGGCGTGAGAGTAAGTAATCGATTTAGGGTTATATGTGAGTTTAGAGAGAGTTGTGTTACCTTTGTGGAACCCTTGGGGGTTCCTTTTATAGGCAGTGAAACCCTAGTGGGCTTTCACTGATCCTTCGGCCCCAAGGAAGAGATAAGCACCAGAATTAGAATGATTGTTATCTTCTAATTCTGGTAGTGAATATCCTCCCTTATTGGGGTAAAGATATTCCTAGACAGAATATCATTCTGTCTAACCCTATGTCGGCCGTGCCGGCCGTACCGGGCCGTGGGCCGCACATGTGTGTGCGGTTACTGTTCATTCAAGCCCATAAGCCTAACTGACATTTATCCCACCCATATGTGATGGGCCGGATACGGGTAGTACCCTTGGGCCGGGTTCATGACCCGGCTGGGGACTATACGTCATCACTCGGTTAGTTCACGTACATTTGAGTTAAAAAGATGTGCCCTCACTGAATTATGACATATTAAAACCTCATATAGTTAACTCGCTTTTGTCCTTTAGCCATACCATCTTCCAAAATATGTGTTCTTGTTAAAATTATATATCCTAATGCTTGGACTACAGGGTGTATGATGACATTTATGGAACTACAAGGGTAAGAAAAATAATCTTTTATTTATATCCGTTATGTTTTGGTTTTAATAAAGTGCAGAGACTTGTCTATCATTTATGAAAGACAAAGGTCTTTTTTGGAACTCTTGGTTATATATAGTTAGCTAGGGTTAGATGTTAAGTTAAGTTTTCACATAGTTGTTGTTTTCTCTGGTGTATCATCGATCTGTCCATCCATCTCCATAGTTGTATCAGCTGATCTCAATCTTTGTTTGATTTCATTCTTTCTCTTTGTATTGTACGATCTCAAACCCAAGTATAAACAACTGAAGTTATAGCTTGAGGCAGTTAACAAAATATTGTGGGAAGATTGGTTGAATAAATCTTAAATACGTTACTTGTTATAATATTTCAACATGGTATCAGAGCCATGTTGGCTTTGATACAAAGATCGTTTTTGTTTTTTAAAAATTAGGGTTGGTTAATTTTTGAGGTTTTTCAAAAGTGATTCAAGATTTGGGTGAATCTTGATCTTAATTGATCGATTACAATTGGAATTGATTAAACTAAAGTTTTCTTGGTTAATCTGTAGTGATTGATATTTAGTTCATATCATCTTGGGGTTTTGGTTCATTAATTAACGGGGTTGTTGATTAGTTTTCTTTTGATTATCAAGATTTAGGTAGATCTTGAATATTAGGGTTATTCGTGTCGAAACCCTAATTTTTCAATTCTTGATTTTTGTTTTTTCTTGTTGTTTAACTATTTCTTGATTTCAGGTTGTTTTCTGCTGCATATTCTATTGGTGAAGGGATTTCGTATCTCTGAGCTTTTGTTTTGGTTGGTTTGATATGTGTGCGTAGTAACACCTCTTACTCTCTCTTTAGGTTTAGGTTGTTTTTCCGTTTCAAGTGATTGTTAGGATTCTAGGGTTAGTTAGTCTTGTTGGTTTTGTTGGTTGTGATCGTTGGGGCTTAATTATGTTTGTGGAGATATATGGTGTATCTGTTTTTGTTTATTGTTTTGTTTTTATTATGGCTCATGAGGGATACCTTTTATTAGTTTTAAATTATAAGGGATTGAAAATTATAAAATATAGAAGGCTGTTATTTCTGTAGCAATACATACAAAAAACAAGTTGGGTTTTATATGGTAAAATTGAAATACCGAATAGTGGAATAGGTGTATTTATGTGGTGTTAAATTGGATTCTTGGTTGTGTTTCACAAGATGTTTTCATTGGTCAAGTTTTTTTTAAGAATGCCAAGGTTGTTTGGGATGAATTAAAAGAAACATATAGTAACCAGGATGCTTCAATCATTTTCAATATGTATTATAAGACACAATGTTTGACCCAATCAGGGATGGATTTATCTGAGTATTATCATAAGTTCAATTCTATGAGGAGGCAGTATGACTCCTTCGTCAGTCCGCTTTAGTGTGTTTCTAAAAACTTGGATAAGCTTAAAGAACATAATCAGTTGAGCAAGTTGATGCAGTTTCTTATAGGTCTTGATGAGGTATATGCTCTCATTAGGAGTATGATTCTCACTACTAACCTTATACCTGATGAGAAGTGTGCATTTGCTACTCTTTCTAGAGATGAGTCTCACAAGGGAACTCATTCTCCCACTGTGTCTAAAATTGGTAATACTAGTGCTGCTTTTGTTGCTAGACAAAATAACAGAAATCTCTCTTAGACTACTAATAATAATAATACTTAGGTAAGAAAGCTTAATAAACCTAATCTTGTTCGTACTCACTGTAATATGAATGGTCATACTGTTGATAGATATGTTTTGAGGTTTTTGGATACCCTCAAAACTTTATAAGAAATAATGGTTTTAATAAAGGGACCATAATAATGTTGTTTTAGGGAATAAGGATCAATTTACTGCTTCATCTAAGTCTTTTACAAATGAACAGTATAAAAAGTTGATGGACCTTATACGTGAGAAGTCTACTTTTAGCAGTATTGCTACAAATATTACAAGTATTAACTGTGTGATCAGTTTTGTTCTTCAAGATTCTTTAATCATAGTACTAATATAACTGCTTATAATATATATGTTGGATAGATTATGGACTTTGGTGCAAGTCAACATATGGCTTACACCATTATCAATATGTTTAATATTGTTGATGTTTCAAAGCTGAATATGACTGTAGGTCATCCTACTGTGACTAAAGATTTGGTCACACGTGTTGGCAATGTTAGACTTATTGATAAAATTGTTGTTCATAATGTCTTGCCTAGATATCAAGTTAGCTTGTTATATGTGCATAGGTTAAACAAAGATAATAAATATAGGGTTATAGTTGATGCGGAAACTTGTATTGTTTAGGATTTTGTGCTAAGGACACCCAAGTGGGGATTTGTAAAGAGAATAATGGTCTACGTTTTCTTAATACTGGTTAAAAAGTTACTAACACTAATGTCAAAATTTGTTGTTTATCTAAATATATCTGGCATAACAGACTTGGTCACCTTTCTTATCAGCATCTAATTATTCTTAAACACAAAAAGACTTTGATATAAATACTAAAGATTATCCCCGTGAGTCTACCATAAGGCAAAACAAGCCATAGAAACTTTTCTTCTTAGTGAACATCAAACTAAGAGTCTTGGACAGATTGTTTACGTGGATATATAGGGTTGTCACACCCCACCATGGCGGAATATGGGGTACGACGTATGAATATCATCACAACAAATGGTGTCTCTATAGAGAAAACTAAATGCAAAATAAATGTCATAAATGGCGACACAAATGTTGTGACAATATCTCAACAAAATGCAGGAGTCTAGGTAAGTAGGTAAAAGTCTTACCTCTTACCAAAGACATTCAAATAACACACATCAAACATATAGGTGTCTACAAAGTATCACTTATCCAAACTTTAAACAAAGACTAAGAGGAAAGGGATTCCTCCTAATGCAATCCTAGCAGCCTCTAGACTCTAGCCACTTTTAACATCATCCTTCTCAATTATCCCACCTGAAAATGACACTAAAATCTGTCAACATAAAGTTGGTGAGAACATAGGTTTAAGTTATCAAAACATCTTAATAAACCTTGTCAACCGCTGTAAATAAGTTGAAGAAAACAAGTTAAAGCAATGGACCATAATGTGATAATCATGTTACATACAACTACAAACAAAGCACAATTATATCAGTCAAGAACACACAATAAGAACAATGCACCACACTATACCAATCAAGAAGTATCCCGTCACACACACAAGAACAATGCACCACACTATAACAATCAAGAAGTATCCAGTCACACACACAAGAACAATGCACCACACTATCCGGATCTTTCCCACACCACTAGTGGAAGATGAACCATATCCCCGTCGAGATATCTTGCCTCCGAGGAGACGATGCACAAGTACTTAAGATGGATTATGCCCCACGCTCCACACACATCACAACTGGTCTCATAGACGCCCATACATCTATGTACCAAAGCCAACCACAACCCAAACAAGATTCACATATAAGAACACATATCAAAGCACATATGAGAACACATAAGCACGCATGTCACACAATAACACATCTATGTCCAAACATTTATAATAATATAGTACCAAAATATTTTAAGAACACCACAAGTGTCATCTACATCCCATACTAGAAGAAAACATTTAAAAACTAAGTAAAAATGGGACTATGAACTCACCTTGCGAAAAGCAATACAAAGTCTTCTCACGAACAATCAATTATCTAAAAGCACATAATACAATAATACATACGTCAACATTGACTCCGGAACTATAATCCTTCATCAATGTAATAACATACATCCCAAATCAGCCCCATGATAGCCCTCTAAGTGTCCACTATCTCAAAATATCAAATACACGATTTTAAACCACGTTGTCCGAAAATTAACCTTGAACTCGACACTTGTACAATTAATTCGACTAAGATACTGACCTCCATTTACTAAACATTCAGAATGTTTGAAAAGTACATTCCGAGTACATAATATTAGGCTTTTAAATCATCCAAAAAGGTTTAAAAACAAATAAGTTATGACCAAAACGATTTTACCTAAAATCTGCCTAGACATTAGCGACAGTTTCTGAGATAGTTTAGTGACGGATTTTGACAGATTAGCGACAGTTCCTGACAAATCCGATTTATACCCTAAAAAATGATTTTAAACCCTAAAAACCCCTCATTAATTACCCAATTCAAGCCCTAAATTATATTAATTCCAGAAAATTAAAAACCCTAATCTATCATATGATTATTTATTTGATAATACCATGATTATTTAAATAAAACATGAATTGAAATCATGATTATACCTTTAATTGATCAAAATCAAGATTCTTGAAGAAACCTTAATTTTTTTGTTTGAACCGATAGTTTGTTTTTTTTCCTGCGTTTGATTATGTGTGTTTTGTTTTTTGATTGAGCTAATATATATATCATAAATACCCAAGTTCTAGTCCAAGCCCAAATCAAAAGTCTTTTTTTTGTTTTTTTAAACCGACTATAACAAACAAATTTACCAAAAATAATAATTTTTTTATTATTATAAATTTCGTTTTATAATCATTATTTCTCTAATTATATTAATTTTATTAAACCCTTAATTAATTAATTAAGTTTAAACCATCTAACTAGTTTATTAAAATTATTACACTAAAATTACCTAAATTCCATTTCTAAAAAATTCTTTCTTATAAAATCCCTAGCTTATAACTCTTAAACTACTACAACCTATACCACTAAATGCTTACATATATAATTACGTAATAACACTACGTACATAATATTAAATACGTACACTCGAAATGTAAAATAACAATATAATACCCATAGCTATTTACATACACATAAAATGACCTAATAAATGTCATATCACTTCATAGTCACATCCATGTAAACTTATGAACATGAACTATTCCCATCGTATCATCATATATCGTACCACGTACTACAAAAACGATGTCTGAACCCAAGTCAAAGACTCAAACACAAACATATAACACATAAACGCACACTCAGCACATAATCAAATTCAAACAGTCACAAATGGCAAATCTCAAAATTTAGGGTTGTCACAACACTCCCTCCTAATAGAAATCTCGTCTCGAGATTTACTCCCAAACTCAAACTTATTCTCAACAAACAAACGAGGATACATATCTCTGATAAAAACTTCACGTTCAAGCGTGAACTCAGTTTTTACTAAATGATCTCAACCAACAACACATGAGCCTTAATCGTCTGCGAGGAAACTTATTAAAACCATAAAGTTATGTAACCAACCTAACTAAATCTCGCAACCCATTAAACAAGAACTGTCTTAAAACCAAGTTAGGAGCCGTGACATAACTCGACAGGTTTTAAAACCGTCACCCTGATTTTAGTCTTACTCATAATTTCCATAAATCAAAACTCATCAAAATATAACCACGTATTCTAAGGTCTAAAGAACTCTCAAATTATCCCAACACATCCCTATCATAAGAACGTAACTGGATCATCCGTATGACTACAACAACGCTCCCAATGAATATAAGTTCACGACAAATTTTAGGACCCCAAACTTCGGATAACGGATCAAACCCATGGACAACTAATGGAAGTTTACGTGAACGAATTTAAAAATATGAACCAAAACCATGAGAATCCAAAAGATATAACATAAACATGTATCAACTCCAAACGAAAAATGGAAACGGACCAATGACACAAGAGCACCCAACGACAGCCGAAACGTATTACGACCACATGAACCGAACTTAACACCACCCTACTGAATTTATGTTTTCCTATGATCTAAGAACTCCAACAACAAATTTTTCTTTCTAGTTACACGTTTAACCCCTCCATTGGGTCTCTACGCCAAAAGTTGTTTCTACAAAACTCATTTTCTGCACACGCTAAATGTTCGACATCAAAAGCCCGACCTAAACACCATAAATTTTATTTAAAACCTCCAGTACTTTCATATACATTATAAAGAGTTCCCAAATAAAAATCTTTGGCTAACTCATTCATTTGGTTAGGTTTTGACTCAAATTCTCGAAATCAAAATTTATTCTTGAACAACATACTGTTTTTGTAAAAATTGTTTGACGACCTTCCCGAACACCATTTTCGACCAACCTTACATTTTTGAAAAGTAAACTCTCTGAACTTAATTAAAAAAAAAGAAACTTGACTAAAGGTGCTACCTACTGCCCAGAACAGTTGACATAAGACAACCCTAAAAATCAGACTGTTTTACGCCTTTATGCACTAACCCTATAAACCTCATTAATCACCCCTAAATCCTTAAACCAATCCCCTAATATCATAAGTGGATCTTAATTGCTATATATTTTTTGTTTAACAATGCTTTCGAAACTGTACCCTTATTTCTCACCGACTACCAACAACTATTTCAACGTTTTGTAAATTCCATTTTTTTACCATGTAAGACTCAACACAAAAGATACCGTTACCGCAAACGTAAAAAAAAAATCTTAAACTATCTCAATAGCCTTTACACCAAAAGTACCGTACAAAGAAACACGTGAAATGAGGACTCAAGAAATGTGCTACTACGAAAGTTGAACATCTCAAAGAGAAACGAGCTAGCAAACCATCCCAAGAATAAAACCGATAAGTATAAAATAATTTTACATATATAGGCATAGGCGTACATACCTTCAAATCCATCCAACATATACTATACAAGCATGTATTAACTCTCTTTCATGCAACCATACTTAGAAATCCATTGATGTCGTGGTACTTGTATAACTATGTTGGCCATCATACTTATACAAGTCCCCTTTCATCAATGCACTCCTTCCTATGATGACACTTATAAGAATTAATACTACATATAACACATCAGTCTACCAACTCAAATAATCACATAGATCCTACAACTCATATAAGCACATGATCCACAACATAACATAAGGTCCAAAATTTCATGTATCAAAATAATGTAGCTAATGCATGAAACACATAAACTCGTAATCCAGCTGAACCAACGTAGACGAAATTCAAAATGTATAAAGAACATGAAAATATAATCAAACGAAATCCAACAATGACTAGTGTATACGACTATGGTTCAACCCGCACTAGTCAAAACTCGTAAATAAAGTAACATGTAGCTAAGTATGAACTTACTATGGTTCAATTCATACTAGTCAAAACATCACAATAAATAACATCCACACACATAAATTAATATAAAATGCACACATACTCCTATGACGCCTATATGCAGGGACCCTTGAGCTATTGACTAGGCTACGCGACTAGGCAGGGGCGGATCTTAGTGATGGCCACATGTGGCACGTGCCACACATAGATTTAGCCAACGAAGTGTAAAATTTTTTGGAAGTTGATAGCGTTTTGGAAGTGCCACACATAGATTGGAGGTAGAGATGCACAAATGAGCAAATATAAGGCTGAACTGGGTTTTTGAGTTTTAATATGAAAATAAGATGAATATGATAGAGAAAAAGATGATGAATAGTAATTTTTTATACTTTTGTCCATTTATTACTACTGTATTGATTGATTTTGGTGTCATACTTGTACTTGTTTGACTATGATGAATGCATTGGACTTTTGGATGTGTTATGTTTAAAACACTTGAAAATAATTGTTGTACTAATGCACTACGTAGTATCTGGAGTAATAAGTTATGTAGAGCTAACAAACAATCTTGGGCACATTATTTTTATAATCCATCTATATTATTTTAATTATTAACCGTATAGAAGCAAAAATTATACGCAAAATTAGGGTTGTAAACGAACTGAACGTTCAACGAACTGTTCGCCGATCGTTCGACAAAAAGCTCGTTTATTTTCGTTTATTTAATAAATGAACGAACACAAACAAGATTTTTCGTTCGCTTAGTTAAATGAACGGACATGAACATGTTTCGTTCGTTTATTTGCGTTCGTGAACGCTCGATTATGTTCAATTAGTTCGTTCGTTTACGCTCGTTAATTTTTTTTTGATTAATATCCAGAATATTGAAAAGAATTTAATAAATAATATATTAAGTATCTCAAAGATTTCTGACAATAATATAAACTATATGTTAATTATTTGAAAGATCACATGGATCGTTTAAAGTAACAATTTTAGTTTCACGTCCGGTTATATCTCTGTATGTTTATATTTGATCGTTTACATACACTTATGTCCGTTTATGTTCGTTTATGTTCATTTAACTTATTAATAAACGAACATGGACAAGCTCAAAATTAAATAAATGAAAATGAGCAAATATTTTGATTCGATTACGCGTTCGCGTTCGTTTATTTTTTGGCTAAAATTAAATAAACGAACATGAACATATCTCTGTTCGCGTTCGCCCGGTTCGTTTACAGCCATATGCAAAATAGAGGAGTCAAAAATTGTGCCACACATAGTTTCATATTCTAGATCCGCCACTGTAGTCGCAACCTAATTCTCTAGGACCATTGGCTCTGATACCATTCTGTCACACCTCACCATGGCGGAATATGGGGCGCGACGTATGGATATCATCACAACAAATGGTGTCTCTATAGAGAAAACTAAATGCAAAAGAAATGTAATAAATGGCGACACAAATATCGTGACAATATCTCAACAAAATGCAGGAGTCTAGGTAAGTAGGTGAAAGTCCTACGTCTTACCAAAGACATTCAAATAACACATATCAAACATATAGGTGTCTACACAGTATCACTTATCCAAACATTAAACAAAGACAAAGAGGAAAGGGATTCCTCCTAATGAAATCCTAGCAACCTCTAGACTCTAGCCACTTCTAACATCATCCTTCTCAATTATCCCACCTGAAAATGACACTAAAATCTGTCAACATAAAGTTGGTGAGAACATAGGTTTAAGTTATCAAAACCTCTTAAGAAACATTGTCAACCGCTGTAAATAAGTTGAAGAAAACAAGTTAAAGCAATGGACCATAATGTGATAATCATGTTACAGACAACTACAAACAAAGCACAATTATATCAGTCAAGTACACAATAAGAACAATGCACCACACTATAACAATCAAGAAGTATCCCGTCACACACACAAGAACAATGCACCACACTATAACAATCAAGAAGTATCCCGTCACACACAAAAAAAAATGCACCACACTATCCGGATCTTTCTCACACCACTAGTGGAAGACGAACCATATCCCCGTCGAGATATCTTGCCTCCGAGGAGACGATGCACAAGTACTCAGGACGGATCGTGCCCCACGCTCCACACACATCACAACTAGTCCCATAGACGCCCATACATCTATGTACCAAAGCCAATCACAACCCAAACAACATTCACATATAAGAACGCATATCAAAGCACATATGAGAACACATAAGCACGCATGTCACACAATAACACATCTATGTCCAAACATTTATAAAAATATAGTACCAAAACATTTTAAGAACACCACAAGTGTCATCTCCATCCCATACTAGAAGAAAATGTTTAAAAACTCAGTGAAAATGGAATTATTAACTCACCTTGCGAAAAGCAATCCAGAGTCTCCTCACGAACAATCAATTATCTAAAAGCACATAATACAATAATACACACGTCAACATTGACTCCGGAACTCTAATCCTTCATCAATGTAAAAATCCCTATGATGGATACATCCCAAATCAGCCCCATGATAGCCCTCTAAGTGTCCACTATCTTAAAATATCCAATACACGATTTTAAACCACGTTGTCCGAAACTTAACCTTGAACTCGACACTTGTACAATTAATTCGACCAAGCTTCCTACCTCCAATTACTAAACATTCAGAATATTTGAAAAGTACATTCCGAGTACATAATTTTAGGCTTTTGAATCATCCAAAAAACTTTAAAAACAAATACGTTATGACCAAAACGATTTTACCTAAAATCTGCCTAGACATTAGCGACAGTTTCTGAGACAGTTTAGTGATGGATTCTGACAGATTAGCGACAGTTCCTGACTAATCTGATTTATACCCTAAAAAATGATTTTAAACCCTAAAAACCCTCATTAATTACCCAATTCAAGCCCTAAATTATATTAATTCAAGAAAACTAAAAACCCTAATCCATCATGTGATTATTTATTTGATAATAACATGATTATTAAAATAAAACAAGAATTGAAATCATGATTATACGTTTAATTGATCAAAATCAAGATTCTTGAAGAAACCCTAATTTTTTTGTTTGAACCGATAGTTTGTTTTTTTCCTGTGTTTGATTATATGTGGTTTGTTTTTTGATTGAGCTAATATATATATATCATAAATACCCAAGTTCTAGTCCAAGCCCAAATCAAAAGTCTTTTTTTTTGTTTTTTTAAACCGACTATAACAAACAAATTTACCAAAAATAATAAATTTTTTTTATTAAAAGTTTTGTTTTATAATCATTATTTATCTAATTATATAAATTTTCATTAAACCCTTAATTAATTAATTAAGTTTAAACCATCTAACTAATTAATTAAAATTATTACACTAAAATTACATAAATTCCATTTCTAAACAAATGCCTTCTTATAAAATCCCTAGCTTATAACTCTTAAACTACTACAACCTATACCACTAAATACTTACATATATAATTACGTAATAACACTACGTAGACAATATTAAATACGTACACTCGAAAAGTAAAATAACAATATAATACCCATAGCTATTTACATACACATAAAATGACCTAAAAATGTCATATCACTTCATAGTCACATCCATGTAAACTCATGAACATGAACTATTCCCATCGTATCATCATATATTGTACCACGTACTACAAAAACGATGTCTGAACCCAAGTCAAAGTCTCAAACACAAACATATAACACATAAACACACACTCAGCACATAATCAAAGTCAAACAGTCACAAATGGCAAATCCAATATCTAGGTTTGTCACAAGGGTCCATACAGGGTTCCTAGTAGAGAACGCTTTAAGTACTTCTTGACTCTTGTTGATGATTTTACTAGGGCTGTTTAGTTTTTTCTATTGAGGGGGAAACATGAGGTGTTTGATAATTAAAGTTTTCAAGAGTGACAATGGTACTACATTTGTGAATTATAACATGAGTTTATTTAGCAAAAAAATAATGGTATAATTCACCAAACTTCTTGTGCATATACACCTCAACAAAATGGTATTGCTGAAAGAAAGCATATACACTTGTTAAATGTTGCTAGATCTGTCATCTTATAAGGGGATTCCTCTGAACATATGGACTGAGTGTATTCAAACTGACGTGTACTTAATTAACAGGACACCTAGCTTTGCGTTGTCTAGAAAACGCCCTATGAGTTAGTCTATAACACTGAATCTAATCTCTCTTATCTAAAATGTTTTGGATGCTTATGTTTTTCAACTATGCTAAATAATACTGATAAGTTTTCTTATAGATTAGAAAAATATGTTTTTCTTGGATATGCTTTTGACAAAATAGGATACAAGTTGTTTAATCTTAAAACAAAAAGGTTTTAACTTTCAAGAGATGTAAAATTTTAAGAAACATAATTTCCTTTTAAAAATAAGTCTGAAAATAAATATTTTCAACTAGAATTTAGAGATTTAAATGGTTTGAACTTTTTAAATGTTGATCTAGAGGAGGATTTTTCAAGTGAACCCAGTGAGATAAGAGAGATATTGAAATTGAAATGAGTGAGGACACATACCAGTTATCACAAGGAGGTACTGAGAATACTGATGATGCTGAGAAGGATGATGTAGGACATCCTAATGACAGCACATTTGCAAAAGCAACCTATGATGACTTGGAGAGTGTTACACTTGATGAAAATGTAGAGTATAAGGGTGACGACAGAGTATTTTAAGAGTTTATTAATCAATTTCATTCTCCTAGGGTTAACCCACACGGTTAGTAATATGTGGTTAGAAAATCTACTAGGAAGTCTAGTATGCCTGTTAAGTTCAAATATTTTAAAGTAAATATTAAAGTGACGTGTAATATAGATAAACATGTAAATTACGTTAAGTTTAGTATAGAGAATTATAACTTCACTACGAGTATTGATAAATTTAAATAACCAAAATAGTATACTGAAGCTGCTAATGATAATAGATGGGTGGAAGCCATGAACCTTGAAATGGAGGCTTTTAATTGAAATGAAACATGGGTTATTACTAATCTTCCACTTGGTAGAAAATCAATAGGACATGAATGGGTTTATAAGATAAAATACTTGTCTAGTGGTCAAATTGAAAGATATAAAGCTGTAATTGTAGCTGAAGGGTATAATCAGAAAGAGGGTATTGATTATGAGGAGACATTTTCTCATGTTCTTAAAATTGTTACTGTAAGATGTTTACTCACTTTAGCAGTTAATCTTAATTTTCCAATTTATCAATTAGACATTAACAATGCTTTCCTATACGGAGTGTGGATGAAGATGTCTATATGATACTGCCTGAAGGGTATTTTAACAAAGATGATAAGAGAGTGTGCAAACTTGTTAAGTCTCTATATGGTTTGAAACAGGCTCCTAGAAAATGGAATGAGACACTTACATCAGTTTTAATTTAAAATGGTTTTATACAAAGTAAAAATAATTTTTCATTATTTACTAAGAATAAAAATGATGTTTTTCTTACATTGTTAGTTTATGTTAATGATATTATTATAACTGGAAACAATATAACATAAATTAATAATTTGAAGAAGTTTCTTAGTTCCAAATTTCTTATAAAAGATTTTGAAGAGCTTAAGTACTTTCTGGGTATTGAGGTGATAGAGTTAGAAGGATATTTGTATCTGACTCAAAGAAAGTATTGTTTAGAAGTTCTTGCTGAGTTTGGGATGCTTGCTTGTAAAACTTATGGTACACCTATTGAAACTAGAGTTAGTACTTTTAAAGATAAACTGGAAGGGTTTGATAAACCTTTAATTGGTGTTAATAATTACCAAAAATGATATACTTGACTCATACCAAACCAGATATAAGTTATATTGTTCATGTATTGAGTTAACATATGCATACACCTTTGGAGTCAAACTTAAAACTTGATTTTAGAGTTTCAAGATACTTGAATAATGCTCCTGGTAAAGGTATATCCTTTGTCAAAGGGTGTGACCTTAATATGAGTGTGTATGTTGATTCTGACTGGGCTAAGTGTAAGGCAACAAGAAGGCTAGTAACTGGATATTCTGTGTATCGAGGAAAGAGTCTTGTAACTTGGAAAGAGTCTTGTAACTTGGAAAAGTAAAAAAACAATCTATGCTTGCTAAATTTTTTGCATAGGCATAATATAGAGCTATGAATACAGTTACTTGTGAAGTAATTTGGATTTATAAAATCTTAATTGAATTAAATGTGAAAATCTCTCTTCCTGTGTCATTACATTATGAAAATAATACAACTATTCAAATGCCGCTAATCCTATTTACGATGAGAAAAATATGCATCTTGAGATTGAACGTTTCTTTTTGAGAGAGAAAGTTGCTGATGGTATTGTCAAAATTGTGAAAGTTAAAATAGAGGATAATGTTGATATTTCAATTAAAGGTTTGTGTGTTCAGGATCACCATAAATTTTGTGATATGTTCGGCTAATATGATATGTACAAGAGATAGTCTATGGGGGAATGTTAAAATTATGGGAAGTGATATTTACACGGAGCAATTTGATTTGCACACAGAAATTTGTTATCATTTGACAATCCCGCCCTTAACTTTATTTTCTTGAAACTAGATACATCTTTTATCCTAAATAAGGTATTTGTTGATCGTTAAAAATGAAGACGTCCCATAATTCTCACAAAAACATTCGTGTATAAATAAATGAGCATCAACTCTGTCACTGGTGTCTTTGCGTGCCAACAAAAGTACAAAACGAATACTGATGGCTGTTTCAGAACAGATCGACTTTATCGGAGTAGTTTTCATACCGATATATATGTTTGTTGGTTGATTCATTATGTTAATGCAAGTGATGCCTAAAAACATTATTAGTGTTAACTAATCTTTCTTAGTTTTGATCACAACAAACTATACAACACATTTAGTGTAAAACACAAAACGAATTATTTAATTAACACTATCATCAAGGTAATAATCATATCACTAACTTTTCTTAATCATACTTAGTGATCATCAAAGTGATTATCCTTAAAACTCACTTTTGTTAATATGACAAAAGATTTTTTAATAAACTTTCTTTTTAAGAAAATGTTTTATTAAAATGGAAAATGTAAATTTGAAAATGACATATTCCATATGCCATAAGAATATCCTTTGAAGGTTTAAAATACCTCAGATATTCCTACCCCACTAAAATACAAAAAAGGAGCGTAATCTACTGGGCGGTACCTTAAATAGCTAGGCGGTTCTCTAGCGATATGCAACCGCCGGGCTAGTTAAAGAACCGCACACAGCTAGCCGTTGCACTTTGTCTTCTATAAATAGTGGATCAAATCTCATTTTCCAATAACCCTCTTGGACGTTTTTCTCAGCCCCCTTTCTCTTTTCTATAGCATAATCATTAGTAACTGATCACTTAATGTGTTAAGTATGTTTACATATGATTATCCTCTGGATCCCCTCCTTTACCTTGTCCAAAGAGAAGATCACTCACTCTCTAGTGTTGTGATAAAGATGAATCCATGAATTAGTCATGTTCATCATGTTAGCGTTTTTTGTTTTATGTTAATCCATGTGTATCTATGAATACTTGGACTAGTTGTGTTCATCCAAGCTATTTGTGAATACTTGGATTTGTTGTGTACATCCATTGCATATGTGTTTGCTTGGATTTATGTTGTGTAGATCCAAGCCACATGTGTGTACTTGGATATGTCTAGTTGAGTTGTAATAGATTGTGTAGTAGTTCTCACTAAACTATAAAGTGATGTAGTTGTGTCTTGTGAGTTCTCACTAAACTTGAAAGTGATTAGTAGTTGTGTTGTGTGAAGTTCTCACTTAGCTTCAAAGTGAAGAGTCGTGAAGATTGGTTCTAGCTTTGGATTAGAAATCAACATCTAGCCTTGTGTCGTAAAATGGTGAAGTAGGCAAAATCGTGAAGATTGGTTCTACCTTGAGATTAGAACTCGACATCTAGCCTTGTGTCGTTAAATTGTGAAGTAGGAAACGTTGTGTAGATTGGTCCTAGCTAAAGATTAGGTCTCGACATTTAGCTTAGTGTCGGAAAATAATGTAAGCGACGATGTAAGGTTTTCTCCGCCAAGAAGGGAGCTTGTGGATATAGTGGAAATCTCGAGTAGGTGTACTCGAGGAGTGGAGTAGAAACGAGGATAGAGCCTCGTTGTCGAACCAATATAAATCTTGGTGTCTTGTCATTAGGTTGTCTCTTTCCTTACTCTTTACTTATTTCATTATCAATACACTTACCTATTACCATTGCTATTGCATTTGAATTGAACCTAATCATTATGCAACTTAGCTTCAAGTAAAAGATAGTTTTAATATAAACCTAATTGAAACTAATTTTAATTAGGTGACTAATCGAAGAGAAACTATTCAACCCCCCTTCTAGTTTCTACAATTGGTATCAGAGCGATGGTCACTCAAGATCTTTAAAGTATATTGTACTTTAAAACTTGGATCGATTCATTGTCTCCTCAAATTAGAAGGGCTAGTTGTACTAAAGTTTCTCTTTGGTCAAAACTATTTTTTTTGGAAAATAGGTCTTTTAATTGGTAATATTGCATCCCTCTTAGATTAGTAGCTTTTATGCATTTTAAATCTACTCTTGAAATGTATCTACTAGTTTGCATCTTGCTTTGTGTAGGTACTCATGAAGATCAATCATTTAATTGGTTGTGGATTGAGTTACTTGCACTTGTAGAAGACTCGTCTTCATTGATCTTCAACATCTTTGAATGATGATATCAAGATGATTGGGAATGATACTAGTGTTTGAAGACTTAGTACTCATCATAATCATTGTTGGGCTTTGCATTGATTCTTTGATGGATTGGAATGCTCTTTGTGGCCAAGGTACACTTTCGTTCTTCCACACGCCCTTTGATCATTCTTTTGATCATTACTTGACTATGTGCTTGTTCTTGGCATCCTTGCCTTGACATTTGTTTGTGGTTTGTGATTCTTTTCTTTTATCCTCTCAAACCTTCATTGCTTGGATAATTGACTCACTATGGTGATGTAGAGTGAGTTAGTAGTATCTTAAAGTATCAAGCATGATATCCATGGTTTGCACCCATACAGTTAGTAGGCCCTTTGTGGGAGAGAAAGTGAATTAATACCTTGCTCATATTTTGGTTTAGACTAAGACTATTATTGAAAGTGATCTTAGTCTATGCATCAATATTTGCTTTGTGTTTATTCATTAACAAAGCCGTTTAACTCTTCGCCGGAAAGGCATGTCTTAAACCACTATATATGACACAAGCTCTTCGTCTCCTTGATTTGAAGATTCTCATTAATCCCTTGAGCATTGGTCTTAGTCTTGATTCACTTCCCTTGACTTCTCTCCACTTTGCTTTTTCGCTACGAGTAGTCGTTTGTCCGTTTCGGTTCTTTTTGATCTCGATTCAACTCGTAATCCTTCATTAAGGCATATTGCTTAGTGTTATGATGATCCATTGATATTCTAAAAGGTTTAAGATATATTTTCAAGTAGTTTAGAAAACTTGGTTTTCAAAAATTTGGCGTATTTCATTGATAAAAGCCAGCCTCTGTAGGCGGTTCTTTATCTCTGGCGGTTTTTTATCCGTGGTTCTCTATCGATATGGAACCGCGGGCAGTAAAACTCGTCAGAGCGTCAGTTTTATTAAATTAATCTTTTTCAAACTAAACCCTCTCTCTCCCAAAAACACACAGCCGACGGGTTCCACTTTTTCCACCATTGTTGAAGCTTCAAACACCTTCAATCACTCAAATTAATTGATTCCAAGTTGTGGGTTTCACTCATCCTTCATCAAACATCAATTAATTGTAAGTATTTTCTTTCAATTTCATCTATTTTGTTCTAGGGTTCATCCTTTCATAATTGGGGATTTTTAAAATTAAAGTTGAATTAGAACCTTAATAGGAATATGGGTTGACATGGTTATTTTACTATGATTCCTTAGGTTCATATTAATTAAGATTTCACTAAAACCCACTTGTAGAACAAATCCGAATTTTGGCTAAATGATTTTGGTTAAAAGATGGAATTAAGATGAACCCATGAACAAATAGGTAATTGCATTGTTAATGCTTACCTAAAAACCTTGTTTTGAAAAACCAATGTTCTAGTCCATTGTTGATCCAACATAGTTCATATGTTCTTGGTTAATAATGGAATAGATACATTATAAACATGAGAATGATATGGATTCAATCCTTTGTTTGTCAAGAAATTTATATAACACATTCTCATATTTTGATTTTTGATTTTATTTTTCATATGAGCGATTGGAAAAATATTTTCTTGTGTTTATATTAGCTAATAATCATGCCTTCACAATACCAAAAGGATCATCAACTCACTAGACAATATATGCCAAACATTTCCCAAACCTTTGCTTCTACTCAAATTTGAAACTCCTTTTCATCTCTTTCAACTCGAAATTTCCATGAGGGTAGAGTTGTTGATGAGGGAATAACGGGTTATATCTATATCAAATCTATGTTTGAGCATACGGGGTTTGATTGCTTGCTGAACATAGAAGAAGATATTTACCCATTGTTTCTTCTAGAATTCTTAGCACTTACTCTATGTTTGAATACAATGGCGAAATCTTCATTCGATTCTTGTTGAACGATCAAATCATTCAATACTCTCTCAAAGATTTTGGTGAAATTCTTGGTGTGCCATATGAAGGCACTTGTCGTTTCACGGACAAATGGAGACTTGATGCTCTCTTGGAATCCAACGACAAACTTCCAAATGACCACGCCGAAATTGATCCAGAATTTATCCTTGATATCATTTAGAAAGAGCGTGATGGAAACTTTGTGAGAAGCCTTCATTCTAATGTGCGAAATGTGAATCGCTATGAAGTGCTCTCAAGCGATCTTAAGGATTTTATGGTCCAATGGTCAAATATCCTTAGGGAGAATGTATTTTGTCTTGGTGGAAACCGAGATCATATCCCGGTTTGTATGGTGCATATGTTGTGTTGCATCTTTACATCAACCAAGTACAATTTGGCATTCTATATCGCTCGACGAATAAATTATGCTATTTCAAAGCCCAAAACAAACCTTCCTTATGCTATGCTTCTTACTCGCCTTTTCAAAAGGGTTGTTCGTGACTTTCCCCACCTCGACCTTTCTCGCTTTCACCCGGTTCATCGGGTTATGTTGCCTATTCAAGAGGTATATGAAAGAAAGCCTAGAAGTGATCGAGGTTCGCGAAAATCCGATCATCAAGAGACGGATGATGAGGACACGTGTATAGTTATGGTGATGGCATAGGTTCTAGTTCTCATTTCAACTCTTCGAGTAATCCACACCCATACTCAAACTCATTCGTGGATGGACTTGAAGACTTAGCTCCTCCACCTCATTATTCCTCTAATGAAGTACCAGAAGATTTCAATATGGAGCATCTCTACCGTGAAAATCTTAGGACTCGAGGTGAATTACATGAACATCGGGTTGAGTCAAGGAAGGGATTCAAGTACTCGGGGAATATGATCAAGGGATTGGGCAAGAAAAGAAGGTGAAGACTTTGAATTGTTTCAAAGTATACATGTTGGTAAACATGTAATGTGTTGTTGGACATTTGCTTCTTTTTACCTTATTTTGGTTGTGTATTAACTAATACTACTTGTTTGGATTACTTGTTATTTTAATCCTAATGTTGTCTATGCCATCGTCTTTACGATTTGCATAGCTTTGTGCATCCTATGTGTTAGTTAGCTTCCTAAGATATTGGTCAGTAGTTAACTTTGGCTTGATAATCCTTTGGTAAAAATCTAGGCTAACCAAAGTTTGAGGAAGTACCATTTTTGAACACCTCTGGTCGCGGTTCCATATCGACCAGCGGAACCTTATGGATGAGGAACCGCCCACCCTAGATAGGGAACCACCGGCTACTGTGTCTGACAGAATCTTTGCTTTACACTATTTTCCTTAATCTGTGTAAACCTTGCTTGATTGTTTGCAAAAACCTGCACATTTCCTAAACTAGGTTACCTAAATTCATTATTCACATAAAATGTTTTTAACCCATTACTAGTTTGGATCATCCCCTCACCCTTTTAAACCCACATTGTTAGCCATGTTCTTCACACATCAAACCATTCATCCTTAACCCTTAAACCACTCATTACAACCATGGTTTCTACAAGAACCTCAAACTCATCCAAAACCTCCACTTTAAAGAAAAATATTAAGATTAAGATTAAGTTAACCAAACCTAACTCTTCACCCATTCACACACCCATGAATGAGATTGTTCCAATTCTCATCTCTTCATCACCTTCACCACCTCTTGCTCCATGCAAGACTACCTCAACCTATGTACTAACCATTCCCATGGTTCTACCTCCTCTTCATTCCAATCTAGAATGAATGAGCTAACCTCAACCTTCACTCCAAGTACTCTCTTGGATGTGACTATCCAACCTCAACCCATCCAAAGCATTCCCATTGTGAATGACTTTGTTGATACCTTGGTGACTTCACTATTTACCCCTCCAAACTCACCCATTTCACCCTTGGAGAACATACCTCCACACTCACCCACATCACCCTTAGAGAACATACCTCCTCCACCTCCACCTCCCTCAAACACTCCCATTTTGGGTGTCCCACTTCCCCTCTTTATGGGTGATCCTAACTTCATTGGGTTCCTAGAAGCTCATGGTTCTTATTGTCTATGTTGCCTCTACAACAACTACATCATTCACAACCTTAGGATGGAAATGTTTGGACTTTAACGGAGGTTGCAAGATTTCTTTCTCACCTTGTTTGCCATGCCTCCTCCTGGGAGATGAATGGTGATTTTTCTTTAAAAATGTTTTTTAAGAAAAACCAAGCCAAGGAAGACTACTCATCAAAGAACTAGATTTAAGCTAACTTTGTTTTAGTTAGTTGTTTTTCATTTATTTATTGTATTTCCTTCCCTCCATGAGTTTTTCATGAGGATGAATTATGGATTTAGCTTTATGTGTTTCTATCTTTATGTGCACATTAATCAACTTTAATTTTAAATTAAAAATTGAACCTAAATCTATCACAACCTCTAAAACTTGACTAAAATTGGTTCAAAATGTTATCTAAATATTTTGTCACCCTTTGTCAAGACATTCTTTGTGAATGTGTTGCTTGTATGCAACCCTAGCATAATTTAGTGCTAATAGAGGTAAAATTCCATGATTTGCATTTTTTTTTGAAAAACTCTTAGTTTTTCTCAAAACCCTGGAAAATCATGGTTTCAAGTCCACTACACGCGACTCATTAAAGTCGCGCGGTTCCTTAAGTGCTAAGGAATCTCCGGTCCCTATAAGGAACCGCGGACAGATAGCCAAGTTTTGGCTCGTTTCTGGTCTTTCTTCATCACCCTATTCCCCTGTCAAGATTCCATGTTTACTCAATTTGGCTAAACATTCCTTGATACTTTACATTTGATTTTCAAACATTTGCCTTGTATACTTTCTTCTTATACCCCCACCTTGAGATTTCATTCTCACACCTCAACAATGCCTAACTCCTCCTTTCATAACCTTGACATTTCATTGTCACAAACCTCCTCACCCAAAGCTTCATCATCCAAGCTTTCTAAGAAACCGAAGATCTCGGTTCGACCTATTTGGATCAAGAAAAATGAACCCTCTTCACCCAAACCACCCAAGAACCCCACCTTCTCTCCAATCAAGTATTGGAATGAGACCTACTCCATTAACCCCATCACCGGAGAAAAGGAAAATCTTCCCCTACCGCCAAAACCTTTCAACACCCCTCAACTCAATGACCTTTCAACCTTCCCAAACCTCACAAGGCATTGTGAAAACATTTCCTACCCACTCTCTTCACCACCACCAAACCCTAGGTGTGATGGCCTTCCCCTATCAACCGAATTTGTTTTGCATCATGGATCCTCGTGTGCTTGTTGTCGATTTCAACAAATTGAACTTGCTCATGTGTATGAGAAGTTAAATTTTCTTGAATTCCTCCTCACTCAACCTCCTCTCAAAGTTTTCGTTCCCATGGACAAAACTTTAAATGATGCATCGTCGTCTTATTTTTCCAACTAAAGGACTAAGCACTCTTGGAGTCAATAATACTTTAGTTGTTTTGGAGTCAATAACATTTTAAGAAATCTTGGAAAATTATCACTATTAGAATAGCTTATGTTTTGTGGTTTATTTTCCATATATTTTGCTTTAGATACTCATATTGTGTATGACTATCTACCTTGTTTGTTTCTTTCATATTTATGTAATATGAAACCTTTGTGTTGTGTTTGCTTTCTTTATTTGATCATTCTCTCTTTCTTTTGAGTTGATCGTGGTTAATCTTTACAATTAATTATGAGTGATTCCATCAATTCTAAATTTTAACCCCTTGACAAATTTATCATCTTCATTGGTTAGATGTTTCTTTTCTACCTCCATTCCACCAACTGAACTTTGATTTTGTCATTTACCTCTTTGGACATACTTAGCAAATACTTGCTTCTAATTTGAGATTTCTTCTCCTTCTTCCTCTCAAGTTACTTAGTAGGTAGTGATCATATATACATTGGTGTTTCTTTTCTTTCTACTAACCTTTGTGTAGCATGTCACCATAGCTCATACACTTGGTGCCCCAAGCAAAGGGGAGCAACCACCAAGGGGGAGCTACTAGCAAAGTCGGGTTCTCTTCAAAGACTTGTGCTTACCTTTTTGCTACGACAAAGGGGGAGAAATGATAGTGATAAACTCGTTAATAATTCGATATTTTGTGTCTCTATGTAAATGAGTTTATAGTTTGTCGTAATCAAAACGGGGGAGATTGTTAATGCAAGTGATGTCTAAAAACATTATTAGTGTTAACTAATCTTTCTTAGTTTTGATCACAACAAACTATACAACACATTTAGTGTAAAACACAAAACGAATTATTTAATTAACACTATCATCAAGGTAATAATCATATCACTAACTTTTCTTAATCATACTTAGTGATCATCAAAGTGATTATCCTTAAAACTCAATTTTGTTAATATGACAAAAGATTTTTTAATTAACTTTCTTTTTAAGAAAATGTTTTATTAAAATGGAAAATGTAAATTTAAAAATGGCATATTCCATATGCCATAAGAATATCCTTTTAAGGTTTAAAATACCTCAGATATTCCTACCCCACTAAAAGACAAAAAAGGAGCGTAGTCTACTAGGCGGTACCTTAAATAGCTAGGCGGTTCTCTAGCGATATGGAACCGCCAGGCTAGTTAAAGAACCGCACACAGCTAGCCGTTGCACTTTGTCTTCTATAAATAGTGGATCAAATCTCATTTTCCAATAACCCTCTTGGACGTTTTTCTCAGCCCCCTTTCTCTTTTCTATAGCATAATCATTAGTAAATGATCACTTAATGTGTTAAGTATGTTTACATATGATTATCCTCTGGATCCCCTCCTTTACCTTGTCCAAAGAGAAGATCACTCACTCTCTAGTGTTGTGATAAAGATGAATCCATGAATTAGTCATGTTTATCATGTTAGCCTTTTTTGTTTTATGTTAATCCATGTGTATCTATGAATACTTGGACTAGTTGTGTTCATCCAAGCTATTTGTGAATACTTGGATTTGTTATGTACATCCATTGCATATGTGTTTGCTTGGATTTATGTTGTGTAGATCCAAGCTACATGTGTGTACTTGGATATGTCTAGTTGAGTTGTAATAGATTGTGTAGTAGTTCTCACTAAACTATAAAGTGATGTGGTTGTATCTTGTGAGTTCTCACTAAACTTGAAAGTGATTAGTAGTTGTGTTGTGTGAAGTTCTCACTTAGATTCAAAGTGAAGAGTCGTGAAGATTGGTTCTAGCTTTGGATTAGAACTCGACATCGTGAAGATTGGTTCTACCTTGAGATTAGAACTCGACATCTAGCCTTGTGTCGTTAAATTGTGAAGTAGGCAACGTTGTGTAGATTGGTCCTAGCTAAAGACTAGGTCTCGACATTTAGCTTAGTGTCGGAAAATAATGTAAGCGACGATGTAAGGTTTTCTCCGCCAAGAAGGGAGCTTGTGGATATAATGGAAATCTCGAGTATGTGTACTCGAGGAGTGGAGTAGAAACGAGGATAGAGCCTCGTTGTCGAACCACTATAAATCTTGGTGTCTTTCATTAGGTTTTTTCTTTCCTTACTCTTAACTTATTTCATTATCATTACACTTACCTATTACCATTGCTATTGCATTTGAATTGAATATAATCATTATGCAACTTAGCTTCAAGTAAAAGATAGTTTTGATACAAACCTAATTGAAAGTAATTTTAATTAGGTGACTAATCGAAGAGAAACTATTCAACCCCCCTTCTAGCTTCATTTTATTTTATTTTGCTGTGTATCAAGTAAAAGGATCCGTGTAAGTATCACCCTCCTAAAATTATATATCGTAACACTTGTATCACAGGGTCTTTTATGACATTTATAGAACTACAAGGGTAAGAAAGATAAATTATTTTATTGACACTTGTTATGTTTTTTGTTTAATAAAATGAAAGGACTTGTCTGACATTTATGAAAGATAAAAGGCTGCTTTAGAACTGTTGGTTATGTATAGTTAGCTAGGGTTAGATGTTAAGTTATGTTCTCACATAGTTGTTTTTTTCAGTGTTGTATTATCGATATGTCCATTCATCCTCATAGTTGTATCATTTGATCTCAATCTTTAAGATTATAGTTTGATTTCATTCTTTCTCTTTGTATTTGTATGATTACAAAGCCAAATATAACAGTTGGAGTTATAGCCAGGGACGGAGCTAAGAGTGTCTCGCGGGTGTCCGTGACACTTATGAATTTTTTCGATTTAATGTTAATTTAAAAAAAAACATCGATTTTTCTTAAATACATAATAAATGCACCCAGTGCATTAAAATGTGTTTCTAGTTTTACTTAATTAGTTAGTTTACTTAAAAATAAAATTGATCTCTACTATCTTAAAGTCTAAAATATTTTGTGACCTCGATTATCCTTATTCCTCATTGGTTATAGCTTGAGACACCTAATAAAATAAAGTGGAAAGATTGGTTGTCTAAATCTTAAGTTCATTATATGTTATAATTTTCCATACTTCTATTACAAAACGTTTACTTACCGTATTCTATCGGTCCTATTAGACATAATCGTAAGGTTTTTGATAAGACCGAATCGGATCAGCCCGGATGGATCGACCACACAGAAGATCGAAATGGTCAAAACCCCCGACCGAGCATCGAACCGAATTGTACGGTTCAATCCGGGTCGGTGTAGTCCTGTTCGATTTTCCGATACAGTCTAGTCGATAGTACAAAATGCTCACCCTAATTGCCATATTTTTAAAACTCTCAAAAATATAATAAAACTCTAATTGACTCTTTATAGAAACGTTCATTATCTTCTTAGTTTTTCCACACTACATCAATTAATTTATATACCAACTAAACCATGTTTACCAAAAAAAACTATCCTCAAAAATTTAATAAAACTCTAATTGACTCTTTATAGAAACGTTCATTATCTTCTTATTTTTTCCACACTACATGAATTAATTTATATACCAACTAAACCAATGTTTATCTAAAAACTATCACCAAGAAGAATAAGAAAGATTTCAACGAACCGTGGACAATTGGAGGTAGCTTTATGTAAAGCTTGGGTATACTTTGTCGAAACATACTTACTAGGAAATAGTAAAAAGAGCGTTATGATATTGGTCAGACGTAACTGAGTACTTTCGCAAAGAAATGGGTGATTAAAAAAGAAGTTATGAATCCGTTAACTATAAAATTTGTTAATGTAATAATGCCTAAAACCGTTACTTGCATTTTTCGGTCTCGCTTAGTTTTGATTACGACAATATGTAAAAACAAGCATTTACGAAAACAACGAAAAACAAATTTTTGAGTTCAAGTATTTTTCATTTTACCCATTTTCACTTAAAGTATGAATAAACAAGTACTAACCTTAATCAAGTGATCAATTGATTTAATCTTTTCTTAAAACTCACCTTTTATTAAGTGTGACAAGTTTTTTATTAATCTTTCTTTTTAAGAAAATGTTTTATTAAATTAAATATTTGAAAATTTAAAAATGGCATATTCTTTTTTGATATAGAATATTCTTTCAGGATATTTTATAATCAGATAAGACCTCCACCACTAAAGGACAAAAAGGGAGCGGAGTCTACTCGGGCGGTTCCCTAGTGCCTAGGTGGTTCCTTATCGATAAGGTACCGCGAGCTGGGATAAGGAACCACGGGCAGATATAGCCGTTGGCCCTTTGTCCTATAAATAGTGGACCTTTCTCAGATTTTCTCTTTACCTCTTTGCACATAAATTTTCAGATTCAAACATACTTTTTAAATCACTCAAATCCTTGATCATTTGATTGATTACTACTTGTTTAGAAGTGAATCTATTCCATCCATCCCTTCCACTTCAAGTGCAAAGAGAAGAACACTACCCTTGTGAAGTGTTAAGTCCACCACCAAAGATCCTTTGAAGAACAAATTTTATACATTTGTTGTTGTATCATAGTTGTGAAGATCCAAGTAGTTGTGTCTATTTGGAAGTTGTGTATGTACTAAGTATAGTTGTATAGATTGGTCCTAGCTACGATTAGGGCTCGAATTTTAGCTTAGATTCGGAAATTGGTTAAGCAACGTGTACGGTTTTCTCCACCATAAGGAGCTTTTTGTGTAGTGAACTCTCAAGTAAGGAGTACTCGAGGAGTGGAGTAGGAACGAGGAGTGAGCTTCGTTGCCGAACCACTATAAATCCTTGGTGTTTGGTTTGATCTTTCTTTACCCTTAACTCTTTACATTCTTTATTCTTTGTGCATATATATTAGTTAGTATTAGTTTAGTTACACTATCATTGTTCATATTGTGCATAAGAAGATTTCACATATTTCTCTAAGTCTAAGGTTTTGAGAAAAGGGATTTTTAAAAACCATCTTTTAACAAGTAAATATAAGAATCTATTCAAACCCCTTCTAGTTTCTACAATTGGTATCAGAGCGGGTTGCTCAAGTATTTTTAAAGTATATTGTATTTTAAAACTTGAATCGATCTATGGATTCCAACAAGTACCTAGAATGGCAATCTATGCAAAGACCACCACTTTTTGAAACCGATAGTTTTATTTATTGGAAAAATAGATTTGAGACTTATGTGAAATCAAAAGACTTAGATCTTTGGCATGTTATTACCAATGGTGATTTTTTACCTTATCAATGTAATGAAGTTTCTAAAACAAAGGAATTGGTCACTTTTGACAAAGCTAATGACGATACTAAAAAGAAACTTTCGAAAAATAATGAGGCTAAAATGGTGATTTATAATGCTTTACCTAAGAAAGAGTATAAAAGGATTTTTATGTGTGAAACCCCTAAAGATATTTGTAACACTCTTTTAGTAACCCACCAAGGTAATATCCAAGTCAAAGAAAGCAAAATCGATCTTCTTGTCCAACAATATGAACAATTTGTCATCTTAGAAGATGAAACTATTGATAGTGCTTTTGCTAGATTTAACACTATCATTACTAGTCTAAAAGCACTTGATGAAGGTTTTTCTAGCAAGAACAATGTTAGGAAGTTTCTAAGAGCCTTACATCCGAAGTGGAGAGCAAAAGTCACGGCAATCGAAGAATCGAAAGATCTCTCAACTTTATCACTTGATGAACTCATAGGCAACTTGAAGGTTCATGAGATGATAATTTTGAAGGACTCGGAATTGGTGAAAACCAAGAGTGAAAGGAAGTCTCTTGCACTCAAAGCCAAGAAGGCACAAAGCGATCATGATAGTTCCTCGGATAGCGACGACGAGGAGTATGCATTGGCGGTGAGAGATTTCAAAAGGTTCTTCAAAAGACGAGGTCAACACGAGAGGCAACCCAACAATGACAAGAAACCGTTCTCAAAGAATCGGTTTGCCAAGAACGAAAAATGTGATAGGAATTGCTTTAGATGTGGTGATCCAAATCATTTCATTAGTGAGTGTCCAAAGCCCTCACGCGATAAGAATCACACGGCATTCGTTAGTGGTTCTTGGAGCGATAGCGGTGAAGATGTTGTTGACAACCCCAAAGAGGAGAAATGTCTAATGGCTCACACTTCTAAAGAGATATGCTTGGGAATTGATTTGGAACCCGACGAGAGGATTAAGGATAGTGATTGTTCCAAACACACGATGGGTAATCGAAGTTTGTTCTCGCGCTACAAAGCATATGATGGAGGTAACGTCACATTCGCTAGTAGTCTACGTGGTAATATCATTGGAAAAGGTACGGTTTCTCTTGACTCCATGACCATTGAAAATGTTGAGCACGTAGATAATTTAGGGTTTAACCTTTTAAGTGTAGGTCAAATTTGTGACAATAAGTGTAAGGTCATCTTTTCGGAACATGACAGTGAAATCGTAAAAGATGGAAAGGTCATTGGAAAAGGTTTTAGAAAGCATGGGCTTTATGTCATGAAGGTCAATAAGAAGTCAAAAGACAACATATATCTTGCGACTATAGATGATAGTTATACTCTTTGGCATAGGAGATTAGGTCACTCTAATATGCGTTTAATTCAATCCGTCTCTATGGAGTTGGTAAGACACCTCCCCAAGATGAAGTTTGATAGTCACTTTTATGATGCTTGCAAAGTAGGAAAGCAAGTTCACTCAAGTCACAAAGCCAAGTATTTGGTTTCAACCTCTCGGTGCTTAGAACTCCTACATATGGATCTCTTTGGACCTTCCGCCATACGGAGTTATGGAGGTAACCTTTACACCCTAGTTATAGTTGACGACTATTCTAGATTCACTTGGACTAGATTTTTGGCATCTAAGAATGAAGCTTTCGATCATTTCGAAATCTTTAGTCGAAGAATTCAAAATCAACTATGATGTCCAATTGTCTCTATTAGGACGAATCATGGTAGGGAATTTGATAATGAAGTGCAATTTGGTGCCTGATACAATGATTTTCATTGGGGTTCAGATTAAGTCTCGGAATCTTCTCGAATTGATCACGATTTAAAGTGGAATAGTTGTTCTTGGTTACTAAAAAGGGGTTGATTTTGGTTATCTAATTTTTTAAACTAAATGCAAGTAATTAAAATTGCCGTTGATAAAAATAGAAACCTTAAAATTAAACTACAAATAAGAGCGTGCAACCTTGGAAATTAAAACTTAACAATTCAAAAACTTAAAAACAAGTTTGAAATAAACTAAGTAAAAGAGCGGGAAAAACTAGATTTGAAAATCAAGCAAAAAACAAAACACAGACCTGAGTCCGATCGTAATGCGATCGTACTCAAACAGTAATCCAGATCGCAACGCGATCGTACCCAAAATAACACGATGGATCGTACTCATTGATCGCACTCGATGCGATCGCAAGAAGTAATCGGATCGCACTCAATGCGATAATAACCAAGGAGATGGATCGTACTCTCCAGTACGATGGGAGGGGACGATCGTACTACCAGATCGCAACGCGATCGTGGTTCTGGATCGTAACAAACCGATCGCACTCAATGCGATCAAAGCAGGATCAAGAGACTCGATCGCACCCCAGATCGCAGTGACTGATCGTGGGCGTGGATCGTACCAGGGAAGGGACCCAGATCGCAGTTAATGCGATCGTAACAAGTGAAACCCTCCTGCGATGGAAAATATGTCCAATCAAGGAAAATAAGCTTAAGCCAATAAGCACTTATCCAAAACTAAACGAGATCAATATCAAGGGGAACAAAATAAGCTACGAATGGAAAAACTTCGAAAACACCAAATACGCAAATTTTGTAAAGTCACTTTTAAGAGATTAAACTTTTGTGAAGATTAAAAATGAAATAAGCTAGACACCTAATAAGCAAATGATAACCCTTGTCAATCTTTAACACTCGAATCACAAAACACAAAAGGTATAAACTTTTTATGCCGTGTGAAGAAATTAAAGACGAAAAGATGAAGAAAACACGATTACGAATAACAAGAAACTTGAAAAAGATGAAGATGAAAACAAGATTAAGCTTAATAAGTAAAGTTATGATTAAAAACAAGAAAGGAAGATGAAAGTTTTCTAGTGAGAGAAAGTTAAGCTTTCTCTCTCTAGAACCTACAAGCTACGAATGAAAGAAAATGACTAAAAAACTAACTAGCCTCCAAAATTGTGAGGAGAAGTCCTATTTATAGGCGTTTGCTTTGTGGGCTTGTGAATGGGCTTTGTTCATGGGCTTCTCTTCTTCTTTCTTCTTTAGTCTTTACGTTTCTTTAATTAAACGTTTCCGACTTTGGATTTTGAGAAGTGTCGATGAATAATTCCAACTCGTCTTATAATCTTTTGTTTAATAGACTCGAGTTCTTCGACATATATGAATCTTCCATCTTTGGCTCTTTTCTTTGATAAATCTTCAAATAGGCACAATGACTTCAAATCTTTTGCATCTCTTGGACAATTGACTTTGTCTTGAGTCTTTTTCTTCGATAAGACCCGTGCAATCCCATGTTTTCTTCAATATTCATCCGGTTGACTCTGAAAACACAATAAACATAAAAACCACGCATAATTCCAAACAAATGATATTAAATACATGTTTTGGTCTCGTTTTAGCCAGAAATAAGTGGTAAAAGGATGGGTGTTTTCACACCTATCAAATTCCCTACACTTAACCATTGCCATGCCCTCATGCAATGCTTAGTGATAAAGCAATTTTACACTTTTCTCATAATCAATCAACCTTGGCCTTATTAACATACTACTAAAACAAAAATTAAAGTACTAAGAGAAATTAAAACTTTAAAGGAAACAAAAGGTTAGAAAACCATTTTCAATGGAAATAACTTGCAAAGAGATCAAGGACTTACATTAGGGCTTTGGTGCTACGAAGATTTATCACCCTCAAGTTTCACGTTCCCCAAACTAAGCTTAAAAACGAGATCATTGTTATTATAAGTTAGTAAAACAAACACTTACACACATGGCTTAATTATATGCTTAAACTCCCTTATTCCTAGGTGTATCTCTTATATTTTATTGTTGTCTTAGAATGATCATGAAGATGCATTTTTGGACTTATTTCGATAGTTTATTTAGGCTGAAAGCAAAGTAGGACGATTTGATCAATAGTTAGCTAAAGGACAAAATCTCTTAAAACTGCTTCTCGGGATATCAAAAAGTTCATATCTTGGCATAACTCGGTTCACGATTTGAGACCTTTCTTGGGCCGATATTTGGCATGTACTTCATACTTCATATCTTGAGAGACGTTCTTGAGATAATGGTCTTCTCTTCGTTAATAGAGTTTCTTCACTTGGAGACTTTTGAGGGGTACTCCAACTTTGTTGACCACGACTTCATGATTATTTCTTCAATCGCTAATTAGGATTTTGAGATACAATGATCCGCCTCCTTTTCGGACTTGGATCTATTTATCCTCTTACCTTGTTAGGGTCTTTTCGGATAGACTTCTCCATGATCTTTATGGGAGTTGATTGCTTTTCGTCGTGAGTCTTGATCCTTCATATTGATTTTGGGAATAATGCTTTTCACATCACCTTGGATCTTTAGCAATAAGATTGAATCCTCATGCCTTGTTAGGGCCTTTTCGGACTCGCCAATCTTCGCGCCCCGCTTCATAAGTTATGCCTTGGCTATGAACTCTTATCATTACCGAGCAACTTTTAAACGATCTTGGGCTAGAAGCTAAGTAACTTTTCAAATCGTACGACCTTACTTATTGCAGATAAATTATTAGCAAGTGATGGGAGAATAGGCAAATAATTACACCAAGTGAGCTTGTGCAAGAATACCGACTTATAATTGACTCTATCATTTCTCGTTCTCCACAATTTAAAATCTCAAGTAATGAGACTCGTGGATGCTTAGCCTAATAAACCAATTAAGGTCTACATGGTTAAGGATACTAGCTAGAATAAACTTGGATAAGTCTATTCGGGTTGAGTCAAAATAATCGCAACGGGCCTAATATGTCAAAGATTTCAATACTAGCTACACCACTTTATTAATATTTTTGACTTTATTGTGGGATATATACATATGCAAGCAACGATAAAAATTTAAAAATTACGACTAAATGGCCAAAGTTAATTAAAAATTTGAAAAATGTTGAAAAAAATGATTTTCCGGTTAAATAAAGGCATTTTCATGGAAAAGTCCACTTAAAACTTCGATAGAAGTCCCCCTACACTTAAGATAAACATTGTCCTTAATGTTTAAGCATGTGGGAAAAGTCTCCCCTACACTTATGACGTTGTGCACGTTGGTTAAATCAAGCTAAGGAAGAGACGACTAAAGTGATCAATTTCAAATGTGAGTATGATGAAAATTGAATCACGATAGTTGAGAGATAGAACCGGATTTCAGATAACACGGGAGCACGGTTCTTCAAAGGTTCCAAAAGTGCATTCATCCTAGTAATCACATCACCACACAAACACAAACAACCTATAGAGGCCCCCCTACACTTAGGAGGTTAAAACGGAAAAGGATAGAAACTCGGGTTGCCTCCCGAGGAGCGCTTGTTTTTGATAACCGAGTCATGAGCCTGACTCGACCCAAAATTAGTTCATGGGGAACGTGGTGAGGGATGGAATCATCTCATGAGAGATGTCCTCACCAAAGTATAACTTCACTCGTTGGCCATTCACTTTAAAATTAGGTCCATTAGGTTGAGCGAGCTCGAGAGTACCATATGGAAAAATTTGGGCAATGGTGAATGGGCCGGACCAACGAGATTTCAGCTTGCCCGAAAAGATTTTCAACCGAGAGTTAAAGAGTAACACTTTGTCTCCAACTTGGAACTCTCGGTTCTTAATCTTAGAGTCGTGAATGAGCTTAGTCCTTTCTTATAGATCAAAGAATTTTCATAAGCCTCATTACGGAGTTCATTCAGCTGAGTGAGTTGGATCTTGTGCAGATCACCGGCTTTGTTGATATCGAAATTAGCCCACTTCAAGGCCCAATAAGCCTTGTGCTCCAACTCAATGGGGAGGTGGCACGCCTTTCTGTACACGAGATGATATGGTGTACAACCAATCGGAGTCTTGTATGCGGTACGAAAAGACCACAGAGCATCATCAAGTTTATCGGCCCATGAGGCACGATGCTCTCCCACGGTTCGTTCAAGAATTCGCTTTAATCCTCGGTTAGAGATTTCAGCCTGGCCATTAGTTTGTGGGTCGTATGCGGTGGAAAGACGATGATTTACACCATACTTAGCCATGACTCTTGTGAATTAGTCATTGCAAAAATGAGTCCCACGATCACTAATAATGGCACGAGGCACACCGAATCTAGCGAACAGTGATTTCAAAAAGTTACAAACCACCCTTGCGTCATTAGTGGGTAAAGCTTTGGCTTCAACCCATTTAGACACGTAGTCAACGGCTACAAGGATGTATTTGTTTCCTTTAGATGAAGGGAATGGCCCCATAAAGTCGATAACCCAAACATCAAAGATTTCACATTCTTGTATGAAATTATGAGGCATCTCGTCTTTATGTGTGATCTTGCCTTGTTTTTGGCAAGCATCACAGTGTTTAACCATCTCGTGAGCATCACGATAAATGGTGGGCCAATAAAATCCCGAGTCAAACACTTTTTTGGCGGTGTAGTTGGGACCAAAGTGACCACCGGTGGGTCCTTTGTGGCAAGCGTCAAGGATTTCTAATGCTGCCGGTCCATCAACACATCGACGAATAATCAAATCAGCACATTGTTTGAATAGATACGGGTCATCCCAAAAGTAAGTCTTAATGTCTTTGAATAACTTCTTCTTTTGTTGGGATGTTAACCCGTCAACAAGAATTCCACCCGCCAAGTAGTTTGCAATGTCTGCAAACCACGGGGTTTCATCAGAAGTCGAGTTGATAGACATTAAGGTCTCCAGGGGAAAAGAGTCATTGATCTCTTTGTTTGGATGATCCCATTGGTAAGGATCCTCAAGTCTACTGAGATGATCCGCGGCTAGGTTTTCAGCTCCCTTCTTATCACGAATTTCGATTTTAAATTCTTGAAGTAGCAAAACCCAGCGAAGAAGTCTTGGTTTGGAATCTTGTTTAGTTAACAAGTACTTCAACGCGGAATGATCGATATACACGATGGTGGTGGAAAGGACAAGATAGGGGCGAAACTTTTCAAAGGCATAGACAACAGCTAACAGCTCTTTTTCGGTTGTCGTGTAATGCAATTGAGCCCCCGTCATTGTCTTGCTAGCGTAATGGATCGGTTGGAAGTGTTTGTTCACTCTTTGGCCCAAAACCGCTCCAATAGCATAGTCGCTAGCATCGCACATCAACTCGAAAGGCAGCTCCCAATTAGGGGTAACCAAGACCGGTGCCTTAGTTAGCTTATCCTTAAGCAAGTTGAAGGCTTCAATACACTCATTGGAAAAGATAAAAGGAGTATCTTTTTCCAAGAGGTGGGTCATCGGGCGAGCGATTTTAGAAAAATATTTGATAAAGCGACGGTAGAAGCCCGCATGACCGAGGAAACTTCTCACACCCTTCACGGTTGAAGGTGGAGGCAACTTAGCAATAACATCGACTTTAGCACGGTCCACTTCAAGACCGGCTTTGGAGATTTTGTGTCCTAGCACGATGCCCTCTTTTACCATGAAATGGCATTTTTCCCAATTAAGAACAAGGCGAGTGTCTTCACACCGCTTAAGCATACGTTCTAAATTGGCAAGGCAAGCAGAGAATGAATCACCATAAACCGAGAAATCATCCATGAATACTTCCATAGTTTCTTCAACCATGTCATGGAAGATAGCCATCATACACCGTTGGAACGTCCCAGGAGCATTGCATAAACCAAAAGGCATACGTTTGTAAGCAAATGTTCCATAGGGACAAGTGAATATGGTCTTTTCTTGGTCTTTGGGATTGATGGGAATTTGAAAATACCTGGAGAAACCGTCTAAGAAGCAGTAATAGTCATTACCCGCTAGACGCTCGAGCATTTGATCCATGAAAGGAAGAGGAAAATGATCTTTTCTCGTGGCATCATTGAGCTTGTGATAGTCGATACAAACTCTCCACCCAGTAACGAGACGAGTGTGAATCAACTCGTTGTGTTCATTGGGAACAACGGTTATTCCGCCCTTCTTGGGCACACAATGGACGGGACTTACCCATGGCGAATCCGAAATAGGGTAAATCAAGCCGGCATCAAGAAGTTTGATAACCTCTTGTTTGATGACGTCATGAATGCGAGGATTAACCCTTCTTTGGCTCTGGATTGCGGGTTTAAAGTCATCTTCCATGAGAATCTTGTTAGTACAAAAGTTTGGATCAATTCCGCGGATATCGGTAATTTTCCAAGCAATTGCCTTCTTATGATCTTTAAGCACGGCGATGAGCGAGATTTCTCTTCTTCTTTCAAGTCCTTCGCGATGATGACAGGCGACTTCTTCTTTTCTTCAAGGAACACGTACTCGAGATGGGGCGGTAACTCCTTAAGTTCTAAATCCAGAGGATTTTCGATGGGAGGCGTATTCAAAGTTGGTTCATCGATAGCAATATCCTTGGGAGATAGTGGAGAAATATTGTCTTCTTTAAGAATGTTCTCAATGAGGCGAAGATCTTCATCCCAATCGGTGGGAGAATCGTCATGTTCTAAGTTCACATCTCCCATGGTGGCTTCCAAATCTTTCCAAAGGAAATCACTTTCTCCAAATAGAGATAGTGATGAATCAATAGAGGAAACGGTCTCAACATTGGGAAGAGAGGTATGAATACTTTTACAAGCATCTTTGAAGTGTTCTTCACAAGCCTCATCAAGAACGTCGATACAATTAACACTCTCGTATGAATAAGGCTGTTTAGAAAGTTTTCCCATGTTGAAGACAATTTTATCGTCACCCACTCTCATGATAAGCTCACCAGCTTCAACATCGATGAGAGTGCGACCGGTCCTCAAGAATGGACGTCCAACGATTAATGGCACAGGAGGGTCCATATCGTAGTCGACCACGACAAAATCGGCAAGAAAAGTGAATTTGTCGACTCCTACAAAGACGTCTTCGGCTATCCCCACTGGATAAGCAACCGTACGGTTAGATAATTCCAAAGTCATTTTGGTGGGGACTAGCTCAGGGAGAGATAATTGTTTCCAAACACTTAAAGGAATTAAGTTAATACTGGCACCTAGATCAGCTAGGGCCATGCAATTCTCTACTCCCGGGAAGTTGCAAGGGATTAAGAAACGACCCGGATCACCAAGCTTGGTTGGCAATTTCCTTAAGAGCACTACAGAGAAATTCTCATTAAGTTAGGTGTTAGCAAAATCAAGAAGCTTTTCCTTGTCGCTAAGAAGATCTTTGAACATTTTCGCATATTTAGGCATGTGAGCGAGGGCCTCAGCGAAGGAGATGTTGAAATTCAATTGTTTAAACATTTTGAGAAAGTTCGAAACCTGAATATCGTCCTTGCTTTTGAGCTTCTCTTTCCTCAACCTAGATGGATAAGGTATATCGGAAGAAGAGGAAGTCTTTGGGAGAATAGGATCACTCACATCCTTGGGTGGAGGAGGGGTAGAAGTAAGAGGTGGAGAAATTGGGGAAGTAGAAGGATGAGGAATAGGAGCAGGTGACTCGTTTTCCTTAGTCACAATCACTGGTGGAGGTATAGGAAGCTCGGGTTCCGTGGTACCTTTGCCACTGCGAGTGGTGATTGCTTTCATCTCCTCTCTTGGATTCGCAACGGTGTTACTCGGAAGAGTACCCGAAGAAGAGGGTTGATTACCTTGGAAGAAACTAGCCATCATGTTCCTTAAGTTATTCGTTTGACTTGCCAAAGTGTTTCTCATATCAGCTCGAAGATCGTTCCCTTGTTTTACCATGTCTGCTTTCAAGTTGAGCACTTCCCGCTGGAGATTGTCCACGATCACATCATTAGTCCTCATGTAGGTTCCAATATCTTGGTGTAATGCGGTGGGTTGGTTGGGAGGAGCATTGTAGGCGGGTGGTTGATAAGCAGGTTGTTGGTAAACTTGGTTGTTTCTTTGAGGTGGATATGGTTGTTTGTGAGGTGGTTGGTATGGTGCACGAGGTTGTTGTTGAGGAGGGCGAGTAAGGTTTTGTTGTTTGTTTGGGTTGTTAGGAGGAAAACCAGGCGGGGAAAGAAAGTTGTTTGAGCGGTAGCTAAGCAAGTTGCAGTCACCTTGAGGACGAGCTTGATAAGCGGCCGGAGGATAGGTACCGTATGCTGCATTAACATTCTCAGAAGGATAGTCTTGGGTAGCGGTACAAGTGGTGTAAGAGTGAGGTCCCCCGCATATTTCACATGGTTGGCTAACAGCATTGACTTGAGCGTCTTGAGCGTTTTTAGCGTTGATGCTGTTTGTGTTGTTAGCGGTGTGGGTAACAAGCGATTCAAGAAGCGTAGTAATTTTGTCAAGTCGCTTGTCGTTGTCACTAGTACTAGCACTAGCGGCATTGGTACGAACACTCTTGGTTTGCACTCTAGACTTATTCTCGATAATATCCCAAGCGGCATTAGAAGTCTTAACCAAAATATTACCCCCCGAGGCACTGTTTAGTGAATCTTGGTCATTCATGCTTAAACCATTGTAAAAAGTATTAATTTGGTGCACTTTGGTAAAACCATGTTGTGGGCACTTTCTTAAAAGATCTTTAAAACGGTCCCAAGATTCACTAAAATATTCATCGTACTTTTGTTCAAAATTAATGATTTCATTCCGCAAAGCGGTAGTACGAGAGGGTGGGAAAAAGTAGTTGATAAATTTGGTCTCCAAATCCGTCCACGTCAGAATACTTTGTGGCGGTTCCTTTGCAAGCCAATGCCGGGCTTGTCCTCTAAAGAAAAGGGAAAAAGTTGTAAACGGATTACCTCTTGTGGAACACCATTGAATTTGACCGTATTCGTGAGTTGCAGGAATCTCTTGATGTGTTCATCAGGATCATCAATGGTACGCCCCAAGAATGGTTGAGCAGAGACCATCTGAATAAAGCCGGATTTGAGCTCAAAGTTGTTGGCTGCAATCGCGGGTATGACAATTGGATCATTGTTGCCGTCTACATGTGCTTGCAAAAGTTCAATCACCGGGCGATTGTCCGGTAGAGGCTCATTGTTGTTGTTATTATTGTTGTTGAGAGGTGGATTGTTATTGTTGTTATTGTTTTGAGGTGGGTTATTGTTGTTGTTGTGTACACCGGCCATGTCTAAGTCTTCGAGAGGCTCGGGCTCTTGATAAGACGTTGATCGCGTACGGATGCACCTGCAAAAGAGCTAACAAAGCAAACAAGAAATATTTTTGGTTTTTATGTTTTTTAATTTTTAGGATTTTTGATAATTTTATATTTTTAGGGTTTTTTGAAATTTTTTATGAAAAAGTAACGTTCACGGTAAACGGATCCCAAAATCCAAGTTCTCACAAAAAAACTGTTAATCTTAACGAGAAGAGTCGGCAGCGGCGCCATTTGATACAATGATTTTCATTGGGGTTTAGATTAAGTCTCGGAATCTTCTCGAATTGATCACGGTTTAAAGTGGAATAGTTGTTCTTGGTTATTAAAAAGGGGTTGATTTTAGTTATCTAATTTTTAAACTAAATGCAAGTAATTAAAATTGCCGTTGATAAAAATAGAAACCTTAAAATTAAACTACAAATAAGAGTGTGCAACCTTGGAAATTAAAACTTAACAATTCAAAAACTTAAAAACAAGTTTGAAATAAACTAAGTAAAAGAGCGGGAAAAACTAGATTTGAAAATCAAGCAAAAAACAAAACACAGACCTGAGTCCGATCGTAATGCGATCGTACACAAACAGTAATCCAGATCGCAACGCGATCGTACCCAAAATAACACGATGGATCGTACTCACCGATCGCACTCGATGCGATCGCAAGAAGTAATCAGATCGCACTTAATGCGATAATAACCAAGGAGATGGATCGTACTCTCCAGTACGATGGGAGGGGACGATCGTACTACCAGATCGCAACGTGATCGTGGTTCCGGATAGTAACAAACCGATCGCACTCAATGCGATCAAAGCAGGAACAAGAGACCCGATCGCACCCAAGATCGCAGTGACTGGTCGTGGGCGTGGATCATACCAGGGAAGGGACCCAGATCGCAGTTAATGCGATCGTAACAAGTGAAACCCTCCTGCGATGGAAAAGATGTCCAATCAAGGAAAATAAGCTTAAGCCAATAAGCAGTAACCAATAAGCACTTATCCAAAACTAAACGAGATCAATATCAAGGGGAATAAAATAAGCTACGAATGGAAAAACTTCCAAAACACCAAATACGCAAATTTTGTAAAGTCACTTTTGAGAGATTAAACTTTTGAGACGATTAAAAATGAAATAAGTTAGACACCTAATAAGCAAATGATAACCCTTGTCAATCTTTAACACTCGAATCACAAAACACAAAAGGTATAAACTTTTTATGCCGTGTGAAGAAATTAAAGACGAAAAGATGAAGAAAACAAGATTACGAATAACAAGAAACTTGAAAAAGATGAAGATGAAAACAATATTAAGCTTAATAAGTAAAGTTATGATTAAAAACAAGAAAGGAAGATGAAAGTTTTCTAGTGAGAGAAAGTTAAGCTTTCTCTCTCTAGAACCTACAAGCTATGAATGAAAGAAAATGACTAAAAAACTAACTAGCCTCCAAAATTGTGAGGAGAAGTCCTATTTATAGGCGTTTGCTTTGTGGGCTTGTGAATGGGCTTTGTTCATGGGCTTCTCTTCTTCTTTCTTCTTTAGTCTTTACGTTTCTTTAATTAAACGTTGCCAACTTTGGATTTTGAGAAGTGTCGGTGAATAATTCCAACTCGTCTTATAATCTTTTGTTTAATAGACTCGAGTTCTTCGACATATATGAATCTTCCATCTTTGGCTCTTTTCTTCGATAAATCTTCAAATAGGCACAATGACTTCAAATCTTTTGCATCTCTTGGACAATAGACTTCGTCTTGAGTCTTTTTCTTCGATAAAATCCGTGCAATCCATGTTTTCTTCAATATTCATCCGGTTGACTCTGAAAACACAATAAACACAATAACCACGCATAATTCCAAACAAATGATATTAAATACGTGTTTTGGTCTCGTTTTAGCCAGAAATAAGTGGTAAAAGGATGGGTGTTTTCACACCTATCAGTGCCTTTTGTGAAGCTCATGGTATTACCCATAACTTCTCGGCTCCTCGCACTCCATAATCAAATGGGGTAGTTGAAAGGAAGAATATGTAGTAATTCTTAATTTTCGGATCAATAATTATAACCCGACTTTTATTTATCATGTTTGTTTTTGTGAAAAATATTGACTTCGCAGTTAACCGGCAAGGTTAGGGCTTTAACGTATCGAATACACGTCGATTATCATTTATCGACAAAGTTTACGTCCGTCATCGACCGGAAATATCCTCGATATGACATAGAAATATTTTTCTTGTCATTATATTAACTGTTCGTTTTACGAACATTCTTCATAAATTTATGATAAAATTTTAATTGTCATTCTTTATATGGCGCGTTAACGTTTATTAAATATAAGACCTCTATTTTTATATCAAAATATCAACGTTCTCAGAATGCCAAAGTTTTTATTTTATATTGAGCGTTTATTTTTCGTGTCTAACGCGTATCTTTTAAATCGTGTAACTATTAAAATATCGAGTTTCGATAATACCCGCTTTTCAAGTTATAGGACAATATTTGTTTACAATCTCATCCCACTTCTTAAAATCATACGTCTTTATATATATATTTGATCAGTATTCTATGATAAGTACTAAGCAACATAAAATCTTAATATGTTGGACCTCGACAATATACGAGCTCTTCTATAATGACCATCATAAACATTATGACTTTATTAAATTATTTTGTACATATTTTTATAGTCATGTAACATAAGAACAACCAAATTCATATTATCACGACACGTGCTCATACGTGTCATATCCTCTGCAAATTGTCACTTTTAAAATCCATCTTCTATCTATTTCCGTAATTCTTTCTTCGTCTCTCATCCAAAAACCATTCATCATATGCATCAACAGTTATGTAGTTTTTGACTAGCTAGGAGAAAATAAAAATAATAAGTTCAACATGGATAGTAGTTTATCTTCTGTTTGCCATGTTTGCAATATGATTTTCATGGTGTGTCAACTAGTGTTTTAATTAGTAGATCACTATGGAATATTGCATCATTTTTTTTATAACCATGATGGCAAGTTCTAGTTCGTTAGTTGCGGGTTCGTTAGCTGCGGGTTCCAGTTCATGTTTGGCTTAAGTCTCGGGCATAATAAACTTTGTTAGTATACGTGTTCGTCGGTATTTATACTCGTGCATCGCGACTCCAATTGACTCATATTTCCGTGTGAAGCTATGGTATTACTCGATATCGACCCGATGTTACGATTTGCTATTCGTTCGCTATTCGCATGAAATATTCATAACAAATAAACGTCACTTTTATTTTTCTAACAAAGTATATTGTAAATGAACTAAATGATAACGTCATTTCATGCAATTCAATTGCAGAATTGCATTCTTGCATAATTACATTCAAGGTCCTAAATATTTATGTACAATAAAATATAAAAACTATTAAAGTAACACTTTTAACCTTTGTACATTTAATTATTTTCAAGACTAATAGAAATTATATTTTTATGAAACGTTTATAATACTAGTTCATTCTCTCACTTCGTCGCTTATATTTCTAAAACGCGTCATTTTAATTTAGGTCATCGTTGGAAGCTCGTGGTTTCTTGGCTTATCTTATTTCATCGTTTCACTCCTGTCACTATTGATCATTATTCTCGTTTGATATCGCAATCGCTAAGGTGAGTTCATAGCCTCGTTTTTAATATTTTAATATTTTATGAAACCCGCGAGGAGGATACATGCTACATTTTACGAATGGACGCAAGTGCTTGAACTGTATGCTTATTTTATCCCTTTTAGTCATGAACCGTTAATTACTTGGACCGACTGTACTGGTCGAGTAAACGTGAATGCTGTGAATAGATCTATTGGGATTGACCTCTCCGTCCGGGTTTAACGGAAAACCGACTGGACGCACTGTATTTGAAACTTGAACGGAATAACGGATGTTAATGTTCGGTTTCATGAGCTAAATGCGATAACTGATGCTATCTGACTTTTGTAATCTGAATACTGAAATCTTGTGGTCCACTGATTTTACTTGTAAACCTATGAATTCACTCAACCTTTGTGTTGATGTTTTTAGCATGTTTATCTCAGGTACTCAGGTTTAAGAGCAGCTGGAGCATGGAGTCGCACCGGATATGTTAAAGGCAATAAACTACTGATTACCATTCGATAAACTTTTTGAAACTGTGTATTATTATATTATTGTTGGGACCTGTTTCTGTTTGTAAACTCTGATTTTAATTTATCGAATGGATTAAACTTTTCAAACGCCTCTTTTTGAGTTGTTCTCAGTAACTTGTGTGTTGTGCTATGAAGTAATACTCCCAATGACACTTTCGCTGCTATCCGAAATTGGGTGTGTTACAGATTGGTATCAGAGCATTTGTTATAGAGAATTAGGTCATTTTTAAAACCTAGACTATAACAGCTCTTTCATGAAAACGATTTTATTGCCTTGAACATCATCCATGCGCTCGTGCTACCCGAAAGCTTAGGAATATGTATATTGTTATATATATTTGTTTCTTGTTAGTATATTTATATGAGGGGATTAATTATATAAATATAAATATTGAGCTATATTACGACATTGTGATGAAGCAATGGTCTTGGTAAAGTTTTTGATAACTTCTATGATAACTATTTTATATAAGCGTGAACGCACCGCCAACTGCCGATTCTGCTGGTTATTTACCTTCTGATTTCGAGTTTGAATACTCTTCTTGTGCCTTGGAATCTTAAATGTTGTTTTATAGACCGTCTTTGTAGAGTTTTCCAGTTGCTTGGAGTATGATTTTGACTTGTCGCCTTCTGATATGCCATTTTTGGGAACCTATTTCTTTGAAAGACTATTTGATTTTGATCCTTGATTTTCTTATCACTTTAAATGATTCTAAAGAATCAGGCTGTGAAAGAGATTTTTGTTCCTTCTATGGAAAATTTAATTTGGCCTCGATCTCGTGCTTTGTGCAATTGGTGCTTACGTAGGCTGATTTATAATTATCTTGTTGAAATGAATTCGTCACTCGTTTGAACAAGGAAATTATAAATTATCGACCATTGGTTTGTAAATCTTAATTAGATGGACCTGACGAACCCATGTAATTAATGATTTGTAAATGAGTGGGCTTAAGCAAGTGGCATTCACACAAACTGTTTCATTTTGGCTCGTAATTCGATTGCACTATTCATCAGTTATGTATCGCTATTCTAATTCGTATCGATATTATCTTATACGAATGACTATTTAATCTTTTAATATTTTTGATACATTTATATGGATTATTCCGAGCGTGTATCGACTATTGTGAACTTAAAAGTACTCTCACCTTTTCTCGAACGTATCGTGAACATGTAAAACAACCGAACTCTGGGACAGAGTTCTTTTAAGGTGGATAGACTGTAGTAATTCTTAATTTTCGGATCAATAATTATAACCCGACTTTTATTTATCATGTTTGTTTTTGTGAAAAATATTGACTTCGCAGTTAACCGGCAAGGTTAGGGCTTTAACGTATCGAATACACGTCGATTATCATTTATCGACAAAGTTTACGTCCGTCATCGACCGGAAATATCCTCGATATGACATAGAAATATTTTTCTTGTCATTATATTAACTGTTCGTTTTACGAACATTCTTCATAAATTTATGATAAAATTTTAATTGTCATTCTTTATATGGCGCGTTAACGTTTATTAAATATAAGACCTCTATTTTTATATCAAAATATCAACGTTCTCAGAATGCCAAAGTTTTTATTTTATATTGAGCGTTTATTTTTCGTGTCTAACGCGTATCTTTTAAATCGTGTAACTATTAAAATATCGAGTTTCGATAATACCCGCTTTTCAAGTTATAGGACAATATTTGTTTACAATCTCATCCCACTTCTTAAAATCATACGTCTTTATATATATATTTGATCAGTATTCTATGATAAGTACTAAGCAACATAAAATCTTAATATGTTGGACCTCGACAATATACGAGCTCTTCTATAATGACCATCATAAACATTATGACTTTATTAAATTATTTTGTACATATTTTTATAGTCATGTAACATAAGAACAACCAAATTCATATTATCACGACACGTGCTCATACGTGTCATATCCTCTGCAAATTGTCACTTTTAAAATCCATCTTCTATCTATTTCCGTAATTCTTTCTTCGTCTCTCATCCAAAAACCATTCATCATATGCATCAACAGTTATGTAGTTTTTGACTAGCTAGGAGAAAATAAAAATAATAAGTTCAACATGGATAGTAGTTTATCTTCTGTTTGCCATGTTTGCAATATGATTTTCATGGTGTGTCAACTAGTGTTTTAATTAGTAGATCACTATGGAATATTGCATCATTTTTTTTATAACCATGATGGCAAGTTCTAGTTCGTTAGTTGCGGGTTCGTTAGCTGCGGGTTCCAGTTCATGTTTGGCTTAAGTCTCGGGCATAATAAACTTTGTTAGTATACGTGTTCGTCGGTATTTATACTCGTGCATCGCGACTCCAATTGACTCATATTTCCGTGTGAAGCTAAGGTATTACTCGATATCGACCCGATGTTACGATTTGCTATTCGTTCGCTATTCGCATGAAATATTCATAACAAATAAACGTCACTTTTATTTTTCTAACAAAGTATATTGTAAATGAACTAAATGATAACGTCATTTCATGCAATTCAATTGCAGAATTGCATTCTTGCATAATTACATTCAAGGTCCTAAATATTTATGTACAATAAAATATAAAAACTATTAAAGTAACACTTTTAACCTTTGTACATTTAATTATTTTCAAGACTAATAGAAATTATATTTTTATGAAACGTTTATAATACTAGTTCATTCTCTCACTTCGTCGCTTATATTTCTAAAACGCGTCATTTTAATTTAGGTCATCGTTGGAAGCTCGTGGTTTCTTGGCTTATCTTATTTCATCGTTTCACTCCTGTCACTATTGATCATTATTCTCGTTTGATATCGAAATCGCTAAGGTGAGTTCATAGCCTCGTTTTTAATATTTTAATATTTTATGAAACCCGCGAGGAGGATACATGCTACATTTTACGAATGGACGCAAGTGCTTGAACTGTATGCTTATTTTATCCCTTTTAGTCATGAACCGTTAATTACTTGGACCGACTGTACTGGTCGAGTAAACGTGAATGCTGTGAATAGATCTATTGGGATTGACCTCTCCGTCCGGGTTTAACGGAAAACCGACTGGACGCACTGTATTTGAAACTTGAACGGAATAACGGATGTTAATGTTCGGTTTCATGAGCTAAATGCGATAACTGATGCTATCTGACTTTTGTAATCTGAATACTGAAATCTTGTGGTCCACTGATTTTACTTGTAAACCTATGAATTCACTCAACCTTTGTGTTGATGTTTTTAGCATGTTTATCTCAGGTACTCAGGTTTAAGAGCAGCTGGAGCATGGAGTCGCACCGGATATGTTAAAGGCAATAAACTACTGATTACCATTCGATAAACTTTTTGAAACTGTGTATTATTATATTATTGTTGGGACCTGTTTCTGTTTGTAAACTCTGATTTTAATTTATCGAATGGATTAAACTTTTCAAACGCCTCTTTTTGAGTTGTTCTCAGTAACTTGTGTGTTGTGCTATGAAGTAATACTCCCAATGACACTTTCGCTGCTATCCGAAATTGGGTGTGTTACAGAATAGGACCATCCAAGAGATGAGTAGGATGATGTTAGATGAGAAATCTTTACCTCAAAAGTTTTGGTGCAATGTCGTGGACACATCAAGTTATATTCTCAACCGAATTCTTATTCGACCTTTCCTAGGAAAGACCCCCTATGAGATTCTTAAAGGTAAGAAACCCTCATTGGATTACTTTAGGGTGTTTGGAAGCAAGTGCTTTATCCTCAACACCAAAGACTATCTTACCAAGTTCGACCCAAAGTCTTACGAAGGTATCTTTTTAGGTTATTCCCAAACTAGTAAAGCCTACATAGTCCTCAATAGAACCTCGGGCGTAATTGAAGAATCACTTAACGTGACTTCTGATGAAACCCCTCGTTTACCCAAGACACCACCATTGGTTGATGATGACTTGGATGAAGTAGAAGTAGTTAAAGCCAAAGAGGTTAGAAAAATAGGAGTTGAAGACCTTAGTGTTGAAAAGGAAGTAAACATTAAGGAGTCTAAGGATCATACTCTCAATAATATCATTGGTAACTTAAATCAAAGGACCCTATGATCTCAAGTCCAAAACCAAAGCAACTTATTTTGTTTCGTCTCATTGATTGAACCAAAGAATGTTAAAGAAGCTTTGACGGATGAGAGTTGGGTCACTGCGATGCAAGAAGAATTGAATCAATTCGTTGCTAATGATGTTTGGGAACTTATTCCTCCACCTAGAAGTTCTACCATTATAGGAACCAAATGGGTCTATAGGAATAAACTAGATGAGAATGGTGTTGTGTCTTGTAACAAAGCTAGACTTGTAGCTCAAGGCTATAATCAACAAGAAGGGATTGATTATGACGAGACATATGCACCGGTAGCAAGATTAGATTCCATTAGAATCCTTTTAGCCTACTCTTGTGCCTTTGACTTTAAGCTTTAACAAATGGATGTAAAGAGTGCGTTTCTTAACGGTTTGATCAATGAGGAGGTATATGTTGCTCAACCTCCCGGCTTCATTTATTTTGAGAAACCGGATCATGTTTACAAGCTTAAGAAGGCACTTTATGGTCTTAAACAAGCACCCAAAGCTTGGTATGATAGACTTAAAGCGTTTATTGTTAAACATGAGTATACCATGAGGATGGTAGACAACACGCTCTTTACAAAGAAGAAAGGTTCTCACCTCATAATCGTGTAAATATATGTTGATGACATTATATTTGGCTCAACTTGTCAAGAATTGTGTGATGACTTTGCCAAAATCATGCATGATGAGTTTGAAATGAGTATGATGGGAGAACTTAACTTCTTTTTAGAACTCCAAATTAAACAAATGGATGATGGTATTTTCTTTAGTCAAACTAAGTATGCTAAAGAAATGCTAAAGAAATTTGGACTAGAAGACTTTAAACCAATGAAGACCCCAATGGCCTCGGATACTAAACTCATCGTAGATGATGATTGTGAGTCGGTAGACAACACCAATTATAAAGGTATGATTGGTAGTTTGTTGTACCTAATGGCAAGTCGATCGGATATCATGTTTAGTGTTTGCCTTTGTGCTCACTTCCAAGAGGATCCCAAAACCTCGCACCTTGAAGCGGTTAAGCGTATTTTCCGATACATTAAGGGCACTATACATTTAGGATTATGGTATCCTAAATGGACTAGCGTAGAAACCATTGTATACGCGGACTCGGATCATGCGGGAGACTATGTGGACCGGAAAAGCACTAGTGGTGTTTGTACCTTCATGGGTTGTTGTTTAACTTCTTGGTTCTCCAAGAAACAAACCGCTCTTGTGATATCCACCACGGAAGCCGAGTATGTGAGTGCCGGAAAAGCATGCCAACAAGCTCTATGGATGAAGCAAGCGCTTGTTGATTATGGGATTTCTCTTGATTATGTTCCCATCATGTGCGATAATAAAGGTGCTATAGACCTTAGCAAGAATCCCGTGCAACATTCGTGAACCAAACACATAGAAATTCGCCACCATTTCCTTAGGGATAATGTTCAAAAGGGGAACATTTCAATTGAGAAGGTACCCTCCGAGGATAACTTAGCCGACATCTTCACTAAGCCACTTAAGAGGGAACCTTTTAATTACTTGCGTCTAGGTCTAGGATTAATGGAACATATTCCTTAATTTCTTTCCTTTTATTGAGTCTCTTATTTTCTTTTCAGTTTTTTATCACTTTGAGTCATTGAGTCTCCTAAAATCTTCTTGAAAATCTTCTCTTCTCCTTTTCAAAATCCTCAAAGTCTCTTTCGAAAATGGTCGAGAAATGTTTTAACATTGTTAATTCAATCTAAAAACATTTTTTCATAGATTCTTGCTATTAATCTCGAGCTTACATAATTAATATGTATGATTCTCTCAAACATAGCAAGAACAAGATAGAATCATGGAGGATCATTATGTCATGACTTAGGGTCTTGTCTTACACACCTCCAACATCGATTTTATTTTAAAATCCATGTATCTTGGTCAAATCCCTATTTGGTGAGTTAGTATGTGTCTTCTTTGTCTATCTTTGCTTTTAAGCATATCTCTATGATCAGTTAGACTAGAAAAATAAGATTTGCTGAAAAATCTTCCTTCACCACCAAAACACAGCCTCTGTAGGCGGTTCCATATATGAACCGCGACCCCTTATCAATAAGGAACCGCCGGAATCAATAAAGAACCGCGTACAGTGCTTCCTTTTTTTTCGGGTATTTCTGAAATTCCAAATTTGTTCCAACACTTTTGGGAATCTTTGTTTCAACCCTTTGACCACCCTAAAAATACCTTGAGCCTTCCCTATTTAACCATAAGAATTTTGCCATACTTCACATCCCAAAATGTCTTATTCTCCTAATGAAAGCCTTGATTCTCCTCCATTTTCCCCTATTGCTTTCAATCCAAATTCACCCAAGAACACTCTAAATCACATCTCTCCTACCAAGAATGTTGATTGTGGAACATCTTTTCTTCCACCACCACCCTTTAGTGTTCTTCCTCCTTCTCATGATAATGTCATGCACCATGGGACATATTGTCATTGTTGTCAATATCAACATCTTCCTATGGCACATATCTATGAGGAGTTGAGCTACATCAAGAGTCTCTTAATCAAGCCTCCTCTTCACTTTGATTATGAGATCTCCACCAAGCCACCACCACCACCATCCACCACTACCTTGTCTTTTATATAAGCATTGGTTGCTTATCCCCAAGACACCTTATTCAAGCAAATCTTAAAATTCTAGATTAACTAGGATTAGATTTATTCTTTTGGCTTGTTTCCTCTTTCATACATCTTTGTATGATTCCTTTTATTTTATATGACTTCACTTGGATCTTAGTCTTTGTGTTTTCTTCTCTTTTTATTTTTTATTTTGTTGCGACCTATAGCTATCTCTTGTTGGTTGTCTCTTTTGTTCAACTAACCCTTCTATGTAGCTTGTCACCATATCTCGATTCCTCGATGCCCCAAGCAAGGGGAGTAAGCACCAAGGGGTAGTCTTTGCAAAGTCCGTCTCTTCAACACCGACTTGTGCAACCTTTTTGCTTTGACAAAGGGGATAAATGAATAAACTCGTCTTCGAAAATCTTGTTTTTGTGTGATTGAGTTTATGTATTGTCGGAATCAAAAAGGGGGAGATTGTTAATGCAATAATGCTTAAAAACGTTACTTGCATTTTTCGGTCTCGCTTAGTTTTGATTACGACAATATGTAAAAACAAGCATTTACGAAAAACAACGAAAAACGAATTTTTGAGTTCAAGTATTTTTCATTGTACCCATTTTCACTTAAGGTATGAATAAACAAGTACTAACCTTAATCAAGTGATCAAGTGATTTAATCGTTTCTTAAAACTCACCTTTTATTAAGTGTGACAAGTTTTTTTATTAAACTTTCTTTTTAAGAAAATATTTTATTAAATTAAATATTTGAAAATTTGAAAATGGCATATTCTTTTTTGATTTGGAATATTCTTTCAGGATATTTTATAATCAGATAAGACCTTGTAACACCCCAAATTTCACAAGGCAACGGAATATCAACATTGGGCGTTACTTCATAACACATCACACACAGCCAAAGAAAACAACCTCAAAAGAGACGTTTTATAAAATAAACCATTCGATAGTTTTATTAAATCAGAGTTAACTAAAAAGAGGTCCCACCAATTTATACAAACCTTAATAAAAAATAAAGATTTGTCAAATGTATCGAATGGAACTTGTTTGTTTTGCCTTTACATTATCATGCGCGACTCCATGCTCCAGCTGCTCTTAAACCTACACACCTGAGAATACATGCTAACATGTCAACACAAAGGTTGAGTGAATTCATAGGTTTTTAATAAACAATAATGGGTTTTTAAATAAACCATAAAGCTTTTGAACACAAGAATATCATCCACTGTCAATATTGTAACACATACAATACTCAAAGTCCACGCTATTCTACTAAGCCATAACACCGAAGCCTTAAGTATAATAATGCCCTAGTTAGGTATTTTGCCGAATACCCCCTTACTTCTAATACAACACACCTGGCTGAGCCTCCAACCCACAGGTGCGACCTGCCCAGGTGGGGGCCATCCCCGATGGATCCATCCGTCTGTACCAGCGCCTACCCATCAAGGGTAGTTAACGGTTCATGGGTTTTAGGGACTTTCAAATTTTGGCAATACAGTACTTAGCAAATAGCGGTTCACAATCAATACAATCAATGCTTGTGTTCATCTTTCAAAAGAATTTAATCAAACATCTTAACATTCATTTACCACAACTTGTATTCGTTCAAAGCATATAGTTAAACCTCACATGTTTATTCATAAACATGTATTCTCTCAAAATCATATATATAAGCAACATATACTTTTATACCAAGAGCATGTATTCCCCCTCGCGGGTTTATAAACACATATAAAGCAGTAAAAGTGAGGCTATGAACTCACCTGATATAGTTATCAACGTTTATCGAGGAACAAACATCCAATAGTCGATACACGACTTAACGAGATATCAATCGCTCATTGATCGAGAACGAGATGCCCAACGATCGACATATGACCGAACGAGACCTAATATAACGACACGTGTCTTAGGCTCGAGACGATAAACAATTTATATTTATTTAGATAGTATATTTTTAGGGATTTTTAGACATTGTATAAGTTTTATAAACATTTTATTAAACTTTAAATAAAAAATCATTATTTTCAAAGTGTTAACCAATATTTGATAATCAAGCCCGTTACTCGTCCTCTAGTGGCCCATTAAGTATCTAGATGACTTATCAATTTTGAATTCAAATATTAATCTTAACCTTAGGCCTAATAATGGTCTAATAGTTGTTATAAGTGTATATTGGGTTTTTACTAGCCCAAATCCATTTTATAATATTCCGGGTTCTAGAAACACCTCAATAATATCGATTTAACATCTTTCGATGGTCGGTTCTCAGGTTTTATAAATATATGTATGTAAATGGGTCTCTACTTCCGATAAGTAGGTCATACAACATCGGTTTTATCATAATGACCACGTTATTCATATTTATTATTATAGTTTAATTACGCAAATCTTATACCATGTCTCGGTATTTAAGTCACTGCTCCTAAACCGTAAATCACCCGAGTGAGTTCTTTATGTAAAAATGATCCTAAGCTCATGCACTTTACTGATCTCAAGCATATATGATCTTAAGTTATGTTTAAGGTAGCTTAGATGTTCATTTTATCATTAGAAGTATGGGCTGTGATTTCCAGCCAACTTCAGTTTCACCGTTTTGGTCGCCATTTCCAAATCGTTTATCTGTAGAAAACCATCCGATTCGTGAGTATTCTAAATAAGTTTAGCTACAAATCATAGTTTTTGTAACACCCCCACATTTGGTATGCGCAGCGGAACTACAACAATGGGTGCTACACAGTATTCATTGCACACAAGATATATCAAACGACGCTAAAAAGACGTCGACTTAAAACTTGAAATTTAAAATTGTTAGATAATACATGTCCACAGTTTTTCCAACCCCAAATAGTGCACAGAGTTTAGCGTTTTCGGTCCCCATGAATCTCAACCCCAAAAACTTCAGTTTTACAACCTCATGACATTAAACATAAAAATTGTTTAAGTAGAAAAGGAGGGAAAAACAAGCGGACACCAAGCCGATCACACAACATCCATCCCATGCATGCTCCATCCTACTGCTCAGCGGTTACCTGAAACACATGCCAAAAATTTGGTCAACGAAAACGTTGAGTGGAATTCATAGGTTTTTCAATCCATTTGAACGTATATATATTAAAACCATTCGTGATCATTTATAGTCTTGTCGATCAAACAAACTATAATCAGGATACTGACAATTGTGTTTAAGCTCATGACACTAATCCGTTAACTCAATCACCCGCGTAAATATACCGGCATGATTTAGATGAAACCAGTGCCCCTTCTAAAGGCATCAGTTGCAATTATACCTTATTTCTCATACAAAATAATCTACCGCAGAACTTACTATAAGTACAACTTCTCGGCTAGCATTGGGTCGTTAACCCCGTAGTACTACAAATTGCATAAGCGGCTATTTCCCCCTACTCGAGGGCAAGACAATAGTTAATAGTTCATGAATTTAGGGACTTTTGCAACTTTGGTACTCAACACAATTTCTAAGGCAACTTTCGGGTCTAACAATCATTCATGATATACGTTCCTTTTTAAAACTAGCATGCATTTCCCTCGCGGGTAAAACAATTTGAAATAATATAAGCGAGGCTATAAATTCACACCTTAGATATTAAGTAGTCGGTAGTTCGAGGAGTGATCACTGACGATGTTACGGATGCCCGGGTAAATCAACACCTATCACAAATAACGCGTAATGAGTAATCTCATTTAAATACTTACGGTACTGTATAAAATACATATATACAAGTCACTTAAGACAAATATAACTCACGCCAAAAACAAAAACAACAAGTATCATTCATTTTATACCATTCATTCTTATAACCTACGTTGTCCACTTTTACACGTTCTCGCCGGTACTTGACTAAAGTACGGGCTGTTTTACCTTATTAAACCATGCTTATAAAATTTGACAAAATTTCCAAAAATCCTATATGACCTGTAGATAACATGTTTTTAAGCCCAACAAAAGTTTTCACTTTTACGACCCGTTACGCAACTCATTTCCACGACTACGTTTTACGGACTGAAATTGCGCTTCGACCAATTTTGACCACTTTGACCTATATGAAAAATACCTTTGACTTCCTTGACTCATAAGTCAACATATAGACCCATTTGTACAGGTTAGGGACCAAATTTTGACCCTTGACCATTTACCAAATTATACTTGTGACCCTCGGGATTTGACTAAAACTTTGCACAAATCCGGATTGTGAAAGTCCTCGTCTCCCGGTACCCGATCTTTAAAATGTCATAACTTTTAGCTCGTTTTGAGTCACGGGCTCTACCTTATACCAAATTAAAGCTAGAAAAACCCTCTATCACTACATTTAGTTTTCAAGACCTGGAACAAAAATCATTTTTATAAAATAGACCAAATGTTTCTGCCTAAAAATGACTATACCAAAAACATGCTTAGACTCGATTCCAAGACTTCTAACCAACACTAAACATCATCCTAAGCCTTCCCAAACATATCCTAACATCAAACTTCCATCCTACCCCTATTGATCAACCAATCTCAATATCAAGAATCAAAGAAAATGAACATGCAAGTAATAAGACCTACATGAATCATCCTAAAACAACAAACCAAACACAAATATAACATGCAAATTCAACAACCACCATGGCTCCCCAAACACCCCCTTTGCCGTGGGGTTTGGGTGACCCAATCACCACAACCAAATTAATTTTGGTGGGTTTTCATGGTGTTTATACTTCCATAACACTAAATTATCAACATGCACTAGCTCTTTAAGCCTCAAAAACGAATTTGGATCATATGGAAAAATCTTGAAAAATTTTTATCAATGCATGTTGGATTTGAGCACATGAATATGTGGGGAATGACCAAACTAAGCGTGGTCTAACCTTAGATTTTTGAAAAATCAAGTGGAAAAGATTTTTGGTGGATTTTTGATGGTGGTGGGGTGTGCCGTGAGTTTGAGAGAGAAGAGAGGGAGTGGGTGTTTGATTTTTGTGAAATGTTTTGTATGTGTTTGTGTGTTTGTCCAATTTGGCCCTTTTGATGGGTTAGGAGGGGCCTAAGTGCAATTTTTGGCTTCTTTTGTCCTTAAATAGAAAACGACCTCAAAACTTTGCGGGTTTGACTCATTTGTCAATTTTGAAAATTTTACGGGAGTCGGAAATCTTCCCGAATGCTCCAAAATATTTTTGGGATACTTTAAATGTACTTGGAAGGCTATAAAACTCACCCGACTCAACTTAACACGAATCGTAAATAAAATTCTCGAAAAATTACATTATCGATAAATCGTCAAAATTTATATGAAATTGGGCATCCCTCGGGATCGTAATCGTCATCGTCCTTCTTAAAACGTCAACCGTAAAAATTATAACCTCGAACATCGGCTCTAACCAAAATACTTATAATTATAGAAATTAAAATTTATCAAAAATTTCAAAAATTAGCGTAATTTAGGGTATCGTTAATGACCTCGATTCTAGGGTGTCACATCCACCCCTCCTTAAAGAGAGCGACGTCCCGGCGCTCGCCTCTTCTTGTACTCACATTTCGTCTATTGGAACAGATGAGGATACCTTTCCTTGAAAAAGTCCTCACGTTCCCAGGTGTATTCCGGTCCACGCTTAGAATTCCATCGGACCTTCACAATGGGAATCCTACTACGCTTCAACCGCTTGACCTCCCGGTCCATAATTTCCACAGGTTCTTCCACAAAGTGCATTTTGTCGTCTAGTCGAATCTCGTCCAAAGGAATCACCAATTCCTTGTCCGCCAAACTCTTCTTCAGGTTCGATACGTGAAACGTGTCATGAATAGCACTAAGCTCGGTCGGCAATTATAACTTGTACGCTACTGGTCCAATTCGTTCAACGATCTTAAACGGTCCAATATACCTCGGACTCAACTTTCCTTTCTTTCCAAAACGAATTACACCCTTCCATGGCGATACCTTGAGCATAACCATATCTCCAACTTCAAACTCCAACGGTTTCCTTCGGTTATCGGCATAACTTTTCTGTCGGCTTCTCGCAGCAAGTAGTCGGTTCTTGATCTGCACGATCTTCTCTGTCGTTTCTAACACCATTTCGGGTCCAGTCAATTGACTTTCCCCTACTTCACTCCAACACACGGGCGATCTACACTTCCTTCCATACAATGCTTCGAACGGTGCCGCTTTGATACTCGCGTGATAACTATTATTGTACGAAAATTCCACCAGAGGCAAGTGGCGTTCCCAACTTCCTCCAAAATCAATCACACACGCTCGGAGCATGTCCTCCATCGTTTGAATCGTTCGTTCACTCTGGCCGTCAGTTTCCGGGTGATAAGCCGTGCTTAAACTCAGTTCAGTGCCCATCGCACTTTGAAGCGATCTCCAAAATTCCGACGTAAATCTACTGTCGCGATCCGAAATGATCGATAACGGCACTCCATGTCTACAGACGATCTCTTTCACGTACACGCTGGCGAGTTTTTCCATGCTGTCCGTCTTCTTCATAGGTAAGAAATGAGCAGATTTCGTCAACCTGTCCACAATTACCCATATCATATCGCATCCACTAGGAGTCCTAGGTAAACCCGTCACAAAATCCATTGCGATTTTCTCCCATTTCCATTCCGGGATTTCCGGTTGTACCAACAATCCAGATGGTTTCTTATGTTCTGCCTGAACCTTCGCGCAAGTCAAACACTTACTGACGTAACGAGCAATATCTGCCTTCATATTCGGCCACCAATAAACTTTCTTCAGGTCGTGGTACATCTTATCCGATCCAGGATGTATCGAATACTTCGACTTATGTGACTCATTCATAACCAATTCTCGAACTCCAGGCTTTCCTTCCTCAGATGGACACAATGGCAACCAAATTCGATTCTCAAAATATCTTAGTCCGTCAAACCTAATCACAAAAAGAGGTTTCAACATTCGTCCCAAATTCTCGGCTTCAACATTTCCTTTCATTAAACCTCTCTCCTGAGCCTTCAGTATGGTTTCGGTTAAGTCAACGCTCTCAGTCATCACTAAAGCTCTAACCCTCAAAGGTTTCTCCCGTTCCTTCCTACTCAATGCATCCGCTACAACATTCGCCTTCCCAGGGTGATAGCGAATTTCACAGTCATAATCACTCAATAGTTCAACCCATCGTCTTTGTCGCATATTCAACTCCTTTTGATCTAAAATGTGCTGCAAACTCTTGTGATCAGTGAATACAACACACTTTGTCCCATACAGATAGTGTCTCCACAATTTCAACGCAAAAACTACCGCTCCTAATTCCAAATCGTGCGTCGTGTAGTTCTCCTCGTTCTTCCTTAATTGCCTCGACGCGTAAGCTATCACCTTTTCACGTTGCATTAATACCGCTCCATAACCTTTACGAGACGCATCACAATACACTACGAAATCTTCGGTTCCCTCAGGCAATGATAAAATCGGCGCGGAACATAACTTATCCTTGAGCGTTTCAAAAGCAAGCTCTTCCTCAATTCCCCATTCATACACCCTATTCTTCTCGGTAAGCCGCGTCAATGGTTTCGCAATCAACGAAAATCCTTCAATAAACCTTCTATAATACCCAACTAAACCCAAAAATTGTCGAACTCCAGTCGGCGTCGTCGGTGCTGACCATTCCCTGATCGCTTCGATCTTAGCAGGATCTACACGAACTCCTTCCTTATCAATCACATGACCTAGAAACTGCACTGATTCCAACCAAAACTCACACTTAGAGAATTTTGCATACAGCTTCTCCTTCCTTAACAACTCCAAAATCTTTCTCAGGTGCTTCTCGTGCTCCTCCTTACTCTTAGAGTAAATAAGTATGTCGTCGATGAAAACAATAACAAACTTATCTAGATACGGCTTGCACACGCGATTCATAAGATCCATGAATACAGCAGGCGCGTTTGTCAACCCAAACGGCATCACTCGAAATTCAAAGTGTCCATACCGCGTACGAAAGGCAGTTACTGGAATATCCTCCTCTCTTACACGCAGTTGATGATACCCTGATCTTAAATCGATCTTTGAGTATACACTGGAACCTTGTAATTGATCGAACAAATCATCAATCCTCGGTAATGGGTACCGATTCTTAACCGTCAGCTTATTGAGTTCTCTATAGTCGATACACATCCTAAACGAACCATCCTTCTTCTTTACGAACAACACTGGCGCTCCCCAAGGTGATGAGCTCGGCCTAATAAATCCTTTGTCCATCAATTCCTTCAATTGATCCGATAACTCCTTTAACTCAGATGGCGCTAAACGATAAGGTGCACGTGCAACCGGTGCAGCTCCTGGCACTAAATCAATTCGAAACTCGACCTCACGATTAGGCGGTAAACCTGGCAACTCGTCTGGAAAAACGTCCGGATACTCGCGAATAACTGGTACCTCTTCGATCCTCGCCTCTACATCACCATTGCTCGAAACTTGTGCCAAAAACACATCGCATCCGCTCTCTACGTACTTCATCATCTTCAAACACGAAATCACCTTCAAACGAGAAGTGCATTCGTCTCCCTTAACCGTCAAAACCCTATTCCTCAGCGGAATCTGCACCAATCTCTCACCACAGACGATCGTAGCACTATGCGCCATTAACCAATCCATTCCCACAATCACGTCAAACGATCCTAGCTCTATAGGCATCAAGTCGATTTTAAAAGCGTAGTTTCCTAACTTCAAGGTACACCCTTTCAGTATAGTATTCGTACTAACAATTTTTCCATCGGCCAATTCAACATTATAACTAGTCGTTAACAACACCGGTTCTCTATCGATATGACGACTAAATCTAACGTCTACAAAACTCTTGTCGGAGCCAGAATCAAATAAAATACTAGCATAACAAGCGTCTGGCAAAAACGTACCGGTAACCACATTGGGACCTTGTGGTTTATCAGCAGTTCCCACTTGATACACAGCAGCCGCATTATTTCCTCCCCGCCTGTTTCCTGCCTTCGGGCAATTTGCTTGCACATGCCCTCTTTCTCCACAGCTATAACATCCCCTCATCCTGATAGCATTAGCCCCAGTGGCTACTCCTCCCGTTCGACAACTAGCAGTCCTATGGCCTGCCTTTCCACACTTGCCGCATGCCGGCGGGCAATTTCCAACATGATACAAGTTGCACTTTCCACAATGGGGGTTCACTTTCACACCTCTAGGGTTCGTCACTGCCCTCATCCTTTCATTCCTTCTTTGATTAAACTGCTGATTACGGTTCGGCCCATGGTTGTTTCGATTTCCTCCTCGGTTCTGGCCTTGGGATTGATTGCCTTGTGCTGCCTCCCATTTCCTTTTGTTGCCCTCAGCAATGTAGTTCTGCTTATCCTGAAGCTTAACGTCCATCAAAGCGTGTGCCATTTGAACCGCTTCATCAAACGTTCCAGGTTTCGACGAAGTTGTTTCACCTTTGATGTTGCTAGATAAACCCTTAATATACTGCTTCATTTTCTTGGCATCATTGGCAAATATGTCCGGACACAAAAGACTTAACTCATTGAATCTCCTGGTGTAAGCAGCTATATCGTTGTTCTTTAAGGTCAAATGTCTCAGTTCGTCCTCCAATTGCCCCAATTCCTCCTCTGGGCAAAACTTCTTGGTCAACAAAGCTTTGGTCGCATTCCACGTTCTTGCATTTGCCACAGCCAATCCCACCGTAGCTACCTGGGTATTCCACCAGCTTAACGCATCATCCAGAAATGTAGCTGCTGCAAACTTTACTTTATCCGCCTCTGCACAACCACTGATTTCAAACGTACTCTCAACTTTTTCCAACCATCGCCTAAGTTCTAGGGCTCCACCCGTTCCACGGAACTGCGTGGGACCGCACTTCATAAAGCTAGAATAGGTACACACTCTCGGGGCTGGTTGTCTCCCCGCGTTCCTTCCTGGATCCTGATTTCTCCCAGCTCGGTCCGCTTGCAACGCATTTGCTATAGCTTCCTGAATCATGGTGTTAACACGATCGGCAGTCAACTTTGGAGGCATTGTTTTATCGAATATCTCTTTCTGCAAGACAAAGAAAAATAGAAAAACAATGTAAGTATTCATATCAAGTTTCCCAGACATAAAATACATACAACGACACATCACTACGGAGTTACTAATATTCATCAATTCACACCACAAAAGATCAAATTTAAGACATATCACAGATCATGAAAGGTAACATAGATTGTATTGATAGTTAACCAAAATCGTGACAAGTAATGCCACTACAATCGTTCACCACAAAACATCAAGTACTTGAGTTTCTCGTCATAATGCCATCATACAAAGGTCTAAAATAGTTCTATTACAATGATCAAAGAAAAATACAAAACAAGTAACTAGGCATGTGGTGATCCACACTGCCTCTTGGATGGCGGCTCGTCGTCGTCTTCCTCGGTTTCCTCATCACTCACGTCCTCATCCACATCATCCACTTTTCCTTTTCCTTTCTCCTCTGGCCCACATTCTGTCTCCTTTTTCGTCCCTGATGTGGATCCATACTCAATCGCTACCCGACTTCCCACCGAAATACAAGCACCTCCAGTAGGCGGCTGAACCATGAAGTCGTTCGCCTCCATCTCCACATCGTCCACGAATCTCCAATCCGGGGGCAATGAATCCCTCACACGATGCTCCCAACTCTGCATCCTCGACAACCTCATCTGATCTTCCCTCACACGATCAAGACTAGCACTTAAATTCGCAACCATTGATTTCAAACTGTTGATGGCACTTGTGTTCATCATCCCATCATACGCAATCCTTGAAGTCCTTTCCAACAGTCTTTCATCCGCCTTGTCATTCTCGTCGAATCTACTGACCACCCTTGATTCCACTACATACCTCATGCACATCGATCCTTCCAAACCTCTCACAGTCCGTCGCACGTCATGATAAATCCTCGGTCCGGGACAGCAAATTCTTGGGATGCCTTGATGAAGAGAATTTGCGCTCATTGCACCTTCGGCTCTTCTGGGGATATCTGGTACACCAACCAGATGGGAAGTACGCATAGGCGTAGGGCAAGTAGTTCTCCTTGGGTCGGGGTCCTGGGCTCGTACATCGTTTCCGTTATCGTTGGGCGGTACCTCGGCCATTCCTGCAATAACAGCGAATTTCGGAGGGTACATAAGTAATTATACAATAATTATAAATATATGCATGCAAATGCAATGCAAAGGTGGTACATATGCCCGAAATGTAATAATATGATGCTCATGCATGATTAATATGAAAATTACGATGTCGGATATTTCACGTAAAATTTAGCGTCTACATATAGTAATTCCATACTTATATAATAATTACCCACATATATACTTTACTCAAAAGTATACGTCAAATGCCATAAATACAACAATAAATCTTACCGGAGCCATGCAGGATAGTTGTGTGTGCTTGGACCCTTTTCTTACGACACCAAAAGTTATAGTTTAGGATTTTCAAAAACGACCTAGTTCTCTATAACTTGTGGCTCTGATTACCAATCTGTAACACCCCCACATTTGGTATGCGCAGCGGAACTACAACAATGGGTGCTACACAGTATTCATTGCACACAAGATATATCAAACGACGCTAAAAAGACGTCGACTTAAAACTTGAAATTTAAAATTGTTAGATAATACATGTCCACGGTTTTTCCAACCCCAAATAGTGCACAGAGTTTAGCGTTTTCGGTCCCCATGAATCTCAACCCCAAAAACTTCAGTTTTACAACCTCATGACATTAAACATAAAAATTGTTTAAGTAGAAAAGGAGGGAAAAACAAGCGGACACCAAGCCGATCACACAACATCCATCCCATGCATGCTCCATCCTACTGCTCAGCGGTTACCTGAAACACATGCCAAAAATTTGGTCAACGAAAACGTTGAGTGGAATTCATAGGTTTTTCAATCCATTTGAACGTATATATATTAAAACCATTCGTGATCATTTATAGTCTTGTCGATCAAACAAACTATAATCAGGATACTGACAATTGTGTTTAAGCTCATGACACTAATCCGTTAACTCAATCACCCGCGTAAATATACCGGCATGATTTAGATGAAACCAGTGCCCCTTCTAAAGGCATCAGTTGCAATTATACCTTATTTCTCATACAAAATAATCTACCGCAGAACTTACTATAAGTACAGCTTCTCGGCTAGCATTGGGTCGTTAACCCCGTAGTACTACAAATTGCATAAGCGGCTATTTCCCCCTACTCGAGGGCAAGACAATAGTTAATAGTTCATGAATTTAGGGACTTTTGCAACTTTGGTACTCAACACAATTTCTAAGGCAACTTTCGGGTCTAACAATCATTCATGATATACGTTCCTTTTTAAAACTAGCATGCATTTCCCTCGCGGGTAAAACAATTTGAAATAATATAAGCGAGGCTATAAATTGACACCTTAGATATTAAGTAGTCGGTAGTTCGAGGAGTGATCACTGACGATGTTACGGATGCCCGGGTAAATCAACACCTATCACAAATAACGCGTAATGAGTAATCTCATTTAAATACTTACGGTACTGTATAAAATACATATATACAAGTCACTTAAGACAAATATAACTCACGCCAAAAACAAAAACAACAAGTATCATTCATTTTATACCATTCATTCTTATAACCTACGTTGTCCACTTTTACACGTTCTCGCCGGTACTTGACTAAAGTACGGGCTGTTTTACCTTATTAAACCATGCTTATAAAATTTGACAAAATTTCCAAAAATCCTATATGACCTGTAGATAACATGTTTTTAAGCCCAACAAAAGTTTTCACTTTTACGACCCGTTACGCAACTCATTTCCACGACTACGTTTTACGGGCTGAAATTGCGCTTCGACCAATTTTGACCACTTTGACCTATATGAAAAATACCTTTGACTTCCTTGACTCATAAGTCAACATATAGACCCATTTGTACAGGTTAGGGACCAAATTTTTACCCTTGACCATTTACCAAATTATACTTGTGACCCTCGGGATTTGACTAAAACTTTGCACAAATCCGGATTGTGAAAGTCCTCGTCTCCCGGTACCCGATCTTTAAAATGTCATAACTTTTAGCTCGTTTTGAGTCACGGGCTCTACCTTATACCAAATTAAAGCTAGAAAAACCCTCTATCACTACATTTAGTTTTCAAGACCTGGAACAAAAATCATTTTTATAAAATAGACCAAATGTTTCTGCCTAAAAATGACTATACCAAAAACATGCTTAGACTCGATTCCAAGACTTCTAACCAACACTAAACATCATCCTAAGCCTTCCCAAACATATCCTAACATCAAACTTCCATCCTACCCCTATTGATCAACCAATCTCAATATCAAGAATCAAAGAAAATGAACATGCAAGTAATAAGACCTACATGAATCATCCTAAAACAATAAACCAAACACAAATATAACATGCAAATTCAACAACCACCATGGCTCCCCAAACACCCCCTTTTCCGTGGGGTTTGGGTGACCCAATCACCACAACCAAATTAATTTTGGTGGGTTTTCATGGTGTTTATACTTCCATAACACTAAATTATCAACATGCACTAGCTCTTTAAGCCTCAAAAACGAATTTGGATCATATGGAAAAATCTTGAAAATTTTTTATCAATGCATGTTGGATTTGAGCACATGAATATGTGGGGAATGACCAAACTAAGCGTGGTCTAACCTTAGATTTTTGAAAAATCAAGTGGAAAAGATTTTTGGTGGATTTTTGATGGTGGTGGGGTGTGCCGTGAGTTTGAGAGAGAAGAGAGGGAGTGGGTGTTTGATTTTTGTGAAATGTTTTGTATGTGTTTGTGTGTTTGTCCAATTTGGCCCTTTTGATGGGTTAGGAGGGGCCTAAGTGCAATTTTTGGCTTCTTTTGTCCTTAAATAGAAAACGACCTCAAAACTTTGCGGGTTTGACTCATTTGTCAATTTTGAAAATTTTACGGGAGTCGGAAATCTTCCCGAATGCTCCAAAATATTTTTGGGATACTTTAAATGTACTTGGAAGGCTATAAAACTCACCCGACTCAACTTAACACGAATCGTAAATAAAATTCTCGAAAAATTACATTATCGATAAATCGTCAAAATTTATATGAAATTGGGCATCCCTCGGGATCGTAATCGTCATCGTCCTTCTTAAAACGTCAACCGTAAAAATTATAACCTCGAACATCGGCTCTAACCAAAATACTTATAATTATAGAAATTAAAATTTATCAAAAATTTCAAAAATTAGCGTAATTTAGGGTATCGTTAATGACCTCGATTCTAGGGTGTCACAGTTTTACTTTTTGCAATGGTTCTGGTTTCTAAAATGAGTTCACAGTCTGTTCATTGAGCATGTTCAGAACTGTCCCATTTTCGTATTTTGGCCATATCTCACTCTCTGAATATCGCCACGGGACGGGCCACCCGGGGAAATACTCACAAAACAATCCTCTATCTTAATATGTAAGTTTTCAGTATCCCAACTTACTCATATGCTTCAAATATCACGTTTTTACAGCTGATGTAAAATCCTATCAACCAAATCACCACTAAGCTTGTTTTGCTTTATTTTAAGTTGTAAAAATTCATATACAATGTCATAGATTTCATTTTAGTATTAAATAATTTCATTTATAGAAGTGAAATTGATAAAATACATATGAGAAATTAAATCTTATAACAAGTAAATAAGGAGAACAAATCTTACAAAGAAGAGATGAAATACCGTCAATAACAACAACTTTAATCCCTTGATCAAAACACCAACTAAGCTAACCCTTATAAGTTATTACCAAGATTTTTACCCATTTATACACTCCATTACTTCAGCCTTTTAGTCTCCAAAAACCCTTGAAATAGATCTTTTACTTCAGCCCCAAAGTTATCTAAAAATAATATAGATTTTGCTTGATCTATGAAACAAATAACCAAAATCATACTAATAATCTTTGATCTTCATTAATGATGAATATGACTAGGAAATATTTGTATGATCTTTGTAATGATGTTGATGGCATTCACGGCAGAAAAAGAGAATGAAATAAAGATGAAATGAGTCGGTTGATAATCTAATATAATGAAGGATAAGTGGTATGATGGTTGCATAAACATGTATATGCAAAAGACGTGTATATCTTGGTCTCTAATAGTGACACGCCACCATTTTGAAGGTGGTGTTGTTACATGTCTTTATAATTATTTTTATTTATCTCATAATTTATCAAAGCGGGTATCATCGAAGTCTGATATTTTAAAGTTTAAAAGATATGTGTTGACCACGAAAAATAAACGCTCAAAATCAAAATAAAAACATTGATATTCGGAGAACATTTATATTTTGATATATTAATGAGGGCTTATAATTTAATAAATGTTAGCGCGTCGTATAAACGAATGACGGCTAAAGGTTTAACGTAAATTACCAAGAATGCTCATAAAACGATAAATTAAAACGACGACAATAGAAAATATTTCCATGTCATAACGAGGATACTTATGGTCGATGACGGACATAGACTTTGTCGATAAATAATAAATGACACGTTCTTAATACGTTAAAGCCTTAACCTTATCGGTTAGCCGAGAACTCAATATTATTCATCGAACGAACATGACAAATAAAAGTCGTGTAATAAATATTGATCCAGATACTAGAAATAGTATTAGAACTTGGTCTAAATGTTGATTTTAAAGTTCGGGTTACTACAGACCTCGACCACTAAAGGACAAAAAGGGAGCGGAGTCTACTCTGATGGTTCCCTAGTGCCTAGGCGGTTCCTTATCGATAAGGTACCGTGGGCTGAGATAAGGAACCGCGGGCAGATATAGCCGTTGGCCCTTTGTCCTATAAATAGTGGACCTTTCTCAGATTTTCCCTTTACCTCTTTTGTACATAAATTTCCAGATTCAAACATACTTCTTAAATCACTCAAATCCTTGATCATTTGATGGATTACTACTTGTCTAGAAGTGAATCTATTCCATCCATCCCTTCCTCTTCAAGTGCAAAGAGAAGAACACTACCCTTGTGAAGTGTTAAGTCCACCACCAAAGATCCTTTGAAGATCAAATTTTATACATTTGTTGTTGTATTATAGTTGTGAAGATCCAAGTAGTTGTGTCTATTTGGAAGTTGTGTATGTACTAAGTATAGTTGTGTAGATTGGTCCTAGCTACGATTAGGGCTCGACTTTTAGCTTAAAGTCGGAAATTGTTTAAGCAACGTGTACGGTTTTCTCCACCATAAGGAGCTTGTTGTGTAGTGAACTCTCGAGTGAGGAGTACTCGAGGAGTGGAGTAGGAACGAGGAGTGAGTTTCGTTGCCGAACCACTATAAATCCTTGGTGTTTGGTTTGATCTTTCTTTACCCTTAACTCTTTACATTCTTTATTCTTTGTGCATATATATTAGTTAGTATTAGTTTAGTTACACTATCATTGTTCATATCGTGCATAAGAAGATTTCACATATTTCCTTAAGTCTAAGTTTTTGATAAAAAGGATTTTTGAAAACTATCTTTTAACAAGTAAATATAAGAAACTATTCAACCCCCCCCCCCTTCTAGTATCTACAAAATCGAAAAAGATAATTCGTCCTATAGTTAGTCAATTTTTTGCATTTTACAATAGTGTCTTACATAGGTATCCAGGTTGGTCTTGTGAAGATATTGTCTATCAAGAAGCCGTAATCGAATATCGTAGATTTTGCAATTTTTGAATGTTGGAAGGTTTTGAAACAACATCACAAGTGAGGACGCTGTTAAATGGCAAAAATTATTATTGCGGAGTTTAAGTTTTTATATTTTATTATTTTTATTATTGTAATTGCTTTTTATTATTATGTAATTTTTTTTGTGTTTTTAATATTAATAAACTTTGAGTTAAAAAAATTTGTGTACCGCATGTGTGGTCATCATTACGAGTGTTTGGTATGTGTGTTATTTTTGTGATCTCGAAAAGAGAAAACTGAGTTAGCACTTATATGTAACAATCGCATGTGAGATCAGCACTACCTTCAGTCACCGCATTACTCTCAATGTGCGTTTGCACAAAAAATCGTTGTGTTACTCTCAATTTACGTTTGCACGAAAAAGAAAAAGTATATTACAAGGAATTATTAGAAACTATAAGACTTTACTATTTTATATTTGACCAAACATTCAATTAATCAAATTAATCACCAACAATCATTATCTTTTTCAATTATAATCTTCATTTCGATCAAAGTCACCATAAAATCTAGCTACTCTCGCGACGAAGATTGTGCTAGGTCGTCCGTCTGATGAGAATCATTATCTATTAGATAGTATCTTTAGAGTTCTTTATATAGAGAACTTCGCCAGCTTTTATATTTAGGGTTTTCCAGCTTATATTATGGCCCATGTTCACTGTATTAGGGCTAAGCCAATCCTCTAGAATCATCCTCTAAAATTATCCTAGGTAAACCATATATACAGTTGTTTCGTGTTCAAAGAAACCAAGAAAAATATTATCCTCCAATATGGTAACACAACCATTTTTTCTCTCCTAAAAACTCTCCCACCCACGTCCTTTTCATTTCTAGCCTTCATCCATCCCCACTGACATCACCTCTAACCCTAAAAACAACCTTGTAATTGGATCCCATGGCCGTTGATGATTACCCCCCACCACCGCCACCCACTTCAACTGAAAAGATCATCCTTTTTAGTATCCCTAACAAGGTCCCCATTAAACTAGACCTTGAAAAACACAACTATGTAGAGCTCCTTCTCTCATATCCATATTGGCATTTTAGGTCTTGAATCTTATGTTGAACAAGAAACCTCGTCCACCAACATGGAATGGTGTCAACTTGATGATCTCATCAAGATGTGGCTTCTTGGATCCTTATGTGACTCTCTTCAACAACAAGTTGTGACCATCCGGGCAATGCAAAAGCATTATAGGACCATCTCAAGAGTCTCTTGTATGATAACAAGGATTCTCGAGAATTTCTCTTGAGAATGAACTCGGCTCCATCAATATTGGCATGATAAGGGTTAATGATTATTGTGATAGAATCCAATCTATGGCTAGTCGACTCAAAAACCTTGATTGTCATGTAAGTGAAAAGAATTTGGTGATTTATGTGATCAGTTTTCTTGATCCTTGTTTTGCCACGCTCGTTGAAATCATTCGACACTGTGAGCCTCTTCCCACATTTGAAATGGTTTGTAATGTGCTTCTCTTGAAAGAGTCTTCTTTTAAGGATGGATCGGTTTCGCCACCAACAACTTTGAAAGTAGCTCGTCCTCTCCCACCATTCTCATGGAATCTAACTCATTAAGTTACAAATGTAATGCCAATAAAACATCTAATCACCCTCAAGTTTGTAACCACTTCAACAAAGGAATGTGTAAGTTTGTAACAAATGCAAGTTTATTCACGATTGTCAAAATCGCTCGAGGTTAAAATTCCAAAACAACAAGGTAAACGCCTTCATTTCACAACCTTAACAAACCAATAGAACCCTTATTGGGCGCAACAGGCTCAATCTTGTCACTACACAGCCTACAAGGCCCACTTACAACCTCCACACTTCCCTGCGCAGCCCACCAGTTTTGGTTTCATCGGCCCAGCAGCCCAACAACCCTTTGTCGACCCAACAACTCATTTATATGGCCTGGCTTAGCAGCAGCCAACCTCGGTCCAAGCCCACCTCGTATCTCCATTTATTAGATACTCTAAACATGTTCATCCAGGTCCAAGTATTCTTGGTCTGGCTCCGGGTCAATACGGGTCACAAGCTACCACTCCTCCAAGTGCATTTAGCTCCATTGTAAAGTATTGTATGTAACAATGTGTTGTATATTGAAGAGTTTGTAAGTTGCATGTCGTCTTGGCCAACATGATAAGTATCATGCATACGATTGAATTTTCACCCCTAAATCCCATGTCTATCCATATCCGTGATTCCACACTCTTAAACCCCCCATTACAATCCTTTATAAAGTCCTCTATGATAGAAAATGATTTGAGCTTACGCCATAATAGTGGATGTTTAATCTTTTATCAATCCTATGTTAATATATGTTGCTCCTGGTAATGAGTGAATAATTTCCATTTTCATTTCCCCTTGTATTACATGTACCATACACCTGAGTGATGTGAGATTAAACACTTATGTGAGGTGCTAGCGTTTGTAATTTATGTGCATTCACTTACGAAAGTCTATCTATGTATGTTGTAATTATTTTTATTATTAAGTAAAATGTCCCCTTATACAACTATCTTAGGTAGAAAAGCTCATTTGCTTGAGGACAAGCAAATCCCAAGTGTAGGGATATTTGATGAGGTGACATTTTATACACTTTTTATGGGTCATTTCACCTTGTTATTTGTCCTAAAATGCCCTATAAACGTCTTAATCCATTTCTTTTTGTTATTTTAGAAGTTTGGAAGCACTTGGAGCATTTGGATGGTTTTGGAGGTGCTTTCTACCATTTTTAAAGGTATTGAAGCAATTATGGAAGAGACCAAGTCGAGAATGCATGAATTTTAAAGTCACAAGGATGTGTTGTCATCAGGCCGCATCAGTGGGTTGATGAATAACATACGACATCGTCGTAATGATTGCCCAAATGACGTCAAGCTTTCACTCTGACTGCGTCGTAGCCAACCGACATTAGAAGCCACATAGAAGATTCAACGGGCCTGATGGTGTCGCGATTAACATATGACGCCGTCGGGGCCAAAACTCTATATATAGAACCCTTTGTAAACATACAATACATGTAGAATTTTAGGGTTAGCTTGGAGTAGTCAGCGATTTTAGGATTTCTTAATCCTATTAACCTCCATTCTTTCACTCATATCGACTGAAGAACAAGGTTTTATTCATTTTTATTAATCATGTCTTGTGTTTGATGATTATAACTTTTATCTTCTTTTATATTGCTATGCTAGGCTAGACCTTGTGTTGTTTATCTATGATTGCATGAGAATTATGATGTTTTCTTCTTGTGTTTGCTGCTTCTTGGCTTGATTGTGTGCACGTTCGGCTCTAGAAAACCATACTAGATCTTCATATCTTAATAGTTGATATGTATAGGGAAACGTGGGTAATAAATGATGTCGGCTTCGTAGATACCTTTGTTCTTGGTCGTGAACTCCCTTGATCGAGTCATCAATTGCATATAAATCGCGTTGCTTCGATGTGACAGATACATTTAAATATTTGTTAATGCATGTTTTAACGCGTAGATCTAGGGTTTGTTTGTGGCTCTAGGTACACGAGTTATTATATAGGTTGTAAGGATGTATGCACGATGGGTAAGAACCAGTAAACATTGCCATACCACTATGCTAGGGACTAACTGTTTCGTATATGACATGTAATTAATACAAACGAAAACACATACATATTTAGTCGGCAAAAATATGAGGGGTAACAAACACATTAAGAGAACATTGTAGAAAGTAGTGAATGAATACATAAACACATTTTTTGTCCCGTATTTTATGATGATTAAACAAGAAAATAAAGAAGAAAGATAGATGAATTCTAGAGAGAGAAAGCAGAGAGAGAAAAGAGAGAGAATGGTTGGAAACTTGGGAGGATTAGATTAGAGAGATAAAACAAAAAGTGAACCAACCACCTCCTAACATGCTAGGAGGTGGGTATATATAGTCCTCCCACATGCGGGCTTAATGGACTATATATTAATGGGTCGGGATTTCTTTTTAGGCTTTAGTTCCTTAAACATGAACTTTTAGCTTAAAGTTAAGCCCGTAATACACGACTAACCTACTACCTATTACAAGTTCTAAAATACGATACATAATAAACCTATGACCGAACATTCTTGTTTGACTCAATATTTTGAGGCTAACAATCTCCCCAATGAGAGGTCATTTCCCTTCGACATTTGGAGATTTGTAGAGATTACTAATCTCGCCATAAATGAGTCTTGAACGTGTAATAGTAGTCTTTTTACTTCATGCTGTGATCTTTGAGCCTTTGTCGTTGTCTTTCGACTTTGTCTTTAATCTTGAGATCTTCAAATCATCCTTGACTTGTCTTTGCCATCTTGCGATCTTGTGTGTTCATCCACATGCTCACACTATTAATTGTTTATTATGTCTTTAGGCATGAGTATGTGGTTTTGAATTTTTGACTTTTCTTAGTACACCGTAACGTCACCTTCTTGAGACAAAACATAGACATGGACTAAATGTCTTTGACATTCGTCCTAAATCGGTAGCGTTTTACCTCCTGTTGGTGAAGACCGTTACACGATATTAATTATCGTACCTATGATTAGGTAGATTCACTAAGAATCTTCTTGACAAGGTTTCGTAGCTGTACTAGCCGTTCTCTTTACTCGACCGTCTCAAAGCAAGACTGCGAACATAAAGAGTGAATCAATTGGATAAATATCTGTTTGATAAAAGTCGTCAATTCAAATTAATGGAACAAATTTGATTCATAAAGAATCTTACCATTGTTGCTTTCCAGTTGACACAAGCTTGATTCATAAGAATCTTGCAAGTCACCTACCATAGGGCTGTTTGAGGTTGACGCTAGAAGGATTTCCATTTGTCACTATGAATATTAATGAATAACACTCTGAATGTTTTGGCAAGATCATAAAGATATTGCGTAGAAACCTGAAACGAGTTTGAATCAATTCAGAATCAAACCACTGTTGCTTTTCATTTTTACATATGTTCAATTCATAAAGAATCTTACACATGACCTAGCGCAATGTTGTTTGATGTTAACACTGGAAGGATTTCCACTCATCATTGTGAATACTAAGTAGTATCACTTTGAGTGTTCTAGCAATATCGTAAGAATATGGCGTAGGACTCTCTTTTTCGTCATTCCATATGTCCTAATGAGATTTGATTGATCTCTTGGCTCTAGACTCGATTTGTACACCTTTTAGTGATCAGAGGCTGGAGTAGATGCCACCTATTCAATATCAACTATCTCGGAGTGAGAAAGTCAATAGAATTCGTGTTGATATCTGTGACAATAAAACAAACTTCTTTTGAGAGAAACCTGAGTTAGATGGGGAGGGTTGTGCATTACATCACCGGGTCCATGATGCGTTGTCTTCATGATGTGTTGACACGATTTCTGCCTAAGTTGTATGGAGGGCTTCTTTCTTTACACCCTTTATCCTTACATTTATTTTTCATTCTTCAACCCCTTCAATGCTTACCAAGACATCATTACTATCACCTTATTGTGATTGTTCTAGTGCTGGCATCAGTACTTAGTCGGCATTTAACTACATTCACATTCTACTCCATATTTCCTAAGGACTTCTAATAATCTATTGGTTTTCCCTGGAAAGATCCCTCTGGTTCTGGTTGGATCATAGGACTTAAACCTAACCACCCTTTTGACACCAATAATGTCGTGGATTAAAGATGTTGTGGGTATTTGATCGTAACAATAAACTACTTTAAATTCTAACAAAATGTTTGAAAAACATTTAACACCTTGCTAGTTTTGTCGTTTCAGAAATGCTCCCCCTTCACATGTGCATCGATAATCGAAAGTGTTTCGACATGTAGGTAAGAGTAAAAGTGCTTGAGTCTATAAATCACATTTTGATCACATTTTCTCGTCCTATCTCTAACATATAAAATCGTTTGATATTAGAGATACCAAATTTGATTAAAAAATATTATGAAAAATAGTCTTGAAAATATTCGGGAGAAAAATGTGTCTAACTAAGCATGAAATTGGAAAGCCCCCCCCCCCCCCCCTCAAAAATTGATCTAATTGAATTGTCATTGTGAGGATATGATCCACATTTCACTTTTTGAGGATAGAAGTTGTTAAACACATAATTTTTGAAAGATTTTGAATAATCATTGAAAAATTCTTGAAAAAATTATAATCATCGCTTTTTGAAATACTCTATTTATTTTTGGAGAAGATGTTTTTCTAAAGCATTAACTTGAGTTCATACACTTTGAATGTCTTGACAAATCCACTCAAGTGTAAGAAGATTTCCCTTCTTTTGCTGAGGGTAAGCGCACTAAATCGTACACTCCCCCATGAATATCGATCCAGGTTTCAATCTGAAAGTGATTACAAGCCATTGTGTTGAGCTCAAACCGTTGAATGTTTTGTGACATGCTCAACCCAAGATAGATTGCTCTACCCGTTGTTTGGAAAAATTGTCCAAAGTAGACATTTTCCTTTATTAAAAATAGAAATGACATGTTCTGAAAAATATTTACAACTTTCATTCGAGCATTATGTACACACCCGTGTCGTTATTGAGCGACGTTTCTAGGCACGTCCATATTATCGATACTGAAAGACATGTCGAGAAGAATATTTTTGGATATTAAAACATTTTTAATTTTGTGTTTTGCTTTTATATGTTTTATATTTTAGTATTTTTCTTTTTCAATGATATTTACAAGTGGATGTTTAATAGATGAATCAAGCAGGCACCTTTGCCAGAATATCCAGGTCTGCTGGAGTCAAACATCTCATACCAATTTGCCTAACGAGGTACTCAAATCTATCTTTCGACAGAGCTTTCGTAAACAAGACGGCTAATTGGTAATCCTTTCCAACAAAGTATAATTCAACGATACCTCGTTCAACTTGTTCCTTTATGAAGTGGTATCTGACATCAATGTGCTTCGTGCGGGAATGCTATACCAGATTGTAGGAGATGGCTATGGCTGACTTTGAGTCACAATACATAGGTACTTTCTCAAAGTGGAAGCCATAATCCGTGAGTTGTGTTCTCATCCAAAGAACTTGAGCACAACACCCAGATAGAGACACATACTCCACTTCGGCTGAGGAAAGTGACGTGCACCCTGCTTCTTGGAAGACCATCCCACGAGCTTATCTTGTTCTAGAAATTGTGCACCGCCAGAAGTACTTTTTCGAGTATCAAGACACCCTGCGTGATCAGAATTTGAATAGGCCGTTAGAAAGAAACTGGTTTCCTTTGGATACCAGAGTCCCAAATGAATGGTATTCTTGAGGTACCGAAAGATCCGTTTAACCTCCTTGAGGTGCTTTTCAGTAGGTCTGGCTTGATATCGTGCACAATAACATGTAGCATGTGAAATATCTAGTCTCCTTGCTGTCAAGTACATGAGGGAGCCGATCATGGAACGATATCTCGTTTGATCTATAGCATTTCCCTCCAAGTCAGCATCTAGGGATGTCGTTGATAATGGTGTCCCAAGGGGGTCACATGACGTCATACCATGCTTTTTGATTATCTCTTGACAATACTTAGCTTGGTTAATAAAGATACCACTTGGGGATTAGTGAACTTGAATTGCAAGAAAGAATTTTAGTTCGCCCATCATTGACATTTCAAATTTGCTGTGCATTATTTTTTCAAACCATTTTGAAAGTTTTAGGTTTGTAGACCCGAAAATAATATCATCAACATAAATCTGCACAAGCAACATGTCATCCTCATATTTGTATATGAACAAAGTTAGATTAATGCAACCTTTTGAGAAACCTTTGGATACCAGAAATTTCGAGAGCTCATCGTACCACGCCTTTGGAGCTTGCTTTAGTCCTTATAGTGCCTTGTGAAGATGATACACCTTGTCAGGATAATGCGGATTGACGAATCCTTCCGGTTGCGTGACATAGACTTCTTCTTTCAAAGGACCGTTAAGAAAAGATGTCTTTACGTCCATTTGATAAACGATGAATCCCTTATGTGCAACATAAGCAAGAAAAATCCTGACCGCTTCCATACAAGCCACTGGTGCAAATGATTCTTCAAAATCAATACCCTCTCTCTGGCCATTCCCCTTAGCCACTAGCCTAGATTTATTCTTGATGATCATGTTTTCTTCATCCATCTTGTTTTTCCAGGTCCATCAAAGATTTAACGGTGTTACATCGTATGGTCTATCAACAAGTTCTCATACCTTAAGTCTTTCAAATTGTTGAAGTTCATCTGTCTTCGATTCAATCCAAGCATGATCAGCCTTGGCTGCTTTGTTATTTTTCGGTTCAGCTGTACTCACGGCGATTACGAACATACAAACATCGCCATCGGTTTCTAGTTGTCGTCTTGTACGAACGGGCTGTGAAGGGTTTCCAATTACTTGAACCAAAGGGTGATCTCGGGTCCAATGATGTGTTGAAGGATGTCTTTGATAAAACGTATGCATATTTGACGGATCAACATGGCGAGTAGAAGAATCTCCAGTTTCATGTACCGATGTACCGAATGGATTGTGAAAATCATCATCGTAGATAATGCATTGTCTGCTTGATTTGTGTTCTCTGGAGCAATGACAGTAGTTGTGGATGTTTTAGGATCGATTGTTGAAGTGATATTCTAAGGAGGTAAATCTGCAGCAACCCGAGTTGAAGTAGATCAAGTTGTATCATTTTGTTGATGATTATCGGTATCATCATTCTTATCATGAGTGATAGCGTAAGACTTTGATACAACATGTTTCTCCACCGTAAAATATTCATCAAACATTGGTCCATATAACATTTCTAACTCTTCAAGTGTCGTGTCCACTGTCATATCTGCTCTTGGAACATGTTCAGGAACCAGCTTTGAACTTGATGGTTAATTGTTGTGGTCTTGAGTTCCGAGTTCCGTGCGGTTGTGCACAAAAGTCTTTTGTCTTAGTGGACCGAAACATAAATTTCTTTGTTCAATTGCCATTTCTTTCAATTCATTGAATCTTACATGAATAGTCTAGACTATCAATTTTGTTCTCTTGTTGTACACTCTATATCCCTTAGACTGAGTTGCATATCCCACTAGAATGCATGCATCACCTTTCTCTTTCATCTTATTCAGATTTTCACCATCTCGGATTATGAAACACGTACATCCAAAAATGTGAAGGTGCTTGAGTGAAGGTTTGCGATCATGAATTATGTGATATGGTGTCTTTTCGTGTCTTGGAATAATCAAGGAACGGTTTTGTGTGTAGCATGCGGTTGATACGGCTTCGACCCAAAATAATAGTGGAAGTTTTGAAGCGGATAATAATGTTCGAGCAGCCTCAACCAAAGTACGATTTCATCTTTCAAGTACGTTGTTTTGTTCAAGTGTTCGAGCAATAGATGTTTCATGTTCAATCCCTTCCGCTTCAAAATAAATCTTCAGAGTTGAATTCAAGAATTTTGTGCCTGTGTCAGTACGTACCACTTTTACTTGAGCTTGAAGACCACGTTGTATCTGCTTGAGGAAGTTGATGAGAACTTCGGGTATTTCATCCTTAGACCTCAATAAGTGAGTCCACGTGTACCTTGAGTAGTCATCGACAATTACCATAACATATTTCTTCCCATTGATGCCTTGAACACGCATGGGGCCACACAAATCTATTTGAAGAAGATCTAACCTTCCTTTAGAGCTTGGTGTAGTATTTTTCTTGAAACTAGTCTGTTTAGCTTTACAAAGCTCACAAGAAGAACAAATATGATCTTTGATGAATTTCAAGTTTGGAAGGACTCTCACAATATCTTTCTTAGAAAGCAAGTTGATGGTATCAAAGTTGAGATGAGATAATCGTTGATGCCATAACCAAGCTTGAGTCATTGAAGCTTTAGCCATGAAGAAGATTGAAGTTGAAGAAGTGGAGTCTTGAAGTGAAATAATGTAGAGATCAGTACCCTGTGAACCAGTGAGTAAGTCATTCCCATCATAATCATGAACAAAACATGTCTTCTTTCTAAAAGCAACCACTAAATCCGCATCATAGAATTGACCAACCAAGAAAATATTGTGATTGATCCCTTCGACGTAGTATACCCTTGTAATCGTGATATTCCCCTGAACCAAATCTCCATATCATAGGATCGGTGGAAATTGATCATTTCTGAATCAGACCATACCCAGGAACTTCTCCAAGAAGTTAATTAGAAGCTTGAGATTTGCCGTCATGTGCTTGGTGCACCCGGAGTCCAATATGAAGAGAATTATTTCGATCACCTACAGAAGAATTAGAACACAATGGAGCATTTGCTAAATTGGATTCCATGTTAGTTGTGATTTCCGATTCATTAGTTTCCCTAGTTTCAGCACTTAAAGGCACACTAACGCTCGTTGTCACATTTTCTGTCCTAACCTTAGGCATTCATTTATATCCTGAAGGTCATTGATTAGCAAACCACCATTTCCAAGACTTGCTAGCAGACTCATATAATTCCCTGATTCTGCTTTTAGGGTTCTTAGTGGTAGAGTCTCATGCATTACTTTTCTTACGGGGGGGGGGGGGGGGGGGGGGGGTTGCACAATAATGGTTTACTTTGTGTTTGGGTTTACTAGCATAAATAGGCATCGCAATTCACTTCTTAGTTCTAGTACCTACGCCTTTGACATTATTCGAAACACACATAGTATGATTAGCATTGGCACATTTTCCACATTTCACACAAACAAACTTGACATTCCAAGCATTCAAAGTCGAATCATTCAAATCGTCATTACTTGCGATTACAGATGTTTTATTCTTAGAAACATTCAAATTCCTAGGGTGGTCTTCTACTTTCTTCATCTTACCTTGACTTTTGTTTTGCCAAACCTTTTCATTCATTCGAGTGCTCTTAAGCTGAAGTCGGCTAACACTAGCAGTGGGGACTACTCTTGTAGTAAAAGACACACGTCTATTAGTGTTTCTAAAGTCAGAGGTGATTGACTTTCCTTGTTGTGTGTAGGTTTAGTGGCCAATCTATACATCCCTGGTTTGATCACATTTGTGTTCTTAATGCATTGTGTTCGAATATTTGTTTTGGAAGTAATCTATGGTAACCTATCCTTCCCATCCGTCTTGGGGGCTGTTGATCCCAAACTCGGATCTTAAACCTTAGCTTTTTTAAGGGTTGTAGTAGAAAGAATGAATTCAAGCTACTACTAGAGAAACTTTTCATTAAACAAAGTAACTAAACAAGATACAGAAGATAATGTTTAGCACAAGAACAAGGATTGAATCAAACGTTAAACTTTAATATATCAATGATATACGAATACCCAAAGGTGGTATTAGGGTCTTACAACCTTAAAGTGTGAAATGAAAATGACAGAAAGATATGTTTTACATGAAAACCTAGTGTGTCCTTTTATAGCACAAGGACTCACGTACAAGATCACTACTAACAAACTAGGAAACTATTATGGAGTAGTAATAGAAACGCGCTAATATCTCTTCCAATTTTATCTTTATCGCAAGGTCTTTGACTTCTAGCAGGGGGACCAATCCCCCTGCCTTTGTTAATCAGCAAGGGAAAGTTACTATAGTAGGGGGAACTCTGACCAACCAGCAGGGGGAACTAATACACATACATTTATTCCCAACAATCCTCCCCTAAACTTGTACTTTCATACAAATAAAAAGTTTATGAATAAATGGTGGTTGATGAGGATGCTTACAAACTTCCTGGCCAAAGTTGACTGTGAATAAACCTAACCAGATCATAAGCAACAGGCTCCTTAGCATCCACAATCAGGTCAGTCTGAGCCATCTTCTTCAAGGTCTCTTGAGAGAAAGGATAATAACGATTATTGAGCAGATAAACACTTACACCTTACATGGCAAGCTCATAGACCCCATAATTTGTAAACAACTTCCAATACAGCATCTTTGCTCCATTCTGTGCATCAAAAAGAGGGTCATTCAACTCATGCTCATACATCCCGTGCATGTTATCCCAAATCACCCAGTCCTTCTCAACACCATACATAGTAGGAGGATTTACTGCAAATGCCCCTTTTAGAATCTTCCATAGATCATCTAGATCTTCTCTATCCAGTATTTGAAACAGAAGATCTAGTCTTTAGAATGTTTGTACCGTATTGTCAGCCCTAGTAAGTTTCCACCAGGACATACCTTTATACTCATGCATTGCATACTCCACTATAGAATACTTCCTCCCAAACTCACTTGGTTCAATTTCATCATTTTCTTCCAAGATTAAATGTTGATCAATTTCTTCATTGGAAGGATGCTGAATTTCCTTAATGACTGTTCCAATCTTCTCCATTCTCTTCATTCTCTTGGCTGTTCTTTTTGAATTAAGAGCAGATCTTTCACTTGCTAAGGAAGATCCACCTGCTTGGGATGATGCACCTGCTTGTATAGTTTCCACTGCTTTAGAAGATCCTCTTGCTTCTCCTTTTGCCTTTCTCTTTCTAGCCTCCCTGGCTTTCTTTACCATTTCTTCTTGCCTCTTAATGTACTCAGATTCTTCACGAGTACCTATGCAAATAAAGTTCTCAACACTTGTGGCCCTCATCACTGAAATGGTTGCCTTCTCTATTTCAGCAAAGGTCATACCTGTGAAATGTTGATCAGTCTACTTCTTAAACCTTTTAAGGATAACCTTGTAATGTTCCAGCCTTCCCTTTTCCGACCTCAAGTGTTTTTCCTTTTGAATCTGCACTGCTCTTCTTTCCAAGTAATCTTTTTGAAAGCTGAAGACCAGAAGAGCCAGTTCATACGTTTATTCCAAAGGAGCATTCACTAACTCCTTGTCCCATTGTTCCAGAAATTCCTTAACATAAGGTACCTTGTCATCCAGCTCTCTATGCATTATTTCAACCTGTTTGAGCATTTCTCTAGGCTTCATTCGTACCTCCTCCTATTCTGAGAGATCTAGCTTAGAGACATCCAGTTGTGCCTCCTTTCTCCTCTTTTGCATTCTCTCCTCTTGCATGCGTAGCTCTTCTTCGTGCATCCTTAGAGCTATAAGTTCATCTTGTTTAGAGTGAGCCCTTAGTTGTTCAGGTGTTTTGTGTTTGTACTTTCTCTTGGGATATTCAATCATCTTCCCCTTACCCTTGTCTTTTGGATCTACTGCTGGTTTGGCTTTGGGAGCAGTCTCTCCAATCTTCATCCCCTTCTTGGCTGGATGTCTCCTTTTCCTTGCAAAGGTTTGAGACAAAGCTACTTTTGGTGTTATAGTAATAGTAGAGGGAGAACTTACAGCAGGGGGAACATTGCTAGGAGTGGAAACTTTTGTTGTAGCAGGGGCTTCTTCTTGCTGACCCATATTCAACAATGCTTGGGCCACATCCTTTGTAGCACTTCCCTTGTCACTACCTTTCTCATCACTAGCCACCTTTTCCTTTTCCAGTTCCTGTCCACTTGGAAACACATACCACTGAGTAGACTCATTTGTTTGAGGTACTTCCTCCCCTTTGGAAGCATCCTCATATGTGGAAATGATCAACTTTGGTCTTCTCCTCTATTTTACTCTTTCAAGCTCATACACATAGTCGTCAATTCCAATAAGGATAGTGGTTTCAGTCTGCTCTCAACCCTAGAAGGAGATTTCTCTCCTCTTTGGGTATCACGGAGTGAGGGAGTGGACTTACTTATGGTGTCACTATCCTGCTCACCCCTAGGAGATGAGACAGTAGTGGCAGCCAAACCCCCAGTTTGCTCCAAACCCTTGGAGACACTCCTCTTTGCTACAAGTGAAGGTTTACTAGGCAAGGGAGACTTAGCAAACCTGGATTTCGTCCTCCTTTCTTGGTGTGTGTCAGCAGGGGGTAGATCACTAGCAGGGGCATTAGTAGATGAATCAGGGGTATCAGCAAGAGTTGTTTAGGTTACTCTTGGTTTTGAAGCAACTTCTCTTCTGAGCTGATTCATCATAGTTTGAGTAAGGGGAACTACCCTGCCAGAAAATTGTGAGGTGGGTGCTACAATTGTGGTGAATAATTTGGTTGTATGGGGGTTAGCTGTGAAGTGATGCTTGTGTCGAATGTGACCATGTTAACTCATATCCAACAAAATTTCTGTAAACCTTGGATACATTCAAAATTTTGAATTGCTTTTAACAATTTTGACCATACCTTCAAAAATCATTTGATAAAAACAATATTTTCGCCCTGTTGCCAAACAAATCAGAGCAGAAGCAACTTGACTCCCAAATTCATTAAAAGCAGTATTTTTTGATGATAAGCATTGCAAAATGGTATGAATCAAATACTTCTAATGGGGTGCAAACTGACCTTTAGCAAACTTACATTTTTGATTAGCAGAAATGTTGTACCCCAAGTTTGTATGACCCTAAAAAATTTCACCCTCTGGCAGGGTAACCACCCCTCCCTCATCATCCAAGACTAGCTTGTCTCAAATGGAGGCAAGTGTAATCACCTTGGGGTGGCCATCAACCAGGCTTTTAAGTGTCACCTCTCCAGCCACTGTATCAGTTGTGACATTAGACCAAAATTGTTGGATGTGTGAGGTATAAATCCTTGGACTGATCACAAGAGCTAACCTGAAATGACTAGATTTTAAGTAAGCAACTGTATTAGTGAATTCTTTAGTCACTCTAGATAAAATAGCAATCTGGTTACGATTAGGAGAGATCTTGAGAGACATTGAAAATGTTTGAAGAATTTAAAGGTTTATAATTTGCAAAGAAAAGTGGAATATGATCAACTGAATTAGTTAGGCCTGTTGGTTAAGGGAATTGAGATTATATAGGCGAACTAAAGGACTACGATTGGACCAAATTATCAATTTGCAAAAAGATCAAAAAGAAATATTGCTAAAAAAGTAATTTATGTGAAATAATAATAAAAAGGTTACCAATCAGCGAAGAAAGCACCTTAAATATCTTTTGAAATGAATAAAATATTCCCTAACCAAAAAGTTAGCAAGCAGGCCCAACGGCTATAAGCAGAGTAACGGTATTGTCAGTCAACGGTCAAACAGGGGAATGTTTTGCAAAGCAGGGGAAAGTCATACTAGCAGGGGAATGAAAATCAAAAGTAGGGGAAACTTTCCTAAGGGTACTGGATTAATCTTTAATAAGCCAATGCTAAACAGCTATGTTCTAGTGTACACACTTGCATAAACAAGCTAGATACATAGAATCTCAAGAGTCCTCCATTCAGCAAAGTCCTAAACAGAAAAAGCTAACAGATAAGAAACCCTGCACCAGGTCAACCCAATAAGCATACCCAGGACTCTAACCCTACCATATCCTTCCTATGGTCAATTAGTCTTGGCAACATGCATCAAAGGCCCCAATTTGTGCAGCAAGCTGCTCAATCAAGAATTTTGAGTACATATTGCAGTGCCTCAAGGTCTCAGAACTCCAACTGGCTTTGCATCAAGTTATCATTGTCCCAAGCCCTTACTCACCAGTAGGCATGATCTAGAATCATACATGAGTATCCTAAGGATACACTGAGTCCTAATGGTGTGACCTAACCTCCCCTGAAACATAGAGTACATACCAGATTTTTCAATAGGGTATACCATATTCTATAGCAAGATCTACATTGTTAGTCTAAAAACCACATGTAACCACTTTACAAAAAACAAACCATAAGCAGGGGAAAGTACCCTATCGGGGGAATTAACCCAAGTAGGGGAAACTGAGTTCAAAAGCAGTGGCATTAAGAATGATGGAAAAATGACTATCAATTATACATAAACAAGCACTAAGACAATCCTGGATATACACACAAAGCTATAGAAATCTGTTCAGGGATTGACCATCCCAATACTTGCAACCAAGTACTAGAATCTCCCTATATCAAAAGGTTTTGTCAAAAGATCAGCAACATTAAGTTCTGTATCAATCGTCTCAGGGACAATCAACCCTTTTTCAAAACAATCTCTAATAAAATAATGTCTGATTTCAATATGTTTAGTTTTGGTGTGAAAAACAGGATTCTTAATTATGGGAATGGTGTTGTTATTGTCAATAAATATCTTGGTTTTAAGAAAATTGTACCCATAATCAAGCAACTGATTCTGAATCCAAAGGACTTATCCACAACATGCAGCAACAGCCACATATTCAGCTTCAATAGTGGAAGTGGACAGAATAGTTTGCTTTTTACACTGCTAAGATATGAGCTTGCTCCCCAGAAATTGACATCCACCTGTTGTTGACTACCTATTGTCACCCTCATAATCACTGTCTGAATAGGCTACCAGCTCAAAGGGTGACTCTTTTGGATACCAAAGTCCCAAAGTAGGGTGACACTTGAGATATCTAAAAATTATCTTCACAACAAACAGATGACACCCCATTGGTGTCACTTGAAATCTTGCACACACACACAAAAAAACATGATGTCGGGTCTTGAAGCTGTAAGATACATGAGAGATCCAATCATGGATCTATAGGTTCTGACATCAATATGTTTCCCTGGGCCCTCTTTTCCCCAAGGATGCTCTTTGTCCATAGGAGTGGAGACTTTCTTTCCTTCACATATTCCAAACTTTTTCACAATCTCAGCAACATATTTGTCTTGGGAAATAAAAATCCCATCTTTCCTCCGCTAAACTTGTAACCCCATAAAAAATTTGAGCTCTCCCATTACACTCATTTGAAATTTGTCTTGCATCAATTTGACAAACTCCTTGCTGAGCATGGAGTTTGTGGATCCAAACATGATGCCATCTACATATACTTGTACTAAAAGAAAGTCACCTTTTTGTTTCTTGATAAACAGGGTTTGATCAATCTTTCCCCTGTTGAATCCATTATCGAAGAGATACTTGGATAGAGTCCCACACCAGGCTCTAGGAGCTTGATGAATTCCATACATTGCCTTCTTTACCTTGTAGACCTTGTCTGGATGTTTTGGATCTTCAAAACCAGGAGGCTGCATCACATACACCTCCTCATCAATGGTGCCAAATAAAAAGGCACTCTTAACATCCATCTAGTACACTATAAAGTCCATGAAAGAGGTATATTCCAGAAACAGTCTAATGGTTTCAATTCTAGCAACTGGGGCAAAGACTTCATCGTAATCTATAACTTCCTCTTGAGTGTATTCTTGTGCTACTAGCCTGGCTTTGTTTCTAACCACTATTCCCCTCTCATCCTTCTTGTTTTTGAGCACCCATTTGGTCCTAATGGGTCTTGCCCATTTAGGACAGTCAACCAAAACCCATACCTCTTGTATATCAACCTGCAACAACTCTTCTTACATAGCTTCAACCCAACTTGGATCATTTAGAGCTTAAAAGATCTTCTTTGACAAAAAGACAGTAAATAGGCAACATTGGATATTGTCATGATTGAATTTCATAGTGATGTTGGCAATGAAGCTATGTTCCTTTTCTGAATACCTTGTTTGTTTGGGAGTATCAAGATAACCAATGATTTGAGATTGGGGTGATCTTTATTGATCTTGTAGGTAGGCTGCATATTCATGATGACTTCAGTTTCATCATTTCCCAAATCAGGTTCTATGGGACTATCTTGATTGGGAAAGAACTCTTCAAAGGAGTTTCCAAATGATACTGCTTGGCTGAGAGATGGATGTTGATGAGCTGAGTGTAGCTCTGAATAGCTTAGAACTCCATGCCTAATGATTCTGCTTCCACTTCTTGATAAACTGATTGGTGAAGATGTAGAAATGAGTGGGGATTCTCTTTCTACATCATAAACAACATTCACTACTGGTTCTTCAATGGTAGGGGAAATATTTGGTCCAGCAGGGGAATCCAGGATTCCACTACATTCTTAGCAGGGGAAGAGACTGGTTGTCCATCATTTTGAGAGAGGTCTTCTTCTCCTTCAATTCCTTTGGAAACCTCATCAGCAGGGAACAATGAAGGTACAATCATGTACCTTAATGGTGAACTCTCCAAAACAGTTGGTTCTTTTGTACCTGAAATGTTCGTATTTTCCAAGACAACATGCACATAATTCATAGACTTAGAAAGCACTTCAATATCAAAGAACCATTTAGGACTTGTTTGAACATCTTCAGGCTTGTCTTCAAAAAAATCTACATGTAAATTTTCTTTAACCTTGCTTGTCTTCTTATTGAAGACCCTATATCCCTTACTTGTCAGTGAGTAACCAACAAAGTATCCATCATCCCCCTTTTCATTGAACTTTCCCAAATGATCAAGAGTGTTGAGTATTACTACATGACACCCAAAAGGTTTGAAAAATTCAATCGAAGGAGGTCTTCCATTGAATAGATGATAAGGGGTCTTGTTGTGAGCGTTTACCACCAAGGCCATGTTCTGAACATAACAAGCAGTGGCTACAGCTTCAGCCCAAAAGATGACTAGAAGCTTGGAATCAGATAGCATGGTCCTTGCAGCTTCAATGAGTGACCTGTTTCTTCTCTCTGCAACTTTATTTTGTTGAGGTGTCCTGGCTAAGCTGTATTCCCTCTTGATCCCTTTGTTGGTGCAAAATGTGTCCAGTTCTTTGTTCCTGAACTCTCCACCATTGTCAGACCTAATAGTCACCACCTTCATACTCTTTTGAAGCTCAATCTGAGTGATGAAGTCTTTGAGTACTCCTGTTGTATCCTTCTTTTCAAACAGAAAGAAAGTCCATGTGAACCTTGAGTAGTCATCAGTAACCACTAGGCAATACCACTTCTTGTTCATGCTTGCCATAGATGTAGGACCAAAGAGATCCATGTGAAGTAACTCCAATGACTTGGTGGTGGAGACAGCAACCCTTGATTTGCAAGAAGCTCTATGTTGATTTCCCTTCAAACAAGCAACACAAGTATGATCATTGATGAAGGTCTTGGAAGGCAAACCATGAACAAAATTGAACTTAACCAATTTGTTCATATTTTTGAAGTTCAAATGACCATGTCTTTTGTGCTATTTCTGGCATTCATCTACTGAGGCTTTGGCAATGAAACAGTTCTCATTGTCTTGAAGAGCAATGTGCTTTAAGTCAATGGTGTACATGTTCCTCTGCCTTGGTGTTCTTAGTACAATGGGAGTGTTTGGTGGTAAAACAAACTCCTTACCCAACACCAGACACTCAATGTCAGTGAAAAGAACAAAGTTCTTGTTATCAGTCATCTGACACACTAAAGAGGTTGTACTTCAGTTCTTTCACCAGATAGACATTATCAAATTTCATTCCATTAGTCACAGTGGTCCCTATCCTAGTGATTTTGCCATGTCCATCCCCAAATGAGACACCATCATTATCATTCAGGGGAACAAAGTTTGACAAGTATGCTTTCTGACTAGTCATGCTCCTAGAACATCCACAATCCCAGTAAGCTTTGTCATTCTTGGTCTGCTTTGTTACCTGCAAAAAGAAAAACAAATTAGTTCTTCTTGGGGACCCAAGCCATTACTGAATTAGATCTAACTCGTGTATCAATATAAGATAATTTGTCAAAGGCTAAAGATACACCATTAGGTTGAGTACCCCTTTTGGGAGCCCAAACCCAACGAGATGAGGCTTTCATAGCTTTTCCCCATCTACCCATGTACCTAGAGGCCTTTACTTTACCAGCAGGGGAAACCCTAGGCTTAGCAGGGGAATCCCTATGCTTAGCAGAGGGAACCCATTGCTTGTTCTGGCCTTTATAGGTGCGTTGGTCTGGTCATATTAGAACTAGATTGCAGGTGTGATTTACTTTTCTTTCTCAAAGCTAACACAACATACTTATCAGTTGCCTTATTTCTCAAGGCATGGGGAATATACTTAGCAGGGGAAAAAGGTTTTCCTCTGCATTCAATAAAATAGCTTGTGGTTGCATTTCCTTTAAAGGATTTACAGCCACCATTCCCGTGGTTGCTTTGCAGTCTTGGTATATGTGTTTAAAACCACCACAGGTGAAACAAGGTGTGGTGTTTTTCACAAAGTCTTGTCCTAGCTGAATAGACTTTTAATTATTCCAGTTTCTTTGATTTCCTCTAACCACATTTCTGTTGTGTCTAGGCCTATACATCTCTGCATATCTAGTGGTGGTTTTGTAAGGTTTTGGACTAGTAGTTTTAGTTTTAGTTTCTGTTATACTACTAGCTCTAGATGAAGTGTTCTTAGAACTAGTGTCACTACCAAACAAACCTTCTTTAGAGAAGAGGACAGGGTTATCTATTTTCTACTTCTTTAAAGCATCTTATTCTTTTTCAAAATCCCTAACCTCACTGGTTTTTATGTAATCATTTAAGCTAAACTCAGTATCAGCCTGCTTGGCAAAACAAGGAAGACCAGTCCAAGAAAGATCTTTCCTAGGAATGGCTCCATGTATGTTAGCAGGTGGTGGTGGAAAAGTAGCATGTTCATTCTTGACACCAAATCTTGTTTTATCTCTTGGAGATTGTCCAATTTCAACAGCCTTAGTGAGATCCTTAAAAGATTTTCCAAAATTTTCAACTGTTTGATCATCTACCTTCTTATTGGCTCTAAAGATTTCAACTTCATCAGTTAATTCCTTAATTGAATCATCCTTTTCTCTAGCATCTCTTTCTAAGATTCCAATGTGCTCTCTATAATCATTTTCTCTTTGCTTGTATTCTCTAATAGTAGACATTAATTGTTCTAAAGCACGTTTGTAGTTGTCTAAATCATTATCACAATTTATTTAATCAACATTTAGTTTTCTTATTTGATTATTTAATGACTCGGTATTTTTCCTATATTCTTTGGTACAATAGGAGTCATCATATACCTCATTGTCTGAACTGGATGTTGACATGCCCATAAGATCGGATTCTTCCTCTTTCTCTTCAGCAACTAGAGCTTGGTTCCTTTCAACACCTTCTGTCATAGCACTCCAGTCCCATCCAACTACTCCATCTATTCCTTGCATGGCTACCATAGCCTTAGCCTCAGAATCCTCATCCCTGCTTTCCTTACTATAGTTGCTTCCATTCTTTGGACCTCTACATTCCCTAACAAAATGGCCTTTCTTGCCACAATTGTAGCATTCCACCTTTGACTTATCAAATCCAGCCACATCAGAAGGATTAATGGAAATCTTTTTCCCATATTTATTATAGAATCTGTTGGCTCTCATGCTGAGTAGAGCCATGTTTCACTTAATATCCATTTCCTCTAGTCCTTGCTTACTAATTTGAGTAAGATCTTCACGTAGCATAGTGGAACCATGAGATCCTTGTGATGCAATAAAGGCACAATCAGTGTCAAGCCTAAATGTTGTAGGCCTTTCTTCTCCTTTTGAACCAATGGAGTATGTAACAGGGGAAACTTCAATCCCACTGCTTTTGTCTGAGGTAGCAGTTCTACTGCTTTGAGAAATAAAAGCCATGTTAGCAGGGGAATCAGTAGTTCCACTTGAGTTTGTGGGTATAGTCCCTGAGGCCTTCATTTCATTGACCACATGCTCAAAAACCTTCAGGTTGTTGTAGATATCATAAATGTTTTTATCATCAATGTCATATCTATTTTGCCAAATGGATTTGTAAACATACCATTATTTCTGAAGACTATCGAGAAATCTTGCATTCACTTGTTCTCTTGACACCTCTATGTCAAAGAATTCCAGTTGAGCAACCAGATCTTGAAACCTATTGTAGATAGAACCAATTGCTTTATCACCTTTTTCTTTAAAAGAAGCAAATTGGTCTATCATCTGATCCTTCTTCTTCTTCTTGGTAGCTTCATTTCCTCCAAATGTGTTACCAAAGGCTTCCCAAAGATCCTTAGCTGTCTTATGCTTTCTGAACCTTAGCTAATGTCTATCAGGTAGAGCCAACAATAAAGAACTATGAGCTCTAACATCATGCCTCCTCAATTGGATCTCTTTGTCTAAAACATCAACAGACTTCTTTTTTCCTTCACCTTTGGAGCTTTCACCAACATCTCCCTTTTATTTGTTCTTATCTTTAACCGGTACTGTTTTGGTGAACTGATCACCAAGCTCTATGACCTCCCATAGGGCATAGTGCTCCATTTTAAGAAACTGTTGAATCCTGAATTCCCATATTTCAAAGTTTTCAGGATCCAACATAGGAATTTTAAGTGCATTGTTGTTTGTGGATGAAATAGAGTCAGTGGACATGATTGTCAATGGATGTGAGGTTTGTGTTGTAGTTGGTTTAATCAAAGTTGCTCAACAAGATCTGATACCACTTGTTGATCCCAAACTCAGATCTTAAACCTTAGCTTGTTTAAGGGTTGTAGTAGAAAGAATGAATTCAAGCTACTACTAGAAACTTTGCACTACACAAAGTAACTAAACAAGATGAGGAAAATAATGTTTAGCACAAGAACAAGGATTAAATCAAACCTTAAACTTTAATATATCAATGATATACGAATACCCAAAGGTGGTATTAGGGTTTTTGTTAGCCTCAAAATATTGAGCCAAACAAGAATGCTCGGTCATATGTTTATTATGTATCGTATTTTAGAACGTTGTAATAGGTAGTATATTAGTCGTGTTATTACGGGCTTTACTTTAAGCTATGGTTCATTAATAAGTAACCAAAGCCCAAAAGGAAAGCCCGGCCTAAACCATATAGTCCATAAAGAAGCCCGCATGTGGGTGGACTATATATACCCTTCCTAGCATGTTAGGAAGGGTGTTGGTTCATTTGTATTCTCACTTCTCAATCTAACATTCCACAAGTTCCAACCATTTTCTCTCTACTTTCTCTCACTACTTTCTCTCTCTAAAATTCATCTCATTTCTACCTTTCTTTCTTTAAATTCATGATTATACAATCATTATATTAGGGACAACAATTGGTATCAATCGCCATGGGGTAGTTTTGTGATTGGTTGTTGTGTTTTCATATGATCCGTTTGATTTGATACATATTTCTTCCTCGAATTCAAGATTTTTCTTGTTTTTTGATTGTGTTTCTTAATCGTATAACTTCTTTAATCTTGTTGTAGAGATTTGGTTGTTTTGGTTTGGTTAAAAACACGATCTTGTTGCCTAAAAGTTGCTAAATTTGTTGCCTAAAAGTTGCTAAAACCGTTGCCTAAAAAGTTGGAAAAAGGTCCCTTATTGCGACAGCTACAATTTCGGAAAAGGTAAGTACGGTTTTGATCTCAATAACCCTAGGGTTTTACTTTGCGATCAGTATTGCGATAGCCCCCTTATTCCGATCTGGACATTCCGATCGTTAATGCGATCTGGATTGCGACGGATTTAAGGCAATCTTGAAACGTTACTCTGCCCACATTGCGACAGCCACATTGCGACAGCACATTGCGACAGCCACATTGCGATCTGAATATTCTGATCTGGGATTTCGATAGGTACACATTGCGATCTGAATATTCCGATCTGGGATTTCGACAGGTGCACATTGCGATCTAAAGGACATTCCGATCTAAGCAACATTCCGATGGGCATTCCGATGGCACATTCCGATGGTCATTCCGATGACATGTTTAGCTAAATTTTTGTTTGAGTATTTTTTAGATTTAGCCACCATCTAGACTAGTTTCGGAACGTAGTTTACACGAAGATTAAAAAAAAACAAAAAAAAAAAAGAGTTAAAATTTTTAGGTCAAGTAAAATAAATTTTTTTCCATAGTAGTTTTAGGACATTTCTAGCTCAATTTCAAATTTGGTGATTACAAATTTTTTAGGTCTACCATTTTGTCGGACTGAGGAATTTATTATCGGGCTGAGAAAAAATCGCAATTTTCGGAATTTCAACAACCAAACAAATCACAACTCAACTACTTAAGATCCACATTCAATCCATCATTTCAGAGAATATTGAGATGGATTCTACTGCCGAATACCGTGTGACGAACAACAACATAATGGTGGCAGGTAACAAGGAAAGACCACCAATGCTTGTGTCGAGTCGATATGATCAATGGCAATCCCGTTTTATACGTTACCTTGACACAAAACCTAACGGTGATGCTTTAAGGCAATGTATTTTGGAAGGACCCTATAAACTCTCAAGGATTCAAGTTCCTGCAGTACCAGCCACAGACACGAGTGATGCACAACCCGCATATGAACGTGATGAGAAGAGGACCGACCTCACCCCAGAGAATCGTGCGTGGTTTGATGCAGAGAAGGAAGCAATCTACTTAATTCTCAGTGGCATTGGAGATGAAATTTACTCTACGGTTGACGCATGTCCTACTGCTCAAGAAATGTGGACGGCCATTGAATGATTGCAACAAGGTGAATCACTTAACAAACAAGATGTGAAAACTAAGATGTTTTGGAACTTTGGCAAGTTTACATCAAAGGATGGGGAATCAATTGATTCTTATTACTCCCGATTCTACAAGATGATGAATGATATGACCCGAAACAACTTGCAAGTTTCCACCATGCAAGTCAATGTCCAATTTCTACAGCAACTTCAACCAGAGTGGACACGGTTTGTCACCTTGGTGAAACAACAACAAAAGTTAGACGAAGTTTCATATCACAAGCTCTTTGACATCTTGAAACAATTTCAAAATGAGGCAAATGAACTTCGAGCTGAACGAGTTGCAAAGATTTCTAATCCACTTGCTTTGGTGTCTACCACTCAACATTACCCAGATTATCACTCCCGTACTTCAAAGACCTACTCTACTCAATCACCATCACCACGATCATCCATTGTCTCTAAGTCACATGCTCCAACACGATCCCGAGGCAAAGAAGTTTCAAGAGCACCATCACCCATACCTGAGCAATCATCCGAAGAAGACAGTGATAAAGAAGTAGCTCAAAGGGATAGGGAATTCAAGCAACAAATGGCTTTCGTTATGAAGCAGTATAAGAAAATATACAAACCCACCAACAACAACCTTCGAACATCTTCAAACTCGAGGAACACCCATGCACATAGTCCTCCAAGGTATGACACACGAAGACGTGCTGAGAGTCCTCCAAAGTATGATCGACAACCTAAGTATGATAATCAGAGGGTGGCTACTGTTGTTGGAAATCGGGAAACTGTTCGTACTCAAGTTGTGCAACAAAGTGGGATTCAGTGTTTTAACTGCAGAGGTTTTGGGCATTTGGCCAAGGAATGCAGGCAGCCAAAGAGGGTTAAAGATTATGGTTATCATAAGGAAAAGATGCTGTTGTGCAAGAAAATGGAAGCTGGAATCAAGTTATCAGCTGAGGAAGGAGAAATGCTTGACGACACAGATGATGAACTCTCCGACCAAGAACTCGAGGCACATTATTCATACATGGCAAAGATTCATGTGGTCCTTAACGTCACTGAAGATGACAATGGTCCTATCTTTGATACCGAGCTAATTGATAAGGTATAAGATGATGCTGAATATAATGTGTTTGGCAATACACATGAGCATAGTGATCCACCAACAACAATTACTGACACGTGTATGATGGAAACGGTTGATAGCAATACCACACCCGATTCATCAGACATGTGCAATAATGAGTTTGAGGATGATCAACATGCAAATGAGTATGATGACGAGGAGCGTGTCGCGCTTGCTAATTTAATTGCTAGTTTACAAAAAGATGTCAATGAAAATAGAAAGAATCAAAAGCAATTAAAGAAGGCAAACGCAGCGCTCACTCAAAACTTTGAAGGATGCAAAGCCGCTCTTATAAAATCTAGTGAGACTATTGATAGTTATAGGGCTGAGCTTCTTCAAAAGACCAACGAGCTTGAGGGGTACAAAAGTCGTGTCATCAACGTTAAAAATGACGATTTTGAAAATAAATACAATGAAGCTCTTGTTTTGTTAACTAAAGAAAAACGTCAATTTAATGTTTTATTAAGTGATGAACGTCAAAAAACATACCTTGCCACTACAAAAGTTAATGAACTTGAACAGAGGCTTTCTATGAACACCACCGATTCTGCTAAAATTCTTGACGAGAAGAAACAAGAGGTTGAAACATTAAAACAAGATTTCAAAAATAGACAAAGCAAAGATACTGAAAAAGTAAAGGATCTCGAAAAACAAGTCGATTTTTTGAAAAAAGTTGTTTATAATACACATGACTCTATTCAAACCGTAAGAATGATAGCACCTCGGTCGTTTTTCAAGGGTCAACCTAGCTTTGCCACCCCCAAGTACCTCGAACAAGCTCAAGCTGCAAACCCCCATTTATATCTTGACGAGTCCGAATGGACCAATCATGATTGCCCTGTAGCTAACCTCGATAGTGAAGAGACGTCCCTTTGGGATGAGGAGAGTAGATCACCGGTCAATAAAGATTTTGTAAAACCATATAACTATGCTTATGAAAACAGTCTTTATGGTCTTTTCACACCACAAAAACAGAAGTCTCGTGAGGAATTATTTTTAGAATGCAAACAAAAAAGAATTCAATGGAAAAAAGCTTTTGCCACTAAGAGGAAAACTAATGTTTTTAAATATATTAATTATTTGCCTCTAGATGCTTCTAAAAGCAAATGTAGAAAAATACTTGGTTTTCTTAAACACCACGTTAATAATGTTCAATCAATTGTTGAAAGCGATTGGGAGAAACGTCAAAAGGATAAGTGGAAAACCGAAATTCCTCACGACATAACTGTGCTTGTGAAAGAACTTTTAATACCAAATACGAAGATAATAAAAGAACATGTTCTTGAGTTTGAAAATTTAATTCAGTCTGAAATGTTTGATGATTTGAAATATGTTGAGTCTCTTGAAAAAGAAATTGATGACCTTCAAAATGACAAATTAGAATTTTCAAACGAATATGATCTACTCTTAGAAGAATGTCTCTCCAAAGATATTTTGTGTGTTACTCTTCAATCTTGTGCTGATATCGATGAATATTCTGATGTTGCATGCAAATATCTTGATAAAATCAAAGAGTGTGAGCGTCTTGAACTTGAGCTTTCGAAACATAAAGAAAATGTTGATAAAAAGGCTTTTGAGTTACTTCAACACAAAACTGATTTCCTTCAAAAACATTGTCATTCTCTTGAACTTGCTTTGCAAAAAGACGTTGGTAGTTTTCCACATGATAATAAATTGCAAGAAAAACTTTCCCAAACGTTTCGAGAAATGAACGAACAGAATATGGAAATTAAAGGGTTGAAAGCTCAGTTACAAGACAGGGACAGAGCGATAGCAGAGTTGCAGAAACTCATTGCTAAGATGGGTGGGAAGATTGTGGAACCTAGTGTTAAGAAACCTGTTGTCAGACAACCCAATGCTCAAAAAGTGACTAGACCCTCTGTCTTGGGAAAACCATCTGTTTTCTCTAATTCTGCATTTACAAAACCTGCGTTTGCCCCCAAGACGGATGGGAATGATAGGTTACCACAAAACACTCTCAAAACACATATTCGATCACAAAGCATTAAGAACACAAATCTGGTTAAACCAGGGATGTATAGATTGGTCACTAAACCCACACAAAACAAAGAAAGTCAATCACCTCAGACTTCTAGAAACACTAATAGACGTGTGTCTTTTACTACAGGAGTAGTCCCCACTGCTAGTGTTAGCCGGCCCCAGCTTAAGAGCACTCGCGTGAATGAAAAGGTCTGGCAAAACAAAAGTCAATGGAAGATGAAGGAAGTAGAAAACCACCCTAGGATTTTCAATGTTTCTAAGAATAAAACGTCTATAATCGCGTGTAATGACGATTTGAATGATTCGACTTTCAATGCTATGAAAGTTAAGTTTGTTTGTGTGAAATGTGGAAAGTGTGCTAATGCTAATCATGCTATGTGTGTTTCGAATAATGTCAAAGGCGTAGAAACTAGAACTAAGAAGCAAACTGTGATGCCTATTAGTGCTAGAAAACCCAAACGCAAAGTGAACCATTCTGGTGCAACCCCCCCTAAGAAAAGCATTGCATCAGACTCCACCACTAAGAACCCTAGAAGCAAAATTAGGGAATTATATGAGTCTGCTAGCAAGCCTTGGAAATGGTGGTTTGTTAATCAATGTCCTCCAGGATATAAATGGATGCCTAAGGTTAGGATAGAAAATGTGACTACGAGCGTTAGTGTGCCTCTAAGTGACGAAACTAGGGAAACTAATGAATCGGAAATCACAACTAACATGGAATCCAATTTAGCAAATGCTCCATCGTGTTCTAATTCTTCTGTATGTGATCGAAGTAATTCTCTTCATAATGGACTCCGGATGCACGAAGCACATGACGGGGAATCTCAAGCTTCTAATTAACTTCATGGAGAAGTTCCTGGGTACGGTCCGATTCGGAAATGATCAATTTGCACCGATCCTAGGATATGGAGACTTGGTTCAGGGGAATATCACTATCAAAAGGGTTTACTACGTCGAAGGGGTCAATCATAATCTTTTCTCGGTTGGTCAATTCTGTGATGCGGATTTGGAGGTTGCTTTTAGAAAGAAGACATGTTTTGTTCGTGATTATGATGGGAATGACTTACTTACCGGAACACGGGGTACTGATCTCTACACTATTTCACTACAAGACTCCACATCTTCAACTCCAATCTGTTTCATGGCTAAAGCTTCAACGACTCAAGCTTGGTTATGGCATCAACGTTTATCTCATCTTAACTTCGATACCATCAACTTGCTTTCTAAGAAAGATATTGTGCGAGGCCTTCCTAACTTGAAATTCATCAAAGATCATCTTTCTTCTTCTTGTGAGCTTTGTAAAGCTAAACGGAGTAGTTTCAAGACAAAGACTACACCAAGCTCAAAAGGACGGTTAGATCTTCTTCATATAGATTTGTGTGGTCCCATGCGTGTTCAAAGTATCAATGGGAAGAAATATGTTATGGTAATTGTCGATGACTACTCAAGGTACACATGGACTCACTTCTTAAGGTCCAAGGATGAAACACCCGATGTTCTCATCAGCTTCCTTAAAGTGATACAACGTGGTCTTCAAGCTCAAGTTAAAGTGGTTCGTACTGACAGAGGTACTAAATTTTTGAATTCAAAACTGAGAAACTATTTTGAAGCTGAAGGAATTGAACATGAAACATCTATTGCTCGAACACCCGAACAAAACGGCGTTGTTGAAAGACGAAACCGTACTTTAGTTGAGGCTGCTCGAACATTGTTATCCGCTTCAAAACTTCCACTATACTTTTGGGCCGAAGCCGTGTCAACCGCATGCTACACACAAAACCGCTCCTTAGTTATCCCAAGACACGAAAAGACACCATATCACATAATTAATGATCGCAAACCTTCACTCAAACACCTTCATGTTTTTGGATGTACGTGTTACATTATTCGAGATGGTGAAAATTTGGACAAGATGAAAGAGAAAGGTGATGCATGCATTTTAGTGGGATATGCAACTCAGTCTAAGGGATACAGAGTGTACAACAAGAGAACAAAATTGATAGTCGAGACTATTTATATCAGATTTGATGAATTGCAAGAAATGGCACTTGAACAAAACAGTTTAAGTCCCGATCCACAACGACAAACGACTTCCATTCACAACCGCACGGAACTCGGAACTCAAGACCACAGCAATGAACCGTCAAGTTCAAAGCTGGTTCCTAAACATGTTCCTAGAGCAGATATGACAGTGGACACGACACTTGAAGAGTTGGAAATGTTATATGGACCAATGTATGATGAATATTTCACGGGGGAGAAACAAGTTGCATCGAAGTCTTCCGCTGTTACTCATGATAAGAATGATGATACCTATCATCATCAACAAAAGGATACAACTTCATCTACTTCAACACGGGTTGTTGCAGATTTACTTTCTCAGAATATCACATTAACAATCGATCCTACAACATCCACAAATACTGTCATTGCTCCAGAGAACACACATCAAGTAGACGATGCATTATCTGACGAAGACGAATTTATCAACCCATTCGGTACACCGGTACACGAAACTGGAGAGTCTTCTACTCGCCATGTTGATCCGTCAAATATGCATACGTTCTACCAACGACATCCTTCAACACATCATTGGACCCGAGATCATCCTTTGGTTCACGTAATTGGAAACCCTTCACAGCCCGTTCGTACAAGACGACAACTAGCCACCGATGGCTATGTTTGTATGTTCGCACTCGCCGTGAGTACTGCTGAACCGAAAAACATCAAAGAAGCCATGGCTGATCATGCTTGGATTGAATCGATGACGGATGAACTTCAACAGTTTGAAAGACTTAAAGTCTGGGAACTTGTTGACAGACCATACGATGTGACTCCTTTAAATCTTCGTTGGATCTGGAAAAACAAGATGGATGAAGAAAACACGATCATCAAGAACAAAGCTAGGCTAGTGGCTAAGGGGTATGGCCAGAAAGAGGGAATTGATTTTGATGAATCATTTGCACCAGTTGCTCGGATGGAAGCAGTCAGGATTTTTCTTGCTTATGCTGCACATAAGGGATTCACTGTCTATCAAATGGACGTAAAGACGGCATTTCTTAACGGTCCTTTGAAGGAATAAGTCTATGTCACACAGCCGGAAGGATTCGTCAATCCTCATTATCCTGACAAGGTGTATCGTCTCCACAAAGCACTTTAAGGACTCAAGCAAGCTCCAAGGGCGTGGTACGACGAGCTCTCAAAATTTCTGGTATCCAAAGGTTTCTCAAAAGGTTCCATTGATCTAACTTTGTTCACTTATAAATATGGGGATGACATTTTGCTTGTGCAAATTTATGTTGATGACATTATTTTCGGGTCTACAAACCCAAAACTTTCAAAATGGTTTGAAAAAGTAATGCACAGCAAATTTGAAATGTCTATGATGGGCGAACTAAAATTCTTTCTAGGAATTCAAGTTCACCAATCCCCAAGTGGTATCTTTATAAACCAAGCTAAGTATTGTCAAGAGATAATCAAAAAGCATGGTATGACTTCATGTGACCCCGTTGGGACACCATTATCAACCACATCGCTAGATGCTGACTTGGAGGGATTACCCATAGATCAAACGAGATATCGTTCCATGATCGGGTCCCTCATGTATTTAACAGCAAGCAGACCTGATATTCATCATGCTACATGCTATTGTGCACGATATCAAGCACGCCCCACTAAAAAGCACCTCAAGGTGGTTAAACGGATCTTTCGGTACCTTAAGAATACCATTCATATGGGACTCTAGTATCCGAGGGAAACCGGTTTCTTTCTAACGGCCTATTCAGATTCTGATCATGCAGGGTGTCTTGATACACGTAAAAGTACTTCTGGTGGTGCACAATTTCTAGGACAAGATAAGCTTGTGGGATGGTCTTCCACGAAGCAGGATTGTACGTCACTTTCATCAGCCGAAGCGGAGTATGTGTCTCTATCTGCGTGTTGTGCTCAAGTTCTTTGGATGAGAACACAACTCACGGATTATGGCTTCCACTTTGATAAAGTACCTATGTACTGTGACTCAAAGTCTGCCATAGCCATCTCCTGCAATCCGGTACAACATTCCCGCACGAAGCACATCGATGTCAGATACTACTTCATAAAGGAACAAGTTGAAAGAGGTATCGTTGAAATATACTTTGTTGGAACTGATTACCAATTAGCCGACTTGTTTACGAAAGCTCTGTCGAAAGATAGGTTTGAGTACCTCGTTAGGCAAATTGGTATGAGATGTTTGACTCCAGCAGACCTGGAGATTCTGGCAAAGGCGCCTGCTTGATTTATCTATCAAACATCAACTTGTAAATATCTTTGAAAAAGCAAAATACAAAAATATAAAACACATAAAAACAAAACACAAAATTAAAAAATCTTTCAAAATCCAAAAATATTCTTCTCGACATGTCTTTCAGTATCGATAATATGGACGTGCCTAGAAATGTCGCTCAATAACGACACGGGTGTGTACGTAAAGCTCGAATGAAAGTTGTAAATATTTTTCAAAACATGTCATTTCGTCTTTTAATAAAGGAAATTGTCTATTTTGGACAAATATTTCCAATCAACGGGTAGAGCAATCTATCACGGGTTGAACTTGTCACAAAACATCCAACGTTTTGAGCTCAACACAATGGCTTGTAATCACTTTCAGATTGCAACCCAGATCGATATTCACGGGGGAGTGTACGATTTAGTACCCTTACCCTCAGCAAAAGAAGAGAAATATTCTTACACTTGAGTGGATTCGTCAAGACATTCAAAGTCTATGAACTCAAGTTTATGCTTTAGAAAAACCTTTCGACAAAAAGAATTGATTTTTCAAAAAGCGTTGAACACAATTTTTTCAAGAATTTTTCAATGATATTCAAAATCTTTCAAAAATTGTGTGTTCAACAACTCCCATCCTCAAAAAGCGAAATGTGGATCATATCCTCACAATGACAATTCAATTGGATCAATTTTTGAGGGGGGGCATTTTAACTTCATGCAAAAGATTAACACATCTTTCTCCCGGAGATTTCAAGACTATTTTTCAAAATATATTTTAATCAAATTTGGTATCTCTAATATCAAAAGATTTTATACATTAGAGATAGGGGGAGAAAATGTGATTAAAATGTGATCTAATATAAGACTCAAGCACTTTAACTCTTACCTACATGTGCGAAACACTTTTGATTATCGATACACATGTGAAGGGGGAGCATTTCTGAAACGACAATACTAGCAAGGTGTTAAATGTTTTTTCAAACACTTTGTTAGAATTTAAAGTGGTTTACAGGGTTACGATCAAATACCCACAACATCTTTAATTCACGACGTTATTGGTGTCAAAAGGGTGGTTAGGTTTAAGTCCTATGATCCAACCAGAACCGGAGGGATCTTCCCAGGGACAATCCAATAGATTATTAGAAGTCCTTAGGAAAGATGGAGTAGAATGTGAACGTAGTTGAATGCCGACTAAGTACTGATGCTAGCACTGGAACAATCATAACAAGGTGCTAGTAATGATGTCTTGGTAAGCATTGAAGGGGTTGAAGAATGAAAAAGAAATGTAAGGATAAAGGGTCTAAAGAAAGAAGCCCTCCATACAACTTAGGCAGAAACCGGGTCAACTCATCATGAAGACAAACTCATCATGGACCCAGTGATGTGAAGCACAACCCTTTCCTAGCTACTCAGGCTTCTCTCAAAAGAAGTTTGTTTTATTGTCACGGAGATCAACACGACTTCTATTGACTTTCTCACTCCGAGATAGTTGATATTGAATAGGTGGCATCTGCTCCAGCCTCCGACCACTAAAAGTGCACAAATCGAGTCTAGAGCCAAGAGATCAATCAAATCTCGTTAGGACACACGGATGAAGATCAAGAGAGTCCTACGCTATATCCTTGTGATATTGCTAGAACACTCAGAGTGATACTACTTAGTATTCATAATGATGAGTGGAAATCCTTCCAGTGTTAACATCAAACAGCACTGCGGTAGGTCATATGCAAGATTCTTTATGAATTGAACATGTGCAAAACTGAAAAGCAACAGTGGTTTGATTCTGAATGGATTCAAACTCGTTTCAGGTTTCTACGCAATATCTTTATGGTCTTGCCAGAACATTCAGAGTGATATTCATTAATATTCACAGTGACGAATGGAAATCCTTCTAGCGTCAACATCAAACAGCGCTACGGTAGGTGACTTGTGAGATTCTTATGAATCAAACTTGTGTCAACTAGAAAGCAACAATGGTAAGATTCTTTATGAATCACACTTGTTCCAGGAATTTGAATTGACGACTTTAATCAAGCGGATATTTATCCAATTGATTCACTCTTTATGTTCGCAGTCTTGCTTTGAGACGGTCGAGTAAAGAGAACGGCTAGTACAGCCGCGAAACCCTGTCAAGGAGATTCTTAATTGAATCTACCTGATCACAGGTACGGTATTTAATATCGTATAACGATCTTCACCGACCGGAGGTAAACGCTACCGATTTAGGGCGAATGTCAAAGCCATTCTGTCCATGTCTATGTTTTGTCTCGAGAAGGTAGCGTCACGGTGTACTCATCAAAGTCAATGATTCAGAAACCACATACTCATGCCTAAAGACATATTCAACAATTAATAGTGTGAGCATGTGGATGAAGACACAAGATCGCAAGATGGCAAAGACAAGTCAAGGATGATTTGAAGATCTCAAGCTTAAAGACAAAGTCGAAAGACAACGACAAAGGCTCAAAGATCATAGCATGAAGGAACAAGACTACGATTACACGTTCAAGACTCATTTATGGCGAGATTAGTAATCTCTACAATTTCCTAAATGACTAAGGTTTATGACCTCTCATTGGGGGAGATTGTTAGCCTCAAAATATTGAGCCAAACAAGAATGCTCGGTCATATGTTTATTATGTATCGTATTTTAGAACGTTGTAATAGGTAGTATATTAGTCGTGTTATTACGGGCTTTACTTTAAGCTAAGGTTCATTAATAAGTAACCAAAGCCCAAAAGGAAAGCCCGACCCAAACCGTATAGTCCATAAAGAAGCCCGCATGTGGGTGGACTATATATACCCTTCCTAGCATGTTAGGAAGGGTGTTGGTTCATTTGTATTCTCACTTCTCAATCTAACATTCCACAAGTTCCAACCATTTTCTCTCTACTTTCTCTCACTACTTTCTCTCTCTAAAATTCATCTCATTTCTACCTTTCTTTCTTTAAATTCATGATTATACAATCATTATATTAGGGACAACAGTTTTACAACCTTAAAGTGTGAAATGAAAATGACATAAAGATATGTTTTACATGAAAACCTAGTGAGTCCTTTTATAGCACAAGGACTCGCGTACAAGATCACTACTAACAAACTAGGAAACTATTATGGAGTAGTAACAGAAACGCGTTAATATCTCTTCCAAATTTATCTTTGTAGCAGGGTCTTTGACTTCTAGCAGGGGGACCAATCCCCCTGCCTTTGTTAATCAGCAGGGGAAAGTTACTCTAACAGGAGGAACTCAACTAGCAGAGGGAACTACTACACATACATCTATTCCCAACAGGGGCAAACCCAAGTTTTGCAAATGCAAAATTAGAGAAAACAGATGGTTTTCCCAAGACAGAGGGTTTAGTCACTTTGTACGCATTGGGTTGTCTTACAACAGGTTTCTTAACGCTAGGTTCCATAATTTTCCCACCCATCTTAGCAACGAGTTTCTTTAACTCTGCTATCGCTATGTCCCTGTCTTGTAACTGAGCTTTCAAATCTTTAATTTCCATACTCTTTTCATTTATTTCTCGATACATTTTGGAAAGTTTTTCTTGTAAGGTATTATCATGTGGAAAACTTCCGATGTCTTTTTGCAAAGCAAGTTCAAGAGAATTATAATGTTTTTGAAGGAAATCATTTTTCTATTGAAGTAACTCAAAAGCCTTATTATCAACATTTTCTTTATGTTACGAAAGCTCAATTTCAACCTGTTCACATTCTTTGATCTTATCAAGATATCTGCATGTAACATCAGAATATTCATCGATATCAGCATAAGATTGAAGAGTAACACACAAAATATCTTTAGAGAGAAATTCTTCTAAGAGTAGATCATATTCGTTTGAAAACTCTGATTTTTTAGTTTGAAGGTCGTCAATTTCTTTTTCAATAGACTCAACATATTTCAAATCATCAAACATTTCAGACCGAATTAATTTTTCAAACTCAAGAACATTTTCTTTTATTATCTTCGTATTTGGGATTAAAAGTTCTTTCACAAGCATAGTTATATCGTGAGGAATCTCTTTTTTCCACTTATCATTTTTATGTTTTTGCCAATCTCTTTCAACGATTGATTGAACATTATCAATGTGATGTTTAAGAATACCAAGTGTTTTTCTAATTTTGCTTTTAGAAACATCAACATGCAAATAGTTAATATATTTATAAACATTTGATTTCTTAGTGGAAAAACTTTTCTTCCATTGAATTCTTCGTTGTTTGCTTTCAAGAAACAATTCTTCACCAGACTTATGTTTTTGTGGAGTGAAAAGACCATAAATACTATTATCATAAGCATATTTATATGGTTTTACAAAATCTTTATTGACCGGTGATCTACTCTCCTCATCCCAAAGGGGTGTCTCTTCACTATCGAGCCTAACTACTGGGCAATCATGATCGGTCCATTCGGACTCATCAAGATATACGTGGGGGTTCGCAGCTTGAGCTTGTTCGAGGTACTTGGGACTTTCAAAACTAGCTTTACCCTTAAAAAATTACCGAGGTGCTATCATTCTTATGGTTTGAATAGAGTCATGCATTTTATAAACAACGTTTTTCAAAAAATCGACTTGTTCTTCGAGTTTCGTTACTTTTTCAGTATCTTTGCCTTGTCTATTTTTGAAATCTTGTTTTAATTTTTCAACCTCTTGTTTCTTTTCCTCAAGAATTTTAGTAGAATCGGTGATATTCATAGAAAGCCTCTGTTCAAGTTCATTTACATTTGTTGCAGCAGGGTACATTTTTTGACGTTCATCACTTAATAAAACATTAAAATTACGTTTTTCTTTAGTTAACAAGGCAAGAGCTTCGTTGTATTTATTTTCAAAATCATCCTTTAACGTTAATTAAACGACTTTTGTACCCCTCAAGCTCTTTGTCTCTTTGAAGAAGCTAAGCCCTATAACTATCAATGATCTCACTAGATTTTATAAGAGTGGCTTTGCTTTCTTCAAAGTTTTGAGTGAGCGCTGTGTTTGCCTTCTTTAATTGCTTTTGACTCTTTCTAGTTTCATTGACATCTTTTTGTAAACTAGCAATTAAATTAACAAGCATGACACGATGCTCATCATCATACTCATTTGCATGTTGATCATCCTCAAACTCATTATTGCGCATGTCTGATGAATCAGGTCTGGTATTGCTATCAATCGTTTCCATCATACATGTGTCAGTAATTGTTGTTGGTAGATCATTATGCTCATGTGTATCACCAAACACATTATATTCATCATCATGTTGTACCTTATCAATTGGCTTGGTATCAAAGATAGGACCATTTTCATCTTCAGTGACGTTAAAGACCTTATGAATCTTTGCCATGTATGAATAATGTGCCTCGAGTTCTTGGTCGGAGAGTTCATTGTCTGTGTCGTCAAGCATTTATCCTTCCTCAGCAGATAACTTGATCCCAGGTTCCATCTTCTTGCATAGCAGCATCTTTTCCTTATGATAACCATAATCTTCAATCGTCTTTGGGTGCCGGCATTCCCTAGCCAGGTGCCCAAAACCTCTGTAGTTAAAACACTGAATCCCACTTTGTTGCACAACTTGAGTACCAACAGTTTCCCTATTTCCAACAACAGTAGCAACACTCTGATTATCATACTTATCGGGTTTTTCATTATACTTTGGAGGACTCTCAGCACGCCTTCATGTGTCAAACCTTGGTGAACTTTGAGCAAAGATGTTCCTCGTGTTTGATGATGTTCTGAGGTTGTTGTTGGTGGGTTTGTAGATTTTCTTGTATTGCTTCATAATGAAAGCCATTTGTTGCTTAAATTCCCTATCCTTTTGAGCTTGTTCTTCATCACTGTCTTCTTCGGATGATTTCTCAAGTGTTGGTGATGGTGCTCTTGCAACTTCTTTGCCTCGCGATCTTGTTGGAGCATGTGACTTAGAGACAATGGATGATCGTGGTGATGATGATTGAGTAGAGTAGGTCTTTGGAGCACGAGAATGATAATCAGGGTAATGTTGAGTGGTAGACACCAAAGCAAGTGTATTTGCAACCTTTGCAACCCGTTCAGCTCGAAGTTCGTTTGCCTCATTCTGAAATTGTTTCAAAATGTCAAAGAGCGTGTGATATGAAACTTCGTCTAACTTTTGTTGTTGTTTCACCAAGGTGACAAACCGTGTCCACTCTGGTTGAATTTGCTGTAGAAATTGGACATTGACTTGCATGGTGGAAACTTGCAAGTTGTTTCGGGTCATGTCATTCATCATTTTGTAGGATCGGGAGTAATATGAATCAATGGATTCCCCATCCGTTGAAGTAAACTTGCCAAAGTTCTAAAACATCTTTGTTTTCATATCTTGTTTGTTGAGTGATTCACCTTGTTGCAATCTTTCAATAGCCGTCCACATTTCTTTAGCAGTAGGGCATGCATCAACCGTGGAATAAATATCATCTACAATGCCACTGAGAATTAAGTAGATTGCTTACTTCTTTGCATCAAACCAAGCACGGTTCTCTGGTGTGAGGTCGTTTCTCTTTTCATTACGTTCATATGCGGGTTGTTCCTCATTTGTGTTTGTGGCTGGTACTACAGGATCTTGTACCTTTGAGAATTTATAGGGTCCATCAAAAATGCATTGCCTTAAAGCATCACTGTTAGATTTTGTGTCAAGATAACATAGAAAACAGGATTTCCATTGATCATATCGACCAGACGCACGCATTGGTGGTCTCTCTTTGTTACCTGCCACCATGATGTTGTTGTTCATCACACGATACTCTGCAGTAGAATCCATCTCAACTCAGAAATGATGAAGTGAATACGGATCTTAAGTAGATGTTATAGTGATTGTTGTTGAAGAGAAAAGTTGTTGAAAACCCTTAATAAATGTGTGTTTAAGAAACCAAAAAATCCAAGACAAAAAAAACTCACGATTCAACTCTTCGCAATAATCCTGGAAAATATTTCGCAATAATCTCAACTCTTCGCAATGATTCAACTCTTCGCAATAATCTCCACTCTTCGCAATGATTCAACTGTTTGCAATAATCTCCACTCTTCGCAATAAACCAAGTCTTCACAATAAACGAAATTGCAGTCTTCGCAATAAGAAATCCAAACTTCGCAATATTGAAGAATACCAGTTTTCGCAATGCTGAAAAGAAGGAACCTTCGCAATATCAAAAACACTGAGTCTTCGCAATATACATAAGTTGTTATTTTGCAATACCAAGAGATTTATTACTTCGTAATATGCAAAATCGTGAAACCTCGCAATAACAGAAACCCTAAATATTCTGAACAGTTTTTGAAGCAAATATTACGAAGATAATTCAATCCCAGATTCCGCAACAAACCCACTGTTTCGAAAAAGACGAATAAAAATGAGATTTTTTTCTTAAAAATTCGTGTTTTTAACCAATCCAAAGCACCCAAATCCATACCACTACTATGTAGGATATTTCAAGGATGATTAACACCATGAAAAACACAAAAAAAAATCGAGACGAGATGATTTTGATGATAAAATCACACGAACTCAATAAGAACACAAAAACCAATCACTAATCTACCCCGTGGTGATTGATACCAATTGTTGTCCCATATTTTATGATGATTAAACAAGAAAATAAAGAAGAAAGATAGATAAATTCTAGAGAGAGAAAGTAGAGAGAGAATGGTTGGAAACTTGGGAGGATTAGATTAGAGAGAGAAAAAAAATAAACCAACCACCTCCTAACATGCTAGGAGGTGGGTATATATAGTCCTCCGTCATGCGGGCTTAATGGACTATATATTAATGGGTCGGGCTTTCCTTTTAGGCTTTAGTTCCTTAAACATGAAATTTTAGCTTAAAGTTAAGCCCGTAATACACGACTAACCTACTACCTATTACAACGTTCTAAAATACGATAAATAATAAACCTATGACCGAACACTCTTGTTTGACTAAATATTTTGAGGCTAACAACATTTTATTTACTTGGTGACATTTTACAACATTAGTTTAGGTTAATTAAAGTGTTAGTCAAAACCCTCCCCATTACCCTAATATTTTACTTGCTTTTATAAAATACATAAAAAAAATTCTTCTTCCTACCTCTAGACCTATTGTACGTTCGATACTAGTCTCTCAAACGATTCCTCGAGAGAAAGGTAACAACCTCTAGTCCTTACCTATATTATGTATACACGACCGCGTGCACTGTCCGAGATGTTGTAAAACTCCTTGACAGGGAACCTAACCTCCCCTCATCATATAGATTTATTTTTGAAACTAAAGTCTTAGGAAAATTATACATATGAAAAGTGCTACATCGATTCATATATTTAATCAAATTATATTTATAAACTCTTTCCATAATACTTACTTGGTGTAAAAATAATGTTAACAATTTTCACAACAATTACTTCAGCAAAAAGAAGTATTTTAAAAGTAAATTCAATAAAAGTTATCAATGATTAAAAGTGTCATCAAAACATTATATACTAGCATATTTGTCAACTGAAAATGAAATATCATAGAATATTCCTTTCATATAAAAACTTAGAAAAGTAAATTTTATATAAATGATTTGTCGGCAAATCACTTTGATAAAAAGGCCTCGTGTTAAAGCCAAGCCTCCAAGAAAGTTGAGCCGCCATGCTTTTAGGAATTTTTTTACACAAGTGACCAAAGCACCCGTGTTCGTAAAGGTTTGTGAATTTGCACCTATGCAAACGAAGAAACACATTTGCGAAGCAGGTTGCCTCGCTAACCAAATCATGAACTGCCACTAGAGTTTATAACTCTCTACACTTGCATTTACTAAAACTCATTTTTACTCCTAATGACCCAAATTAAATAGATTAATGAAAGATAGAGTATTCACTGAACACATATGGTGGTAATAAGGATTCTTATCTGCTTTTCTTCAATATATCAAACAACCATAATCCTCAACCAATCCAAAACTTTATGCTAAACGTTTCTTTATTCAAGCAACACAATTGACTCAATACCAAACCTTTCTTTACTTTTTTTTATCAAAACTTACAAGTAAAAAAACATCACATACGTAAAACTATTTCAAAGATTACCAATAGTCAATTCTAAAACACACATGACAAAATCAAGACGGAAAGTTACATGTGCATCTTCGGTAATCAAACAATACTATATGTACAGTTTCTAGGTTCGGGCGCATTTGATTTAGTTTTGAACTTTTTACCAATTAACACTACAAAACAAAAATCTATATATGTTTAGAAACCTCGAGACACACCTTGATTCCACCCTTCACTACTATCATTGTTTCATAAAGATGTCATCATTAAAATTCCAACCATATTTCCGTACTACTAATAGTCACCTAGGTTGCTTTTATTAGTCATCACGAAAAACGCTCTCTCATCAGTATAAGACCCTCAAATTACCAAGCAGCGGAATACCACTTTAAGTGTTATTTCATAACACATCACACACAATCATATATAACGACCTCAAAAGAGACGTTTAAAATAAGCAAAAAAAAATATAATATAATATTTACAACCATTGTCTAAAAATTTCCAACCCAAAATAAGGTTTTTATCAAAGTAGCGTTACTTGTCCCCAAAGATCTCAACCAAACACAACAATATATTTTTACCAAGACATGAAATTAAATAATTGATAACAAAGGAAGGAAATCCATAAGTTTTAGACCAATAAAGCACCAAATCCCTCCATGCATGCTCTGCTGCTATCAATCTTGATTACCTAAAACACGTGCTTAAAATCGTCAACACAACGGTTGAGCGAATCTGTAGGTTTATCTAATCATAAGTTGAACACAAGTATTAAAACCAATCATGACCATTCAATAGCATTGTCGTATACACAATCTTTTATTCGAGTATCTTATATTTAGCAAAGCTAATGATTGTATTTAAGCTCATGACACCAACCCGTTAACTTAATCACCCGCGCTAAAGTGCCGGCATGATCAAAATGAAACCGTTGCCCCTCTTAAGGTATTAGTTTCCAGATTTATACCTTATCTCTTATCACAAGTTATCCGTCCGCAGAGGGTACTCAACGTACTAACTCTCGTCTCGGATAGGATCGTCAACCCCATATTACTATCAATTGTATAAGCGGCTATTTCCAACCCACACAAGGTTAAGACAATAATTAACGGTTCATGAAATTAGGGCCTTTAGCAACAAGGTACTCAGTAAAATCCAAACAACATTCGGGCCCAAACAATCTTTCATGACTTGTGTTCAATTTATTTCAAATAGCATGTATCCCCCTCGCGGGTTAAAATCATTTAAAACACAGTATAAAGCGAGGCTATAGACTCACCTTAAGTAATAATGATAGTAGTAGTAGCGAAGACGTAGACGAAGACAATCACCGTCGATGAGGATGCCCCAGGAAATCAAATACAACACCTAACAAACAACCGCGAAATGTATCAACACCTTCAATTACCTTCAAGTACTGTATGTATATAATTAAGAACACTCAAATTTCACATAAACTCTCGCCAAAAATCCAAACAAGTGATATTTACTAGACACGTCCACTTTATACTTTATTAAAACTATTACTCATTTTACAATTCTGCCGGTACATACCCAATGTACGGGATGGTTTCCTATACTTAGACATCACCAAATATTATGAGAAAAATTGTAAAATTCATTTACAACCTGTAGATAGCCCATATTAAATTCCATAAAAATTTCTCACTTCTAAGACCTACTGCACGTCACATTACTAAACTCAAAATTTTGGACAGTTTTGTACCTTCACGTTGTAAAACCATTTTGAACTCCTTAGGCATTTCATTTACAAATTCAACTCTTGATTATGAAAATAGACTCAAAATGCTAAGTTTATAGCCTGAGAACAGCCTCTAATCGTTTTTAAAACTCAACTTATTGTCCCCGAGATTAGACCTAAAATCGAACACAATTTCGGATTATGACGACTTTTATCTCCCGGTACACGAAAATTCAAACTAGCGTAACTTTTGACTCATTTAGAGTTAAAAGCTCTACCTTATACCAAATCAAAGCTAGAATGGAGCTCTACAACTACATTCTATGATCAAAACCTGGAAAAAATTAAAACCACGAAAAACAGCCTTAACATTCTGTTTGAAAATGACACTTTAAAAATCATACCAAATCATATTTCCAATCACTTCCATTGATTTCTAGACCTATTATACCACCATATCATCAATCTAAAACATCCTAAGCCTCCATAATCACTTGTATGTTCATCCTCAATCAAAACCCAAAATCAAAACCACACATGTATTTCAATTAAATAAATTGAAAATAATCATAACATGAATCTAGAACCATACCCATTTGCTAGATCAATCAAAAACACCAAAAATAACCAAACCCAAGGTTTAGCCGTGGGTTTTGAAGACTAAATTACCAAGTAAAAACCTTTTCCTAGCTTGTTTAATCACTTGTACAAGATCCTAACATCAAAACAATAATATACCATCAACCAATTCGATCAAATCAATAAAATAATTTTTTAGAAAAAAATTAAATGGATGCATATATGTTATTGTTGGTAAGATTTACTCACAAGATGTTATTGGAGATGGGTAGTTGTTTATTTTCTTCCAAAACACTAGAAAAATCAAATGGTGGTGGTGTAGGTGGTGGTGGTGGCGACAGCTAAAGGAGAGGGGGAGAGAAGAACCCTAATTTTTTTTGAAAGTAAAATGAAGTGTGTCTGTTCAGGTTTCCCCTTTTGTAAAAATGGGGGGATTTATTTTGACAAGTTGGCTATCTTTTGGCCTCATAAATAAATGACCATTTAAAGAGTGGGATTATGACATACTAGTCGGTTTTGAAATTTTAAGGGAGTCGGGGTTAGTCCCGGCTACCTCAAAATACTTTTAAATGGTTCAAATGCACACAGAACGAATACACATATGGTTCCGACGTGACTTAAAACGTAATAAAAATAAAACTTCAAAAAACTCAAATATCGATCAATCAATAATAAAAGATAAATTTTGGGCATCCGTCGGTATCGTAGTCGTTATCGGTTTTTCTCAAATCGTCAAACATAAAAACTAAGCCTCATTTATTGGTTTCAAATTAAATCGTCAAATTAATCCACAATAAAAATTCTTAAAAATTTCAAAAATATATAAAAAAATAGGATTAATTAATGGCGTTAGTTTCGGGGTGTTACATCCTCCCCTCCTTAAGGGAGCGACGTTCTGGCGCTCTTCGCTTCTTATACTCGCACTTCGTACTACTAGAAAGATAAGGGTACTTCTTCCTAAAGAAGTCTTCACGTTCCTATGTGAACTCCGGTCCACGTATCGAATTTCATCACCTTTCCACGATGATACCTTTAACATTACCATGTTTCCAACTTCAATTTCTAATTTCTTCCTACGGTTATCAACACATCTCTTCTCACGACTTCTCGCGGTTAACAAGTGATTCTTAATCTACACAATCTTTTCCGTAGTCTCTCGAATCGTTTCAAGTCCATTCAACTGAATTTTCCCTACTTCATTCTATCCAACTGGCGATCTACATTTTCATCAACATAATTCTTCAAATGTTGCAGCTTCAATGCTAACATGGTGATTGTCGTTGTACAAAGATACTACCAACGGCAAGTGTCGATCTCAACAACTACCAAAATCAATCACACACGCTCGGAGCTTATCTTCCAACGTTCGAACCGTCCTTTCACTTGGTCCATCAATCTCATAAAGGTAATTACTCACAAGAAAATCGCACGGGTCACACATAACCCCATCGAAAATGTTCAGAATATACAACACGAAGTAATTAATGCTAGTCGTACCAAATCACCTTATTGCACTATTACGTACATACAAACCTAGTTCGTCAAAAACGAATTCATCGATACGGAAATCATTTGACGTATACATAACTCTCTCGAAGACATCACAATCTAATCAAACACAAAAGCCATTATGAAACACATACAACCACATTACGACATGTTTGCAACATAGCCAAACCATGCCACTTCAATTATTCAATCAAGTTAACTCATGCTTTCTAATCAGCCAAGCCATGATAAAACAAGATTGTTTGACGGGATTTCGGATGAGTCCAGTCAGAAGAAAATTGCAAGTTAAAGAAGGTTCATAATCTTGCTCGCTATGGATCAATATCCATAAGGAAAGAAAATACATACATATGTCATCGTAGGGTTCTCACACACGGATCCATACCCAAAACAAATATTACAATAACACCATCTCACTTCCGTCCCAATCATGGTCAAAATCTCAGTAAGCATCGTCGTTGAAGGTTAAAAAGGTATTACATGGTACGTGTTTCCCATGATCGGACGTCATTTGACAATGTTGTCTCAAGTTCTCACAACTTACGAACATGTGACTAGATCACATACCACATAATTTATATCTGTCGTTTAACCATCGATGATCAAAGATGGTCGAGTCAAGAAAAGAGGATACCTCACTTGAATAAACGAAGGCAGCAAATGGAATTGTCTTCCAACTACCGATGCACGGTTGGTAAACTTCAACAGTTTATCACGTGTCGTTTGACATATCAATAGAACAAGTAAAGATAATAAATAAAATACGATACATATGATGTAGGAGAAGTATTCGTCATTTCCCTCATAGTTACTCGAACTCGGATTTCCCCTACTTCAGGGCAGTCTTCTATTTTTGTTAAAATTTCTTCTTGTGTTGATACGAGCCCCTTTGGTATTTCATCAACACCCTAGTGATTCCGATGGAATTCGCACGTTACATACAACACATAAAAATATTTTCCATAATTACTCGGTCAACGTGACTTACTAAGTCAACGCAAAATGAAAGAAAAGATTTCAAGGAACACAAGAAAATTCAAAAAATTTCTTTAGGAATCAAAGAGAATACGATTACTTGCATAAGGATCCACCATTTTAAAAGCGTTCTCATCCAAACATTTATCAAAAACACTAACAGTTTTAAAGATGACCAATCGAATTGAAACAACGTTACCCTTCCTAAACTATGCATAATTAGCTAGATCGTGCATAATTGAGGATCAAGCAACAACAATCAACACAACAGGACTCTTCCCGAATTATGTATAGTTAGCTAAGCTGTGCATAATTGGGGATCGAGGGACGACACAACATTATTATTACATACCAAATATGACTAGAAAGTTTTCGACCTAATCTTCAAAATAATCAAATCATTTGAAATGGGAAAATATTATTACCATCGTTTCAAGGAACACATCAAACATTTTTCATCCATTTTGAAAACATACTTTTACTTTGCCTTTTAATGAGAAAAATAAATAAATGAATAAATCGACACCACTTGCATTTGGTTCAACGAAACATTTCACACACTCATACATATTTTTGAAACAGATTGTTCACAAAATAGCGGTAAGGTGGTTCCAGATTAAAGATCATTGCAAGCATAACGAGTAGTAAAAATCAAAAATCAATGAGATCAATTAAGATAAATGAGCATTATATTTTCCAACGGAAATTAACTACATTAGGAATGAAAATACTTCGAATATATGATAAGAGTTTTGGGATAACAGTCGCGATCTATATATACATTGAGTAAACATCGAACATCAACACAAGCGTCAAAAATAGGACAAAGATCACAATTACCATCGTCTCGAGTTACACATACATTCCATCCATTTAGGTTCCATTAACCGAAAGAAGAAAAGTTACAGCGTCCATGAAGAGGACAAAAATACATCGGGTGACATACCCTCATTATCAAGTACTAGCGAAGTAGCAATTCAAAAATAAATAATGGTCTCATACCATGGACAATATTAAAACAAAAAATCACAGGACTACCCAAGTTCATATTTAGACTCACAAAATCAAAGAAGGGATGTCGTACGATCGAACCATCGTGACTCAAAACATTATATATACATCTTTATAAAATAATATACAAGTAGGCGTGTGTTGGATAATCCATTTTTATATCGTAATTAATGTTACCTTGTATATTGTAAAAGCAACCATTTGCACATTTTTAATTTGTGTTACACCATTAAAGACTTCATTTCTGTCATTTTTTAATCTTTACAAAGTTTTTATTTCTGAAGAAATTTCAATCTCTATGAAATTATTAACATTAATAGATCGGTGACTCGGTTATCATGATTGATAAAATCCTTAGGTTTGGAAATCTCCATACTTGTGTCAAATTCTCATTAATATTCATATCTTAATTACCAAAAACGTACATAGTAAGAATTTTCTAAGTTTCATATTATTATTACGACTTATCTTATTACGTATATACAAATATCCAACACAACTTGAATTAGTCCAATTGACTCTTAAAATTAACCTTGACTTTTTATTATACGTATGTTTTCCTTAAAACTAATTTGTTAAATCATATTCGCGCAATTCGACTCAAATGCTAAAGAGGTTTCACATAGTATCATGTCAGATAACTTACTGATTTTAGTCAAGACTTGAATCTCGATAACAATAATAATATAATAAATAATCAAAATGCTTATTTAAATAATTCTGAAATGTAGAAAATTCAGATTTTAAATCTTTAGCCAGTTATCAAGTGATTTAAAAATTAACACATCTCACAGCGGAATAAAATAACGTTCCATCAATTTTTAATAATTTATTTCAAGCGTTAGAATTTCTCACTTAAAGTGTATATTTCGATTTTATCCCAGTTTATTCACTACAGCGAGTGACGAGTTCCAGTTTATACCAATGCATGCGTAAATAAAACTTGACCTTATGTTAAAAATTAAAATCATTTTTACAAAGTCTCTAGCTCCGAAATACATGACCAATTTTTTTTCTACTCATTTCCTATATTACAAAATACGTCAAAAGTTTGCTACATTGACCCAAAAATTAATTCATACCAAGCCCAAAGCTACATATACTCGATAGTCATATTGTAAATTTTATTATAACCCCTTTCTTTCGAATGAAAATTAAGCAAATTCTTGATAGATCCATCACAAGCTTTTAGTATCAAATTATTAATGTATGAAAGTAAAGATTTGACGAGTAATATATTACTTATTATGATTTGTCAACCAAGGTTGAAGGAAAAGAATAATTTCACTTTGTCACTTTACTCTCTATAATAATTTTACTTGTCACAAGATACATCATAGGTCATTTTTAGCCAAAATTTTCATTCACCATACATTTAATATGCAAAACACTTTATATTTAAATCATGCAATCAACAAAGTTTAATTCTTATTTAACTGACACAAGTGTCAGACCTCCTCATATATAATATCAAATTCAAAATAATGAGACAGCAAAACAAATGAAATAAACGGAACGAGAGTACGTATGTCAACTCTATAAGCGTTGATATCGGCTTTGGGTGGGTCTCAAAATCGTACACAATAAAATGAACACAAACCAACCAAACTTCAAGTTATCCCGCTTGGTCACAACGCTAGTCTATCCTTAAAACACATCTTTAAATTCGAGTAGGGTGATAAAAACGATTAAATGGCGATACGCCTCAACCACGTTTTATAATATACACATATGATTTGTCGCTACGATGCACGTATCGTTGATTATACTTCGGCAATGTTATAGTTACGCGAACTAATATATCAAGCCCATAAGAATGAGGGAAATAAAATAGTACGTTAGTAATTTACGTTTCAAAAGAAGATGTCCAAATGACACATCACGGTGCGATAAAGAGAACTGAGATCAATCTAGTCGATATACAATATGTTACGAAGCATTATTTACGTATCTAGAATATCAAACGAGGTTCACACTCGGTTATTCGAACAATAAATTAATTATCAAGATTGATAATTGGCGGTGAGGCCAAATTCTCAACAAAACCGCATTTTAAATGTACGATAACCACGCAAGGACCATTGCTCGCGTGCAATGCCTCCAAATACCATAGTATATACATATCTATTGTAGAAATGTAAATCTTGCTTATGTTTTTAGAGAGAGAAAGAGATAGAGAGATGGTGGATTATACACACTTCTAGAGAGAGAAACTTAAGAGAACTATGTGTAAAATATGAAACCACATACCCTCTCCATCAAAGGAGAGGGTTTATATACCCAAGCCTTGCAATGGGCTTGGGCTTACACGTTTGGGCCGGCCTACACATGTTGTAGGCTAGGCTTGGACTTGTTTGATAAATAAAGAAAGTTAACTAAACTACGAGCTATTACATGGACTATCGTTGGAGTGACCGATCCTTCTTAATACGTAAAACGTATTTCCAACAATCTCCCCCTAAGGGAGGTCACTCCAAACAAGGGCGTCACCCGTGTTACAATAATAAAATAAACCTATCATACTATGCTTGTCTTGAGCTCGTAGTCTTCGTCTTTCTTTTCTTTTTCTTTTCTGGTGAACATGCTGATGTGATCTTTGATATCAGTCTTGAGCATTAATCTCTTGCATTGATCTCATGCATCCATCACTTGTGATCTTCGCCTCTTCGTGACACCATGTCCCACATACTTATACCTTTTGTAATTCTTGAAAGCTTCAGAGTTCAGTACAGCGGAAGACTTAACTTTTAGGCTTTCTTGAATTAGATGAGGTATTAAGTGTATAAAGCATAAGCATGCTGGGACGACTTCTTCTTGGATTCCGCAACGCCATCGTCTTCAAATGCCGCAACATAAGTAGACACGAACGAAATGGCTTTGAACATTTCATTCTAGATCGGTAGCATTTTACCTCCGGTCGGTGAAGACCGTTGGATGATATTAGATATCGTACCCGTGACGGATAGTTTCAATTAAGTAACTTCCTGACAGGATTTCGCGGGTAAACCCGTTCTCTTTATTCGACCGTCCAAAGCTGACTGCGAACATAAAGAGTGAATCATTTGGATAATAATATCCGCATGATTTGAAGCCGTCAATTCATGTTCCTGGAACAAGTGAAATTCAATTAAGAACCGCACCATCGTTGCTTTCCAGTTGTCACGAGCTTGATTCGTATAGAATCTTGGAACAAGTGCTGTTTGAGGTTAACACTAGAAGGATTTCCACTCATCACTGCGAATACTAAGGTATCACTCTGAGTGTTCTGGCAAGATCACTAAGATATTGCGTAGAGGCCTGAAACGTGTTTAAATTCAGTTAAGAATTAAACAGCTATTGCTTTCCAGTTATCACAAGTTTGATTCATAAAGAATCGCACAAGTCACCTACCATGAGCTTTTTGATATTCGCTCAAGAAGGATTTCCATCTTCATTGTAACTACTTTCGTATTACTCGGATGTTCAGGCAAGATCTGAAGATTTTGCGTAGGACTCTTAAAATCTTTCTTACTTTTCACAGTGTGTGAAGAAGCAAGGAAATATGGAAGTGTGTCCTAATGAGATATTTGATGATCTCAAATGGCTCTTGACTCGATCGTGCACTTTGGATTTTAGTGATCGGAGGCTGGAGAGGAGTGCCACCTTTTCAATACCAATTTATTCGGAGTGAATAAATCAATAGATAATGCGTTGTCTCCGTGTGAATAAAACAAATATCTTTTAAGAGATATCTGAGTTAGCTGGGATGGGTTGTGATACACGGCTTTTGACACCCCGTATATAAATTATATGTTCGTTATACCAATCTCTTCGAATTGATCTTGTTTAACTATGTGACTCAGTCGTTCTTTGGTGAAACAAAAGTGTGTCGTTGTAGTATATTAAAAGTGCAAGACTTAAATGTAATGGGCGTTAACGTAAATCTAAGTCTAATTTAAAGTAAATGGTGCAAATATTTAAAAGCGTGACAAGAATTAAAAGACACTAAACGTAAATAACGCAAACTTAAATCTATCTAAGGCAAACTTAAAACGCAACTAAAACTTAAAACTAAGGCAATGCTAAAATAAATCTAAGGCAAGTAATCTTAAAGTGTGATTAAGTAAAAAGGCGGGAAAAATAAATTTTGAAAATTAAAACTAAATAAAAATAATTAAATTCGCAACTTGTAAAAAATAAAGAATTAATTTCGCAATTAAAGACTTAAATTCGCAATACTAAAAAAAATAATTAAATTCGCAAATAAAGAAATAATTTCGCAATGCAGTAATTCGCAATAATTGCGAATTCAAAGAATTCGCAATACTTGGAGGAAGATTTCGCAATTGCTGATGATGTACAAATTCGCAACAGTTAACGAAGCCACAAATTCGCAATAATTGCGAATTTATGGAATTCGCAACTCTTGAAAATACAATTTCGCAACTTGATGAAGAAGGATTCGCAATTCAGGGATTATTCAAATTCGCAATCACCAGGCAAGAACAATTTTGCAACATATGAATTATTGCGAATTCCTACCAGAATTCCTAAAAAAAGGAAAACACAAAAAGTACGAAAGTAAGCACAAAAATCTTAACTTTTCAAGGACAATAAGCAAAATAAAAAGACAATAAGCTAAATAAAAACACTAGATCAAAGGTAAATCGTATGAAATCAACAAAAACAAGAAACTAAAATTAAAAAGACTTAAACTTTTAAGAAAACTTTGAAAACACTTAAGTTAAATACCAAATAAGCACATAAGATTGTCAAGCTTATGGCTATTTCGTATGAAAACTTAAAAGGTAAAAGAAGAGACAAAACTTTTAAATCAAATAAGCAAATGGATTAAGCAAAAACTTGCTTAATCCGAAATTGGAACTGAATCAAAAAGAAGAAGAGTAGAATGAGATAGATAAAAGTAAACTTGATCAAAGATAAATAAAGATTAAAGCAAGAAAATTAAAAACACTTACTTGGAAATTAAAGAAATTAAAGGTGCAGGACAAGTATTTAAAATTGACATGAAAAGTAAATGTGCAAGAAAGTAAACTGGAAGAACTAGTGTCACTCTAGCCAACAAAAACAAAATGAGTTATCTAGTGACTATATATAGGGGAGGATTAGGGAGCTTCCTCCCCTCCTTCCTTTCTTCTTAATTGCGTCATTAGGTCCTTAAGCCTTTAATCTTCATTAATTGCACCATTAGTCCTTTATTCTTCTAATCTTCTTTAAACTTGGATTCTAATGACTTGTGGCTCGGGATTTCTTTTGAACTCGTCTTTTAATTCTTTAATAAAATAGACTTGAGTTCCTCGGCTTTTAGTAAACTTCCGTCTTTTGACTTTTTCTTCAATAAATCTTCAGAATTGGTCTTGGACTTCCGTTCTTTTTGCACTTTTGACTTCTTGATTTCGTCTTTCATCTTTTTCTTCAATAAAAGTCCGTAAATGCCCGTGAATGCCCGTGTTTTCTCCACTTTTCATAATTTCGTCCTAAATCACAACAAAAACACAAACCACGCATAATTCCGACATAAAAGACATAAAATACACGTTTTGGCCCGGTTTTTATCGTAATTAAGTGGTAAAAAGGATGGGTGTTTACACACCTATCAAATCCCCTACACTTGACCATTGCAATGTCCTCATGCAATGTATTAGTTACAAAGCACGTTTACATTTTTCATCATAATCAATCCACGTTGGCCTTTATTAAAGAGATATAAAATTATAAACATTCAAAATAAAGAAATCAAAAACATACCTTGGGTTTTGGAAATGTCATGAATGATCATCATCCTCAAGTTTTCACTTTCTCCAAACCAAGCTTAAAAACGAGATCATTGTTATTATGAGTTAGTAAACTAACACGAACTCATGTGGGCCAATTACTCACTTAGACTCCCTTATTCCTAGGTGTATCTCTTATATTTTATTATTGTCTTGAATGATCACGAAGATGCATTGTTGACTTATTTCGATAGTTATTTAGTCTGAAAATAAAGTGAACGATTTAATCAATAGTTAGCTAAAGGACAAAATCTTTTAAAACTGCTTCTCGAGACCTCATAAAGTTCATATCTTGGCATAACTCGCTTCGCGATTTGAGACCTTTCTCGGACCGATATTTGGCAGCGACTTCATACTTCAAACCTTGAGAGACGTTAATGAAATTATGGTCTTCTCTTCATAATGGAATTTCTTCACTTGAAGTGTTGAGAGATTCATACTTGGACCACGACTTCTTCATTTTTCTCCAATCTTTATTTTGGACTTTGATATACAACGATCCGCCTCCTTTTATGACTTGGATCTATTTATCCTCATACCTTGTTAGGGTCTTTTCGGATACACTTCTCCATGACTTTTGGGGAGTTTTTGCTTTTCGTCGTGTGTCTCGATCCTTCATATTGATTTTCGATAAATGATTCTTCACATCACTTTGGATCTTTAGCAACAAAATATAGCCCTCATGCCTTGTTAGGGCCTTTTCGGACTCGCCAATCTTCGCATCCCGCTTCAATAAGTTATGCCTTGGCTATGAACTCTAATCCATACCGAGCAACTTTTAAACGATCTTGGGCTAGAAGCTAAGTAACTTTTCAAATCGTACCACCTTATTTATTGTAGATAAATTTATTAGCAAGCGATGAGAGAATAAGCTTATAATTAACTCACATAAATTCCCGAAAGAATACCGAACTTATAATTGGCTCTATCATCTCTCGTTCTCCACAGTTTAAAATCTCAAGGAATGAGACTCGTGGATGCTTAGCCTATTAAATCTAAGTTTTGGGTTTTCGAGTCGCCTATAGGATCTTGCAAATTCTTAGACTTTTTCAAGTTTAGAAATCGCGTTTTAAAGTTCCCTTGATAAACGACTCTCTAGGATCAATTATAGGAACTTGCGAAAAGTTCTTGTTCTTAACCCGTGAGAGTTAAGACTTTCGCGTTTTATAGCTCCCTGTATAAAAGCCTAGCAAAACTTGACTTAAACACGTTAAGGATACTAGCTAGAGTAACTTAGATAAGTAAACTCGGGTTGAGTCAAAAGATTCACAACGTTTGAAAATTAAAACCACTTTATTAAACATTTATTCTAACAAAGAAAGAAAAATAACTATACAAAGGGGAAAACTAATAGGCCAAAATAGATCAAAAATTTTGAAAAATGTCGAAAAATTGATTTTCTGGTTAAAATGAGGACAAATACAAGGAAAAGAACCACTTAACTTCGATAGAAGTCCCCCCTACACTTAAGATAAACATTGTCCTCAATGTTTAAGCATGTGGGAGTAAACTCCCCTACACTTAGGACATTGTGCACTTTGTTTAAATCTCGCTAAGGGAAAGACAACTAAAGAGATCCCTATTTTAATATTGCAAAATATAAAATAGTGAATCGAAAAGAGTTTAGGATAGAACCGGGATAATGGAACACGGAATCACGGGTCGTCAAGAATCATTAAGAATGGATCTTTGAAGCTCGAATCCCTGATTAAGAAGAGAGGAGGGGAAAGCAAACCAACGGTTCTCCCCTACACTTAGGATAAAGAAAGCGAAAAGATAGATACATGGGTTGCCTCCCAAGAAGCGCTTGGTTTTTGTTAACCGAGTCGTGAGCCTGACTCGACCTTGATCATCATAGGAAGAAGCATGAAACGTATCCACCAGGATCAAAGACATAGTTTTCATCCATCAAATAGCACAAGCTTAAGGCGAACAAGGAAAGCCAAAGAAGAATAGGCAGGGTTCCCTTAAGCAGCGATGGAGCATGGTGGAAGCAAGTATGGTGAGGTGCAAGCATGTCTTCAAAATTTCCAAAGATTTTTCCTTTTTTTCATCAGGTGGATACTGAGATGGCTGCAGAATATCAATACCGGGGTCGAACACCTTTTCCTTTAAGGGAAAATAGCACTCAGGCTCAGCAGAATGGGAAGAAGATCCGCGAAGAAGCACAACCTCGTCCTCAGAAGGTGGACAAAGAGGTGTTAACTCATACGTGCTGCGGATATCGGTGTCGACCGGTTTCTTCTCCTTTGAAAGAATGTGCTTCAAATCCAAAGTAAGATCAAGACGATAATCTTCAAAGTCCGAAGGAGGTGCATCACTCTCATGAGGGAAGTAAGTGTTGAGAAACGTAGAGAAATCTTCCTCAAATGAGTAATCGTCCAAAGTAGGATCGAGTGATGTAGGTGGAGGATCTTCATCAAATGTAGGTGCAATGTCATCAGTAGAAGAATCACTCGAAAGAGTATCGGCATCCTCAAAATCATCAAAGGTGGGCATGTCCGGATACTCAGAAGTAAGGTCATCATAATCATCCGAGTCCGAGCTAGAATCATCATCATAAGCCTCAAAGACCGGTGGAGAATCATAAATGGGAGAAGCTTCCAAAGTAGGGAGAGAATCATCCACATCATCGTGAAACAGTGGATTATCGTTGCAAGACTCGAATAGAGGATTGTTGTAAATGACAAAGTCATCGAGCACATTAATCATATTCACAGATTCTCGTCCTCCAAAGGATTTGCTTGTAAGCTTCCCCATTTTAAAAACTTGTGCATCATCCCCGACTCTTAAGATTAACTCGCCTTCGGCAACATCAACTAAATCGCGTCCGGTTCTCAAGAATGGCCGACCAAGTATTAAAGGAATACGAGGGTCCATTTCATAATCAACTACGACAAAATCGACCGGGAAAGTAAATGTGCCAACTTTGATGAACACGTCTTCGGTAATACCAACGGGGTAAGCGAGAGTGCGATTTGCAAGTTCGAGAGTCATCTTTGTTAGAGTGAGGTCGGGTAATGATAGTGTTTTCCAAACACTCAATGGCATCAAATTAATACTGGCCCCAAGATCAGCAAGGGCAGTAAATTCTTCAGTTTTGTTGAAGATGCAAGGCAACACAAAACGACCGGGATCTCCAAGCTTTTCCGGAAGTTCTTTAAGAATAACTGCAGAGCAGTTTTCATTTAAGCGTGTGTTGGCGAGCTCAAGCAACTTCTCCTTCTTGTTAAGCAAGTCCTTGAATGCTTTTACAAATTTTGGCATGTGGACAAGTGCCTCGAGAAAGCTAATGTTGAACTTCATTTGAGAGATCATCTTGATATAGCTCGACACTTCAGAGTCATCCTTGGTTAGCATTTTGTTCTTGCCTAAACGAGAAGGATAAGGGAAATTGGGTTTGGGTGGTGAAGGTGCAGGTGTAGGTTGAGGTTGAGATGTTGAAGGATCATTCGTGGTGGGAACTTCATCACGTCGAGGCAGAGACGGTAATGGTGCACTAATACTAGGTGTAGGAGGAGTAGGGATAAATGGTGGTGGAGGAGGTGTAGATGATGGTGGTGAGATAGGTGGTCCTACGATGGTGACTCCACTACGGGTAGTAATAGCACTCACATTTGCTCGCGGATTGGTGACGGTGTTTGAAGGAAGAGAACTTGAAGTAGAAGGTTGAGCGGGTGGTAAGAAACTAGCCAGCATATTCTTAATATCATTCGTTTGAGTGCTGTAGGAGGATTGAATAGTATCTCGAAGCTCGGATCTGATTTCATTCCCTTGCTTGGTGATATCCCCTTTCAGATTGATAATTTGACTCTGTAGATTCTTGATTTGCTCACCTTGGGTTCTCATGATGGCTTCAACATCGGGATTAATGGGTGGTGGTTGTTGAGTGGGTGGGTGATAAGGATTAGAAGCTCTTGGTGGGATTTGGTTGCTTCTAGTGTAGTTGTTGGCGGGGTTTTGGTTTTGAGGAGAAAAACCGGGTGAAAGGTAGTTGTTTGATCGGTAACTCAGCAAATTTCTATCCCCTTGTCGAGCTTGGTAATTTTCCGGTGAATAATTACCGTAAGCTGCATACACATTTTCCGGATTTCCTTGAGTCGAAGGACAATCGGTGTATGAGTGTGGACCGCCGCATGTTTCACAAGGAGTAGCAACAGCTTTAACTTGTTGTTTTTGGTTTGAAGCCAAGAGTTGCATACTTCTGCTCATTTCGGTCAACACGCATGTGAGTTCGGTCATATCAGGGTTTGCTGAAGTGGAGGAAACATTGACTCTCGGGTTGTTCCTTGAAGAAGCGGAGGAATCCCAGTTTTTGTGGTGAGTAGTCATGTTCTCAATAAGCTCTCTACACTCCTCGGGTCTCCTTTTCATGAATGTGCCACCGGCGGCTGCATTAATCGTATCCCGATCACGAAAAGTCAAACCGTTGTAGAAAGTATCTATTAAGGTCACAGGGAGCATGTTGTGGTTTGGACATCTATCGATCAAGACATTATATCTCTCCCAAGCATCAAAAAGAGATTCATCAGGATCTTGCATGAAACCGCTGATCTGATTGCGAAGGCTCGTGACCATGGATGGTGGAAAGTAGCGCGACAAAAAGCGTTGAGTCATGTCATCCCAAGTGTGAATAGAATTCTTCGGGAGACGATCAAACCATTTCTCGGCATGATGTGATAAAGTATGTGGGAAGAGTTGTAGGCGAAGTTCATCCATTGTGGCACTGGCGCACTTCATGCTTTGGGTGATTGTAATGAACTTGTCGAGGTGTTTGTTGGCATCATCATCAGGCATTCCTCTAAATGGATTAGTTTGCACTTGCTGAATCATGTGGTGCTTCAACGAAAACTCCGGAGCGTTGATTTGCATCGGCGCAATCGGTCCTCCTCGTCCAAACATGGTAGGTTGACAAAGCTCCACCATTGTCCGAAGATCGGGCTGTGGAAGAACATTGTTGTTATTATTGTTGAGGTGCGATGGATTATTGTTGTTGACACCTGACATAGCTAAATCTTCTTGAGTCTCGGGCTCTTGATAAGTAGAAGATCTAGTACGCATACACCTGAAAATGCAAAAGAAAAAGAAACCAAACACAAAGACAATATATATACACAATAAAAATAAAATCTTGTTGGATTTTTGAATTTTTGAATTTTTATGGATTTTTAACAATTTTTAATTTTTTTTGGATTTTTTGAATTTTTTATGCAAGAAAAATAACGCTCACAAGTGAACGGATCCCAAAAAGCAACGCGTCTCTCACATAAAACCGTTAATCTTTACTAAAAGAGCCGGCAGCGGCGCTATTTGATACACGGCTTTTGACACCCCGTATAAAAATTATATGTTCGTTATACCAATCTCTTCGAATTGATCTAGTTTAACTATGTGACTCAGTCGTTCTTTGGTGAAACAAAAGTGTGTCGTTGTAGTATATTAAAAGTGCAAGACTTAAATGTAAAGGGCGTTAACGTAAATCTAAGTCTAATTTAAAGTAAATGGTGCAAATATTTAAAAGCGTGACAAGAATTAAAAGACACTAAACGTAAATAACGCAAACTTAAATCTATCTAAGGAAAACTTAAAACGCAACTAAAACTTAAAACTAAGGCAATGCTAAAATAAATCTAAGGCAAGTAATCTTAAAGTGTGATTAAGTAAAAAGGCGGGAAAAATAAATTTTGAAAATTAAAACGAAATAAAAACAATTAAATTCGCAACTTGTAAAAAAAATAGAATTAATTTCGCAATTAAAGACTTAAATTCGCAATACTAAAAAAAATAATTAAATTCGCAAATAAAGAAATAATTTCGCAATGCAGGAATTCGCAATAATTGCGAATTCAAAGAATTCGCAATACTTGGAGGAAGATTTCGCAATTGCTGATGATGTACAAATTTGCAACAGTTAACGAAGCCACAAATTCGCAATAATTGCGAATTTATGGAATTCGCAACTCTTGAAAATACAATTTCGCAACTTGATGAAGAAGGATTTCGCAATTCAGGGATTATTCAAATTCGCAATCACCAGGCAAGAACAATTTCGCAACATATGAATTATTGCGAATTCCTACCAGAATTCCTAAAAAAAAGGAAAACACAAAAAGTACGAAAGTAAGCACAAAAATCTTAACTTTTCAAGGACAATAAGCAAAATAAAAAGACAATAAGCTAAATAAAAACACTAGATCAAAGGTAAATCGTATGAAATCAACAAAAACAAGAAACTAAAATTAAAAAGACTTAAACTTTTAAGAAAACTTTGAAAACACTTAAGTTAAATACCAAATAAGCACATAAGATTGTCAAGCTTATGGCTATTTCGTATGAAAACTTAAAAGGTAAAAGAAGAGACAAAACTTTTAAATCAAATAAGCAAATGGATTAAGCAAAAACTTGCTTAATCCGAAATTGGAACCGAATCAAAAAGAAGAAGAGTAGAATGAGATAGATAAAAGTAAACTTGATCAAAGATAAATAAAGATTAAAGCAAGAAAATTAAAAACACTTACTTGGAAATTAATGAAATTAAAGGTGCAGGACAAGTATTTAAAATTGACATGAAAAGTAAATGTGCAAGAAAGTAAAATGGAAGAACTAGTGTCACTCTAGCCAACAAAAACAAAATGAGTTATCTAGTGACTATATATAGGGGAGGATTAGGGAGCTTCCTCCCCTCCTTCCTTTCTTCTTAATTGCGTCATTAGGTCCTTAAGCCTTTAATCTTCATTAATTGCACCATTAGTCTTTTATTCTTCTAATCTTCTTTAAACTTGGATTTTAATGACTTGTGGCTCGGGATTTCTTTTGAACTCGTCTTTTAATTCTTCAATAAAATAGACTTGAGTTCCTCGGCTTTTAGTAAACTTCCGTCTTTTGACTTTTTCTTCGATAAATCTTCAGAATTGGTCTTGGACTTCCGTTCTTTTTGCACTTTTGACTTCTTGACTTCGTCTTTCATCTTTTTCTTCAATAAAAGTCCGTAAATGCCCGTGAATGCCCGTGTTTTCTCCACTTTTCACAATTTCGTCCTAAATCACAACAAAAACATAAACCACGCATAATTCCGACATAAAAGATATAAAATACACGTTTTGGCCCGGTTTTTATCGTAATTAAGTGGAAAAAAGGATGGTTGTTTACACACCTATCAGGTTGTGCATTGCATCACTGGGTCCATGATGTCTGTCTTCAATATCAAGAATCATTAAACAATGATCTTAATAGCATATGTGTTGACCCGATTTCTGCCTAAAGTTGTAAGGAGGGCTTCTTTCTTTACACCCTTTATCTTTACAATTCTTTTTCATTCTTCAACCCCTTCAATGCTTACCAATACGTCATAACTAGCACCTTGTTGTGATTGTTCCAGTGCTAACTTAAGTACTTGGTCGGCATTCAGCTATGTTCACAATCTTTCTCCATCTTTCCTAAGGACTACTATTTCTAGCTATGGAATGTCCTTGGGAAGATTCCTCCGGTTCTAGAAGAATCATAGGACTTAACCTATCCTACCATCCTTATGTCACCACAATCTTCATCGTCGTGAAATAAATGGGTTTTGGGTAAGTATAAATCACCATGAAATCCATTTTGCTACCCCTTAACATATGCCACGATATTCGAAAACATTTCGCATATGTCGGGATGAGCCAGCACATTAAGTCAAACCATTTGTGATAATATCCCATATTAAATCACATTTTCTCCCCCATATTAAAAATATTAACCCAATCGATGTTTTTAATATCAATTGATTTAATGAAATTTTAACAAAGGTTTTGGGAAGAAAAATGCAAGTCCGTTTTATCATCATGATACCAAATTTATGAGATATGATACCGATTTGTAACATGATCACATATTCACCATATTAGAAAAGAATTGAAAAGGTTGGACCTGATTGAGGAGAACATCATACGATAAGATCAAATGGTTCTTGTCAGCATATGTTGGTCGCCTTGTCACGTCTGAAGTCATCTCTTGACACCACGTGTACGATTGGTATTGTTGTCTTGACACCAACTTGTGAGCTTGGCACGTTCGGCATCGAAGATTCTGAATGCTTGACAGTTGCTCCCCCTCAATTGTTTACCCGTGTTCTATTGAAAGAGTTGTAGTCGTCGGTTGAGTAGTCGCATCGTCGAGGATGTAGATACCAATTGTAGATTGCTATGGTTGTAGAGATGATAACTTCATAAAAACAAGACTTCTCTTGTTTTAACAAATAAATGCACTGAAACGTACATATATTTGTGTTAGACCAAGTTATAAAGTAAACTTGATCCCTTACAAGGTTTTAAAGTAAACCTTGCCCGAGAAAATTAATTCCCGTTGTTAGCCAAAGCTTTCAAAGAAATACTTGACTTTAATATGAAAACCGGGTTGTAGTCAGAAATAACTACAAGCCATTTAGGGCATGTTTTATGAAATATTTACAACTTTTGTACGAACTCTATTTATGGCGTCGTGTCGATATTAATCAACATTTCTAAGGCCGTAAATATTATCATACCAAAAGACATGCCTTTGAAAAATAAAGTAAAAATATTTTTGGATTTTTCTGAATTTTTCAATTTTTATGGTTTTTATATGGTTTTATATTTTGTATTTTGCTTTTGTGGATAAAGATATAAACAATATATACAAATGATCACCAAGGATACGGAGAATAGTTTTACCACCACTATTCTTTTGCTTCATCTGCCAGTTCCTTTAGAGTCTCAGGCGAGAAAGTTCTCATTCCTAGCTTGTCGGCCAAAAATTCAATTCGAGCGCGATCTAAAGCCTTCGTGAAAATATCCGCCAATTGATACTCAGATCGGACAAAGTAAAGCTCTATTACTCTATTTTCCACTTGCTCCTTGATGAATTGGTAGCGAATGTCAATATGCTTTGACCGGGAGAATTGTACATTGTTGCAGCATAAGGCAATTGCACTCTTGTTGTCGTAGTACATCGGAATCCTGTTGAAACCTAGACCATAGTCGGTTAATTGCGATCTCATCCAGAGAATTTGAGCACAGCAACCGGACATAGCTATGTATTCTGCTTCCGTACTTTAAATTGCAGCGCTTTTCTGCCTTTTCGATGCCCAACTGATTAATCGATCTCCTAGTAGTTGTAAAGTTCCACTCGTGCTACGCCTTGTATCTTGACAACCCGCGTGATCCGCATCTGCATATGCCATTAGTGCAATCGAAGAGTCCTTCGAATACCAAAGTCCCCGATTTATGGTTCCTTTAAGATATCGAAAGATCCGTTTCACAGTAGCCAAGTGTAACTCAGTGGGTCGAGTTTGATACCGAGCACACATACATATAGCAAGCTGAAGATCAGGTCGACTAGCTATGATATACAGAAGAGTACCGATCATTCCACGATAAAGTGTCGGATCAACGGCAACTCCATGTGGATCTACATCAATCTTAGATTTTTCCACCAATGGAGTATCCACGGGGTCACAAGATTCCATCTTATACTTCTTAAGCGATTCAAGGGCATACTTGGATTGATTGATAAAGATGCCTCTGGGACTCTGAGATATCTGAAGACCTAAGATTAATGATACCTTGCCCATCATTGACATCTTAAACTTGGAAGACATGAGTGTCCCAAACGCATCCGATAAGGTTTGGGTCGAGGCTGCAAATATAATATCATCAACATATATTTGTACCATAATCATATCGTTACCTCGTTTCTGAATGAACAGCGTGGGATCCACCTTGCCTTTAGCGAAGCCTTGCGTAATGAGGAATTGTGACAAAAGATCATACCATGCGCGAGGAGCTTGCTTCAACCCATAGAGAGCCTTCTTAAGCTTGTACACATGACTAGGATATTTAGGATTCACAAAACCATCTGGCTGTTGTACATAGACCTCTTCCTTGATTTCACCATTAAGAAATGCCGTCTTCATATACATTTGATTGACGATCATATTCATGTGGGCTGCATAAGCGAGTAATAGTCTAATAGCTTCGAAACGGGTAACAGATGTAAAGGATTCCATAAAGTCGATGCCCATTAATTGCTTGTATCCACGAGCTACTAGTCGAGCTTTGTTCTTCAATATTCCGCCTAACTCATCGAGTTTCACCTTGTAAACCCATTTTAAAGTGAGTAATTGCACTTGATCCGGGCATGGGACAAGTTCCCATACTTCAAGACGTATAAATTCATTAAGTTCTTCTTGAATAGCTTCTATCCAACACGATTGAGTAAAAGCTTGTTGCTATGTCTTAGGTTCAACTTCAGTGAGGAAAGCATCAAAGTGACAAAACATTGCACTTTCTTGTAACTGACTTCGTGTGGATACCGGGGGGGGTCACCAATAATAGAATCTATAGGATGATCCTTTATCCACTTGTTGTCATGTTCACGAATCCATGGATTGGAGTAAACTGTAGAAGGAGCTTCCTCTGAGGTGGACGACCCGGCTTGATTAGGGTCGGGAATAGGTACACCAAAGAATGGAAGTTCACGCATTTGAGCTAATTCTAAATCGTGATCATCATCATCCTCTTCATCATCAATAGGCATGACATGGGTAGTTGATTCGGGTGTTGGTTGAGAATTACTTGTTGATGGTATATCTTGACCAATTGTAGGTGCAAATGTGTCTGATTGTTCTTCGGTTGCTGGAGCGACAACTTCGGTTACCGGAGCTATTACCTCAGGTTCTGGAGCAACAATAGTTGGAGGAGTAAATAATTCATCAAAGAACGGTTGAAACAACGTATCCCATTCAATCCTAGAAGGTGGTGTAAATGATGATGAAGTAGGGTTGTTTGGGACAAGACCAGAACTAATATTACTGGGTCTCATTTCATGAAGTGCGGGTTCAGAGCTGCTTTGCTCAGAAGCCATTGCTGTCAGCTCATCAAAATCAACATTCATAGTTTCAAGGATCTTGCGAGAGTTACGGTTGTAAATTTGGTATGCCTTCTTTGCGGGTGCGTAACCAATGAAAATACCAATATCAGCCTTTGGTTGAAGTTTTCCCAAATTGTCACTATCATTATTTGGATAGCAAAGAGAACCAAATACATGAAGATATGATAAATCTGGTACTTTTCCATGGAAAAGCTCATAAGGTGTTTTACCATGGCGTTTACGAATTAGTGACCGGTGTTGGGTGTACACTGCTGTAGATACTGCTTCTGCCCATAAAAACAATGGAGCCTTTGCGTAAATTAACATCATTCGAGCAGCTTCCATAAGTGTGCGATTTCGCCATTCAACGACACCGTTTTGTTGTGGAGTGCGTGCAACGGATGTTTCATGAGATATGCCAACTTCTTCATAATAATCACGCAAGATTTGATTCACAAATTCGGTTCCATTATCTGTACGAATGTGTCGGACAGTAGTGTTGAGACGCACTTGAATCATCTTGAGAAATCCGATGATGAATTTAGGTGCCTCATTTTTTGCTTTAAGAAATTTCACCCATGTAAACCGAGAGTAATCATCGACAATGACGAGGATGTACTTTTTGCCACTAAGACTTTCAACACGCATTGGCCCACAAAGATCCATATGCAACAGATAAAGTTTCTCTTGGTTGGTGTCTTCAGTCTTGGGTTTATATGATTTCTTAGTGCTTTTCCCCATTGTGCACGCAAAACACAAATGATCCTTGTGAAATGATAGTTTAGGAAGACCACGAACAAGTTCGTTTTTCGCCAAATGATTAATAGCGTCAAAGTTAAGATGAGATAATCGTCGATGCCATAACCATGACTTAGTCTTTGAAGCTTTGGAGAGAAGACATACGGGAGAAGCGTCCATCATGTCTTGTAGAGACAAAGTATTCAAATTATTCCCTCGAGTACCTTTCAATAAATCAACCCCTTCCAAATTACGAATGAAGCAGGTATGCTCTCGAAAAGCAACTTCTAGGTTTGCATCACAAAATTGTCCCACAGAAAACAAGTTGTGACCGAGACCTTCCACATAATACACTCTCGAAATTATAACATTCCCAATATGATATTTCACCATAACCCATTATCTTTGCAATATGATCATTTCCAAATCTAACCGTACCAAGAAACTTGCTGACGAAATTTCTGAGCTGAGAGCGATCTCCGGTCATATGCTTGGAGCAACTAGAGTCCAAATACCAGAGAACAATTTGGACCACCTGTTTTCAACAACAACAGTAGACAATGTATTGGAAACTATTGGTTCCGGAGTGTTAGCAGATACAGATAAAATATTATCAGAATTGCTAACATTTTTGTGACCCTTAGATTTCCTGCGTTTTCTAATGTGAGTCTTAGCACTAACAGGTTTTACTATTCCAACTTTCTTAGGTTTTGGATTATTCGCGGGAACTATAGTGGGAGTAGACCTATTTAAAGGGCACTTGTTTCCTACAGTAGTGTCGGTGTTCCTAGTTAAAGGACACACTTGTGTTTTGGTAGCCTTGGTACTGCTAGTTAAAGGGCACACTTTCTTCACTTCAGTGGGAGTGATCCTAGTCAAAGGGCACATATTTCCTACTATAGTGAAAGTTCTACCAGTGGGGCACCACATCCAACCAACTTGGGTTAACACTTTCCCAGTCGGTTTCCATTCTAATCCATTTTTCTGGGCATACATCTCATTCACATGGTCAATAAGGCAAGAATCATGACGACTAGAAAACATTTATTCATTGCAATTCCAACATTTCAAATTAGAATTCACACTAGGCTTAGAACGTTGCATAACCGCAGAGCCTTTAGGTTTAGCTACATGATTCTTTGTATTCAAAACAGAAATAACATTCCTAGGATGGGCTTCTACTTTCTTCTTCACTTGACTACTAGATGGGGGCAAGATCCTATCATTCTTCTTGTTTGTCTTAAGCTTAGATCTTTGAGCTTTAGTAGTGGTGCTTACTCCTGTAGAAGGCAACACAGGAATATTAGAAGCTGGTTTTGATTCCGCCTTATCTTTAGTGACCAAAGTTTGAGATGGTTTAGTCCTAGGGCCCTTGTTAAGTGGTGTGACGGCTATAAGGTTCCTTTTGATTGCACGAGAGGACGATGCTGAGACAGTGGCTGCGTTATCCACAACATTCTTACCTTTTAGAGTACGAAGTGTTTCCTTTAACTCAGCCAAGACCAGATTTTTATCACAAATTTGTTCCCTCAAATCAGATATTTCCACCGAATTTCGATTCAATTGTTCAATCAACGATTGATTCTGTGCAGTGGTATTAGCACATGCGGGCTTTACTGAATCGAAGAGTCGTGTATTTTTCTGTTTTAAGTTATCAACTTTGGACAAAATCTTGGAAACTCGATTATCTAGATCAAGTTTAAAATTCTCAGCAGCCTCAAGTACGTTCACACAGTTAAGCTCCTTATATTTCTCTATGTCTATCGGCAAAGATTCAGCAACCTTGTCACTTGGCTGACGCTGTTTTGATTGTAAATTCAATCGAAAATTCTTTTCAAAGTTTGCATCATCGATATTAACACCTTCGAATGACGTTTCAAAGATTTCTTGAATAAATTGTTGCTTGCATTCAAGCGAAATACAATGTGTTTGAATCTCATCAAAACGTTTTGAAAGCGAAGAATATGAATCTTGAAGCTTTAAAAATTCAGCGTCAGATTCGTGACAAGTACTATCTACCACATTATCCACAGATTCAACATTATGCACAATAGAATCATTATCAACACTTGTATTCACACAGACAGAAACTATATCATGAGACATCACTTGCTTCAGAAGCAGATCATTTTGGCGTGAGACCCGTTCTATTTCAAGTAAACTGTTTTCATAAGCACCATTCATTTCATTGAAAACACGTCTAACTTCTTCTATTTACAAAAGCAAATCTTGATCAACATTACTAAGACAAGCCTTAACATTGTCTACAAACGGAACAATTTCATCTCGAAACGCAGCTCTAGTGTGCTCAAAGTTCCATTCACCTTCTGTTATGGCCGTGGCCGTCGTACGTTCCAAAATGACCTTGTCAAAATCGGCTAAGTGTTGGTGAACCGCATTTAAGTTAACGGACGCCTTACTTACCGGTGGAATTAACTTCGTTAAATCCTTTTTGATAAGTGTAGGAGACGTACTAGAAAGGTTTTCATTTGACAAACTTTGGGGCACATGAACTGTTATTTCTGCTAATTCCTTTTGTAAGCGAATGCGTGTCTTTTTCGAAAATTGATCTTTGTTATGTTGATCATAATCAATTGTATGGAATTTTGAAAGCATTTTAGAATGAGTTTCATCTGCAAATGACTGTGTCTCCTCAGTACTACGAACAAAAGGTGCTTCTTTCGATTTGCCAATTATGGTCATATCATAAAGACCGGGAATATATTCCTGATCTTTTTTTTGCATAACCGGGATTAGGTGGTAAATCTTGAAGACGCTTAAGTTCGAGTTCTTTAAAATATTTAGTTAAAAGATGAACCTTTTATGTGGAAGCGTATTGTTTTAAAAGCTGTTGTTCCTTGAATTTAAGAAGTTTGGTAGCATTAATTTCCGATTCAACCTTTTTAGACTCGAGAGTTTCGAAATCCATTTTAAGTTTCTGAAAATCATTGACAACCGACTCTTTTGCTTTTAATTCATTGGAAAGATTTGCTTTTAATGATTCTATTTCTTTCAAGTGTTCAATCTTTTCAAAACGAAAGTGGTCAAATTCAGAACATGTTATTTTCTCAGCTTGAGGGACCATTTCAAAAGCTTTGACCTTTTCTTTATGCAACGCAAGCTCAGCAGTTAGGGTGGAATTGGTATCTACGGATTGTCTGAGGGCCATATGCATTTGATCAATAATATGTTTAGGCACCATGACCAAATCATGTTGAGCATAAGACTCCATACCCGTCGTAGCATTTGGTTGAGGTTCACGTAAATGTGTAGGATTAGGTACCACATCATTTGAGTTACTAGTTCCCGAATGCTGTTCGAGGTTGTCATTTTCATGCCCAACTTGATGTTGGTTATCATCAATATTATTAGATGTGGTTGGTACCTCACTGATGACATCAGAACCGTAGTGAGAGAGATTAGCAACGAGAGCAGCTTGGGCAGAGTGAATGTCATCACAATACGAATCGTATGCATCAAGATCGTCCGCTTGATAAGCTGCATTAGAAGTAGAAACGACTGCAATGCCTTCATTATCTGCTGCCCCTGGGTCTGCAAGAAATGCTAACTCCTCTGAATCCAAAATCTTCCCCTTAGACTGAGCATTAACCAAATACATCTTCTCACGAAACCATGCATCATCCCTTCTCCTTTTCGGCTGAGTGCATTCCCTAGCCATATGACCTTGTCCTCGGCAATTATAGCAAGTCACAACCTTCTTAGGACAATGGGGCTTCCATTTCCACTAGCTTGAGAATTCACAGCTTGATTGTTCCCAGTCCTTGTAGGAGGTCCATATGAATTTTGCCTTCCCTGAATAGGTTGCACTGTTACTTGACCATCTTGAACAGTAGCTTGTTGTCGAGGATTTGATGAGGTGCGGAGCTGATTGTTTGTTGGTGGAAATCCTCTAGTTGCAACAAGTTTTGTAAAACCCGTATTTAAAATCCATGAATATTAAATACGTGTAGTCTTAGCTTTAATTTTAACTAAACGTAAATAATAAATACGCAGCCTCAGTTATTAAATACTACAACAAAATAATTATCCAGAAGATAACTATTAAGTTCAGAAAATAAATAATTAAACGTTAGCAGTAATTACGCACTCTCAGTTTTATTTAAATATCACAAATAATTAACTTTTCAAAAAATGATTCATAAGTTTCAGAAGATACGTATGTAATATTTATTATACAGAAAAGAATTAAACGTGTCAGAAAAAAAATAAAATTAAAACGCGAGATATATATTTACGTTTCAGAATCAGATTTTTAAATACGAGCTTTTCGTAAATAATTAAACACGAATTAAAAAAACAAACAAAAAAGGGGTATTTGTGCTTTGGGCCGGTTTTATAGAAACAAAAAGGAGAATGGACAATTGGGCTTTAAGCCCAGTATGCTACAAAACAGGAAAAGAACGGGGTAACCCCTTTTGTTTGTCACAACCGTAAAAAAAGAGACGCCTAGGGTTTCTAGGTTTGTGGCCGCCGGGTTGTAGAACAAAAAAAAAGAAGAAAAAAAGATGCGGGTTTGATTGGTCACCATCAATTCGTGTATGATCTTCATTCTATAGCAAATCTATAAACGGTATTCATCTTCCTTTGAATTTCGTTTTAATTATTATCATAGCAACATGTTTTATTGATCTAACAAATGGGTAACATAAGTAATATGAAGGGGTGTCGGGTTTTTACTCTTATCACAGAAACCGAGACCCAAAAAGGCCTCGGTGTGTCGTCTTGCTGCAAGCCGTGACCACACAGGTCTCGGTGGTGGTTGTGTTGTGACCAGCCCGAACCAAAAAGAAAGCAGGGTGTGTTTTGGACTAAACTGCAGTAAAGGGGTGTTTGGGATTACATGCTGTGGGGATGAACAATCAGCAGGGTGTGTTTTGTTTTAGACAGTGGGAACCAAACAGTGGGAACATGATGAAATCAGTGGGAAAATAATAGGAGAACAGTGGGAAAGTTTTTGGACAGAAAATAATAACTTTAGATTGAAAATAGCGACGGTTTAGTGACACATAATTCCGTCGCAGTTCTGTAGTGACGGTTTTTATGGACAGTTTTAGTCACACAGTTTTAGCGACAGATTTTTCTGTCGCTAGTTCTAGTAGGCGGATTTTATATATTTGTTGAATTGTTTTAGTGCGACCGAGAAAGGGGTATCTCGGTAGGCTCGATTTAATTATAATGAGGAAAAGGTAGATTTTATATTATACTTTTATTAATTAATTTTTGTAAAGGTTTAAACTATATTTTAAATTAAATTATAATTAAATAGTTTTGAAATAATTAAAAAGTATAATTTTATTATATAGATTATATATGACTTTAGAAAAACCTTATAAATTATAAAACGTTATATTTTAACGAGTTACTTATTTTAGTAATAATATAACGCCAAATTTAGTTATACCGTAATTAGTAGTAGGTTATTAATATATTCAGGAATAATTATTAATACAGATTCATCAGTTAAAAATACGTACAGACTTCCAGAAATATAAGGAATAAATAAGAAACCAATAAAATCAGTAAAGTAAATATAGAACATGTAACTTATTCGCGTCTATTAATTGTTGTAGTTTCGTGAAACCCGAGTAGCATTCTTCAGTCTTCTATTTCCGCAGTTACTGGACTAGAGGTACGGATTTCCGTCCTTTCAGTAAGGACTTCCTTTCTATGCATGATTAGGATTCCCCGTCTTCAGCCAAATGTTTTTCCCCAGTATATGTTTAAGTTTATCAGTAATCATATTAATAACTAAATAAATTGCCTGAGCATTATATACAAGCACGACCAGTTTATGTACTAGTTACGGAGGTATCGTAACCACGACACTAGAGGCACAGGTGTCGTGACTCACATGCAGGAGAGTGATATCCTGCATCGTCCCACTCAGCTCAGCTTGGCCATTTTATCAGTATTATTAGTGGGGCGTATGGATGCATCCTAGGCTTATATGTGTTACAAGTTATCAGGGTGAATGTGGTGTGTGCTCTACATCCTTCACATTGGAGCTGATCCCTCCACCCAGCACAGTTATTTGGAGGTCACCCCTCTACAGCATGACGAGGTCACCCCTCCAGTTATTCATGCACGGTTGTTACAGCACGTGACCTATATAAGCTCTGGCAATTAAATTTCAGTAAATGCATGTTTTCAGATTTAACAGATAACAGTTCAGCTTTATTATTTATAAATCAGACTTTACAGATTATACACAGATTTCCGCTGCAACTTTACTTATCAGTCTTACAGCTCCAGTATTTTATCATCTGTTTCATTTTAGTAATTCCCTATCATGCTTTATATCCGTTCACTGAGCGTTATGCTCAGCCGTAGTTCCTTTCATATTCTAACGGCAGGTACACCAAGACGCTCTTAGGATTCTGAGAGCATGTGCATTGGATGGAAGCTATCCAGACTTCTTACTTTATGCATTTCTTACATTATTCTGCACATTTGGACATTGTTTAGTCCTTTCCTTCAGTATTTTACTTTTCATGTTTTGGGCTTTTGTTTGGATTACCGATGTTTGATTCCGGTATTCCTTTATGGTCAGTTAATGTTTTAGGACATTTACCTTATGCTTTGATGACACGCCATAAATACACATAACGGTCCACTTATCCAAGTGGGGTGTTACAATTATGGTATCAGAGCTATAGGTTCGACCTGTAAGCTCTAAAGCGTGACCTGTGACTAGTGGGTAGTCACCAGGAACTTCCCAGACTTTAGCGTTGTTATCTTTCATGTTCCTCATGAAATCATCAGTCAATTGTTTTCATTTATCAGTCAGTTTTCTCAAAGTTTTTGACTAAGTAAAAGGTTGGTACAAGACTGACCATATTTAGTCGCATGTGATTTTACTAAAGTTTTGCATTGGCAAACCGACCAATAGGCGTTCACCCTTGCCTTCAGATTTTGTATTGGTGAACCGATCCATAGAAGTTCATCCTTACTCATGTCAGATTCATGTTTTCAGTCGAATATTACTGGGTGAACCAGCCCATAGACGTTCACCATTGTTCAGGTCAAATTTCATGCTATTTAGTCGAAGGTTGTTCACAGAACCGATTCATAGTTGTTCACCTTTGTCATATCAGGACATTTCATAAATTTAGACAAGTATGGACTGGACTACAACCAACCATATTTAGTCCCAGATTATAAATTTCTATACTTGACAGTTCTCAAAAAATTTGGACAAGCATGGATCGAACCAGAATCGCCCATACTTAGTCATATGTTTTGTTTCTTGAATTCTGTGGATTGAACTATAGCCCTCCACACCAGTTGTTGTTAAAACTCAGTTGATCATATTCTTATGTTCTTTGTAACAATCCAGTTTCACAATTTCAAGCTGATGTCGCCTTCAGGCGGATTCGGTTTCATGTTTCCTTACATGGATTATGTTTTCAACAGAATGATAATGTTTCATGCTAAGATACAGAAGGATTACAGTAAAATACTATTTCATGATAAATCATGTTCTGGTCTTTATCAATCAGGTCTTTATTCTGAACGTTGATGAAACCCCGTTTAATCATACTTTTTAGCCTCTATACAACCAGCATTAAGTCTACGCAAAAATTATCAGCCTATCATGTTAACCGTTTCAGTTCAGTTTACTACCGTTTAAATCAATTTATTTATTTGATAATGTCAGACAAGCGACACCAGTATCGATCATCCCATAAAATTTCCACCAGCTCCATGTACAATATTCCATATGTACCCCATGTACAATGTCTCAGTTATACTCCATGTACAGTATTTCACGTGTACTCCACGTACAGTGTCTCAGATATGCTCCATGTGTAGTATTTCATTTTGTACCTTATGTACAGTAGTCCAGGTGTACTCCAGGTACCCTAATCCATCGATATTGCTAATAGATCCTCAATCATCTCAGGTGTTTCCACTTGTCGATATTCTACCAGGTGCTGATGCTGCTGATACTTTGGAGATTTCTCGAGATGCTGATGCCGTTTATACTATGAAGACTCTGCAGAATAAGGACGAAAACTATAAATTTGAAATTTCTGAAAAGAATAAAATTTCAACCATGAGACACTACCATTCCATTCCATACTTTTACCTTCTCAGCTAGATGTCACACTTCACTCAGCTAACCGTTCTTTTAGAAGAGTGGGAACCGGAACCTAGCCGGTCACTCAGCAGAATAGTTATAGGAATCACGGTCATGATAATGACCGTCATAAGGTGACAGACAAAGCAGTAATGACAGCCATCTTACTTATAATTAATCAGCCAGTAAACATTGGAACTCCGGCATGGACGTGACCAGAAATACAAGACGTCAGTAGTCTAACCGGTCCGCAAATCCTAGCAGTTACCAAAAAAAAAAAAATTCCGCCTTGTCCAGGTTCATCCATTAAATACATGTCCAGACATCAGTCAAGACATGGGTCTCTATTATCATTTTGGAAGACACCTTTCAGGACACCAGATACGATACATGTCATATGAATACCTTCTCAAGGTACGAGTCAAGACTCATAACTCCAGTATGTTTTCTAAACCAGGCTCTCAGTAATTCAGGGTACCCTTCAGAAAGGGGTATACCCGTTTTATTATGCCACGCATGAATCAGATCATTTAAAAATTCAGTCACCAGGTTAAACACGCATTATTCATTCTGTAAGGCTACGGACAAACACATTCAGTGAAAAGTCACCATGTTTACTTCACGTGTTCCTACGTCAGCTTCATCTTAAATCAGGTGGTCACCTGCCTCTCAGCCAGAAAGGACTCAACAGTATCACCATATTTATTAAAATTTTATTTTCAGTTAACGACGAGATCCGTCTTACCAACCCTGAACATATTCATTTTACTCCTGCCAGAAAAATCAATACAAATTGTTTCAGCTTTACGAGCACGTGAATTATTATCTTTTAGCTAAAAAGACTTCTGGTCACCATTTATAATGCGAATTCTGAAATTCCTTAAATTCATGACCATCAGATTTCTCCAGAGTTCCCAGACATAATTTCAGAAAGTTTTTCAGGAATTTCCTTTCTCATCACGAGACAAAATTTAACATCAAGCTTGTCTCAAGAACAGAACCTGTTTTCAAAACTCTTTATTACAAGGCTTCAGCTAAGTCAAAAGAGTTGTAGCATTTGCTGTAAGAATTACCGGAACGAGGCTTAATTCACCCTGGCGCACCACCAGGAAGTGCACTGTTTCTGTCTACCAGATCGCCATTCTTTATCGATGTTGCATTCCACGTATAGAAATCTTATCTAATCTGCTGCGATGTATTAAACATTTTCAGAACAATTTCCGATCATGCTACCATCAGAGGTGAGAGAAAGAACATGATGTTTCCAAGACTGCTTTTGCACACGTTATGGTCTTTCCAAAGTTCGATTCATACTCCTGAACTGCCTAATGCTCCAACTATATTATGAAATTTATGAATAAAATTTTTCCCATAATTCTCAGACAAAATCGTCAGTATATTCATTGATCACATTCTGATCTGCTAAATTCTAGAGAAGAACGCGAGAATCATCTTCTCACAATTGTACAGAATCTTCGATAGGAGAAAATTTTATACTCAACTTTCCAGATATGAATTCCAATTCAACAAAGTGGCGTTTCTGAGCCATCCTACTTCAGCAGAAAGAAATTTCAGGCAATCCTGCGAAGGTGAAGGCCATCACCTGATGGTCCCGACCGACGCCGGTGAACGAAGTACAAATTTTCCTTGAACCCAATTGAATGCTACCGTAGAAATTGCTGACACTTCTCACTAAAAATCCTTCCATGGCTACTTTACCAGATTTCCACCAAAATGTCCAATAATCTCAGGCAGAATCTTGACAGGAGCAGTATCACACATTGATGCAGCTATGTTCATATTTAGATGCCTGACATACCGCAGGTTCAAGATAGAACGCCGTCATGTTAGTGAGTTACTACAATCCTTAGAAATTTCTGAACAGAAATGAGACGAAATTCCATGAAATTGTCATCAGCTACCACAGGCTCAGAAAAAGTATAATACTATCTAAGTCGTTGTCGACCATGTAATCAACCTATGCGTTTTCTTTCATCCGAAAGGATTACGCAGTAGCGGACCTGCAGTAAATCGTACGATTTCAAGGCATTCCACCGACCATCATATCAGACAGAATTCATGTTCACGATCACAAGTACGTTTACGTTCACCTTCACGTTACGTCTCGCGTTCACATTATGATGTTGTCTCAGTCCATGTTTTGTGTCATCTCATGATTTAAGTTCACGTTCGCGTTCATGACATTGTTCACGTTCAGGTTCGTGTTCCATCTCACGATACACGTTTCACCACTTGTTACTGGATACGGTTACAGATAGCTTAAGAACCAGACTCAAGTTTAGCACCGTTTTCCATACTCAGGCAGATGTTTCAGTCCCAGGCCGTATCGGTTGGCATTCCTTCCTCAGTAAGCATACGTTCATGATATGTCTAGTATCACGTTCACGGCATATTCCATGCCAGCGTTCATCAGATGATGACGAACTACGTTCACAATTGCTCACGTAGCACGTTCACAATTGTTCACGTAGTTCGTCCCTATACGTTTTCAACATCTGGCTCAGAGATATAAATGTTATCTTTTCAGGATAATTGTACGTACCGTTTCATGTACCTTACGTGCTATAACTTATTCATTGTATCAGATTCGGAAAATCCATTCTAAGTATGGAACCAGAAACTATCCAGCATCATCAGGACAATGTCATTAGGACCAAGATTTCTTTTATTATGTTTAGACCTTTGAAGGAATCGTTTCGAGCGGGAGGCCACTCGAAACGGAGGAGTCCATCCGGACCTCTTTACGTTTCCTTCAATAAATCCAGTTAAGTCCTTTCAGTCATGTCTCGTTCCATGTCCCCTTCAGACATGTCACGTTACATGTTCACTTCAGTCATATCATGTTTATACCTGTCAACAGCATTATGTCTTAGTTAGAAGACGAACGATCCTTTCAGCTCATATGCCTCTTCTGCCTTCATGTTATTTAAGCCTATGTGTCCTTTCAGCTCTTAAATAGCATCACTTTATTACCTTTAATTCGAGGACGAATTTCTCCTTTTAGAGGGGAAGAATTGTAAAACCATGACATAATCGCATCCTTAATTCGAGGACGAATTTTTTTTTAGAGGGGAAGAATTGTAAAACCCGTATTTAAAATCCATGAATATTAAATACGTGTAGTCTTAGCTTTAATTTTAACTAAACGTAAATAATAAATACGCAGCCTCAGTTATTAAATACTACAACAAAATAATTATCCAGAAGATAACTATTAAGTTCAGAAAATAAATAATTAAACGTTAGCAGTAATTACGCACTCTCAGTTTTATTTAAATATCACAAATAATTAACTTTTCAGAAAATGATTCATAAGTTTCAGAAGATACGTATGTAATATTTATTATACAGAAAAGAATTAAACGTGTCAGAAAAAAAAAAATTAAAACGCGAGATATATATTTACGTTTCAGAATCAGATTTTTATATACGAGCTTTACGTAAATAATTAAACACGAATTAAAAAAAAAACAAACAAAAAAGGGGTATTTGTGCTTTGGGCCGGTTTTATAGAAACAAAAAGGAGAATGGACAATTGGGCTTTAGGCCCAGTATGCTACAAAACAGGAAAAGAACGGGGTAACCCCTTTTGTTTGTCACAACCATAAAAAAAAAGAGACGCCTAGGTTTTCTAGGTTTGTGGCCGCCGGGTTGTAGAACAAAAAAAAAGAAGAAAAAAAGATGCGGGTTTGATTGGTCACCATCAATTCGTGTATGATCTTCATTCTATAGCAAATCTATAAACGGTATTCATCTTCCCTTTTAATTTTGTTTTAATTATTATCATAGCAACATGTTTTATTGATCTAACAAATGGGTAACATAAGTAATATGAAGGGGTGTCGGGTTTTTACTCTTATCACATAAACCGAGACCCAAAAAGGCCTCGGTGTGTCGTCTTGCTGCCAGTCGTGACCACACAGGTCTCGGTGGTGGTTGTGTTGTGACCAGCCCGAACCAAAAAGAAAGCAGGGTGTGTTTGGGACTAAACTGCAGTAAAGGGGTGTTTGGGATTACATGTTGTGGGGATGAACAATCAGCAGGGTGTGTTTTGTTTTAGATAGTGGGAACCAAACAGTGGGAACATGATGAAATCAGTGGGAAAATAATAGGAGAACAGTGGGAAAGTTTTTGGACAGAAACTAATAACTTTAGATTGAAAATAGCGACGGTTTAGTGACACATAATTCCGTCGCAGTTCTGTAGTGACGGTTTTTATGGACAGTTTTAGTCACACAGTTTTAGCGACAGATTTTTCTGTCGCTAGTTCTAGTAGGCGGATTTTATATATTTGTTGAATTGTTTTAGTGCGACCGAGAAAGGGGTATCTCGGTAGGCTCGATTTAATTATAATGAGGAAAAGGTAGATTTTATATTATACTTTTATTAATTAATTTTTGTAAAGGTTTAAACTATATTTTAAATTAAATTATAATTAAATAGTTTTGAAATAATTAAAAAGTATAATTTTATTATATAGATTATATATGACTTTAGAAAAACCTTATAAATTATAAAACGTTATATTTTAACGAGTTACTTATTTTAGTAATAATATAACGCCAGATTTAGTTATACCGTAATTAGTAGTAGGTTCTTAATATATTAAGGAATAATTATTAATACAGATTCATCAGTTAAAAATACGTACAGACTTCTAGAAATGTAACGAATAAATAAGAAACCAATAAAATCAGTAAAGTAAATATAGAACATGTAACTTATTCGCGTCTATTAATTGTTGTAGCTTACGTGAAACCCGAGTAGCATTCTTCAGTCTTCCATTTCGGAAGTTACTGGACTAGAGGTATGGATTTCCGTCCTTTCAGTAAGGACTTCCTTTCTATTCATGATTAGGATTCCCCGTCTTCAGCCAAATGTTTTTCCCCAGTATATGTTTAAGTTTATCAGTAATCATATTAATAACTAAATAAATTGCCTGAGCATTATATACAAGCACGACCAGTTTATGTACTAGTTACGGAGGTACCGTAACCACGGCACTAGAGGCACCGGTGTCGTGACTCACATGCAGGAGAGTGATATCTTACATCGTCCCACTCAGCTCAGCTTGGCCATTTTATCAGTATTATTAGTGGGGCGTATGGATGCATCCTAGGCTTATATGTGTTACAAGTTATCAGGGTGAATGTGGTGTGTGCTCTACATCCTTCACATTGGAGCTGATCCCTCCACCCAGCACAGTTATTTGGAGGTCACCCCTCTACAGCATGACGAGGTCACCCCTCCAGTTATTCATGGACGGTTGTTACAGCACGTGACCTATATAAGCTCTGGTAATTAAATTTCAGTAAATGCATGTTTTTAGATTTAACAGATAACAGTTCAGCTTTATTATTTATAAATCAGACTTTACAGATTATACACAGATTTCCGTTGCAACTTTACTTATCAGTCTTACAGCTCCAGTATTTTATCATATGTTTCATTTTAGTAATTCCCTATCATGCTTTATATCCGTTCACTGAGCGTTATGCTCAGCCGTAGTTCCTTTCATATTCTAACGGCAGGTACACCAGGACGCTCTTAGGATTCTGAGAGCATGTGCATTGGATGGAAGCTATCCAGACTTCTTACTTTATGCATTTCTTACATTATTCTGCTCATTTGGACATTGTTTAGTCCTTTCCTTCAGTATTTTACTTTTCATGTTTTGGGCTTTTGTTTGGATTACCGATGTTTGATTCCGGTATTCCTTTATGGTCAGTTAATGTTTTAGGACATTTACCGTATGCTTTGATGACACGCCATAAATACACGTAACGGTCCACTTATCCAAGTGGGGTGTTACAAGTTTTGACAAATAGGCTGTGAGATGGTTTAGAACATCAGCTGGCGTATCATTTGGAGTAAAAACCGGGGCTTGGATTGGTGGAAGTTCATTAGAGTAGAAAGCTTGTGCTGGTTGTGCTTCTATAGGAAAATATCCTTGCTGAGGAGTATAGCCCATCAGAGAAGTGTTGGCTTGTGATGGTGATGTCTGATATTGTGGTTGATGTGGAAAAGATTGTTGATGAACACTGTGTTGATATTCTTGCTGTGGCATCATTGGTGGTTGATAAGATGGTTGTTGTGGTTGCTGATAGATGTGTGGTGGTGGCTGCTGCAAGTATGATGGTTGTTGATAAGTATAAGCCATGTTTTGTTGAGAAGCATACATTGCAAGTGGATCATGAACTTGAGGTGTAGACAACCGAGCCTCGATGACATGGCATTCGTGTTGTTGAAGAAAAGCTTGAAGTTGATCCACATTGGTGTTATGCAAGTCCTTAGCCAATTTAACATCCGTCACGTATTTTTTCCATTCTGGAGGAACAGTGTTCAAATACTTGGTGTTCAATTGAAAGGTAGGAATTGCCATGCCATAGATATTGAGCTCATTCAACAATAGGGTAAATCTCATATAGTAGTCATTGAGAGTCTCCCCTGGCACATAGGCAAACTTATCAAAAGTATCATAAAGCTTACACTCTCGTTCTTGTTTAGTTAACGAGGTGCCTTGCATTAGAACACGAATTCCATCCCATAACTCTTTGGCAACTTTATGTTTGCTGACGAGTTTGTAGACATCTGTAGGAAGGGCTTGGAGAATGATATTTGTAGCATACTTATCACATTTATCTTGAATCTTCATATCTCCAGTCAACTTACCCGTTGTGCGAGGACGAGTAGTCGTACCTTCCGTCACTCTACCATAATCTAATGGTCCATTGAGCACCGATGCCCAAATTAGATGTCCATTCTCCTTGTTCAACATATAAAGTTCCATTCGGGAAGCCCATTCCTCATACATAGTCTTTACCAACATTGGTGGACGATTATCCGTACCCGAGAGGATGGACTTATCCGTAAGAGATGAAGATTTACAAAGTTGATCGATCAATGAAAGAAAGTAAATGTGTTTATTGTTGTGTGTAGAAACCAAGAAATAATGTTAAAATCTCCTAAATTATGTTCTCGATAAACCAAAATTTCCAAGATGAAATTACACACGAATTTTTTTTCAAAAAACACGTTTTTGAAAAATCTTGGAATACTTGTTGCCCTATCGTAATGCCTAAAGGTAATGTTGTCGCAATGTCCAATCGCAATGTCCAATCGCAATGTCCAATCGCAATGTCCAATCGCAATGCCCTTGTCGCAATACCTGTCGCAATACCCCTGTCGCAATACCTGTCGTAATACCCCTGTCGCAATACCTGTCGCAATATCCTGTCGCAATATCACAAAAATGAACTCCAATTGCAATGCCAATCGCAATATGGATCGCAATGTGACAAAAGGAAATCCAATCGCAATATCAGTCGCAATACGGAGCGTAATACTAAAACCCTAGATATTGCGATGGGAGCTGTCGCAATAGTATAAACAGTGCACGATTTTTCCACTTTTCTCGGACAAAACACACCAAATTCGTGATTTTAAGCCAAAATTGATCCAAACACCCAAACATTTTGTGTTTTTAACCAAAGTAACAATACCAAATCACTACCACAACTATGTAGATGATTTGTATCAAGATCAAACCATAAAAAACACAAAAAAAAATTTGGTACTTTTGAAATCGGATCAAAAATAGCCGTGTAATCCAAGAACACAAACACAAAAACTAAGCAATCATCCCTTGGCTCTTGATACCAGTTGTAGAAATGTAAATCTTGCTTATGTTTTTAGAGAGAGAAAGAGATAGAGAGATGGTGGATTATACACACTTCTAGAGAGAGAAACTTAAGAGAACTATGTGTAAAATATGAAACCACACACCCTCTCCATCAAAGGAGAGGGTTTATATACCCAAGCCTTGCAATGGGTTTGGGCTTACACGTTTGGGCCGGCCTACACATGTTGTAGGCTAGCTGGCCTTGTTTGATAAATAAAGTTAACTAAACTACGAGCTATTACATGGACTATCGTTGGAGTGATCGATCCTTCTTAATACGTAAAACGTATTTCCAACATCTATACATACCATCATTCCTACATACACATAGGATCACAATGCAGTGTTTCCATGTAATGCAATGTAGCCCGTATGCCAATTACATGCAACATATATAATTGTCGTATAAATGTTTGCAAATTACGATATTAAGTACTCGACGTACACAACAATATAACTCAATATATCTCATAGTATTTAGTTACTAAATACTAGGGAATTCATATCAGTTTTGAGGGATACATCTAAAATATAAATTAATGCTAAGGAAATCTTACCGGAACCATGCGAAGTAGTTGCGTGGCTTAAATCTTTTTACAACAAACCAAAAGTTATAGTTTAGGTTTTTCAAAAATCGACCTAGTTCTCTATAACTTGTGGCTCTGATTACCAATCTATAACACTCCCAAATTACCACGCAGCGGAATACCACTTTGGGTGTTATTTCATAACACATCACACACAATCATAGATAACGACCTCAAAAGAGACGTTTAAAATAAGCAAAAAAAATATAATATAATATTTACAACCATTGTATAAAACATTTCCAATCCAAAATAAGGTTTTTATCAGAGTAGCGTTACTTGTCCCCAAAGATCTCAACCGAACACAACAATATATTTTTACCAAGACATGAAATTAAATAATTGATAACAAAGGAAGGAAATCCATAAGATTTAGACCAATAAAGCACCAAGTCCCTCCATGCATGCTCCGCTGCTATCAATCTTGATTTGCTGAAACACATGCTTAAAATCGTCAACACAACGGTCGAGCGAATCTATAGGTTTATCAAATCATAAGTTAAACACAAGTATTAAAAACCAATCATGACCATTCAATAGCATTGTCGTATACACAATCTATTATTCGATTATTTTATATCCTAGATTGTTTAATCACTTGTACAAGATCCTAACCTCAAAACAATAATATACCATCAACCAATTAGATCAAATCAATAAAATGAACTTTAAAAAAAAAATAAATGGATGCATGTATGTTATTGTTGGTGAGATTTACTCACAAGATGGAATTGGAGATGGGTCTTTGTTTATTTTCTTCCAAAACACTAGAAAAATCAAATGGTGGTGGTGTATGGTGGTGGTGGTGGCGACGGCTAAAGGAGAGGGGGAGAGAAGAACCCTAATTTTTTTTGAAAGTAAAATGAAGTGTGTGTGTCCATGTTTCACCTTTTGTAAAAATGGGGGGGGTTTGTTTTGACAAGTTGGCTATCTTTTGGCCTCATAAATAAACGACCATTTAAAGAGCGAGATTATGACATACTAGTCGGTTTTGAAATTTTTACGGGAGTCGGGTTAGTCCCGGCTACCTCAAAATACTTTTAAATGGTTCAAACGCACACAAAACGAATACACATATGGTTCCGACTCGACTTAAAACGTAATAAAAATAAAACTTCGAAAAACTCAAATATCGATCAATCGATAATAAAAGATAAATTTTGGACATCCGTCGGTATCGTAGTCGTTATCGGTTCTTCTCAAATCGTCAAACATAAAAATTAAGCCTCATTTATTGGTTTCAAATTAAACCGTCAAATAAATCTAGAATAAAAATTCTAAAAAATTTTAAAAATACACGTAAAATAGGATTAAATAATGGCGTTAGGTTCGGGGTGTTACAATCAGACATATCAACACCATATCAGTTTTCTCTCTCCTACTTTTCACATTCACTCCCTTTCACAATTTACTCTTATCTGTCACCGAACACCCTCTTCGAACAACTCATTTTTATTCAAAACAATACATTTATCAATTAATAACTGAAAACACTATATAAGTACATAAAAGTTAAAACACAATACACAATTTAAAAAAAATTCTAAACTAAAACACAATCCGTTAAACGGTACATAACAATTCCAATCACACACTATATATTAGTCTGTTCGTGGATCTGAATCCGATATCTCCACAAAAGAAATTTCCGAATGGAATAGCTCATAAATAGCTTGTTCGGCCCTAACTTTCTCCTCCCACTCCTTTGTAGCCTTAGCTTCTTCTAATGTATCTCTCAATACATGTTCATCAAGGTATATTTGTTGTAGCTTGATGTCAATAAAATATCCATTTGATTCGTTTATTATTGGATAGGACAGGACGAGAGAAACATATTGGTGTGTATGTTGTTGTGATGAACAACCACCTATATGAGTTTGTGATGAAAATTTTTCATTCTTCTCGGGAGTGATGCTATCCATCCATTCAATTTTATTTTGAATTTGACGTTTCATTTTTGCCATCTTTCTAAACATCGTTATGCATCTCTAAATCATTTTTAAATTCTGGTTTTAGAAAAGTGTCAACCAAAACACGTTTCTCTTGCGAAATATCATGGCAATTCTCATATGCTTTGTGTTGTTTATCTTTAGCATCACTTGGATAACCGAATTCAAAGGCTAACTTCGTAAGTGTTAACTGGCGACGTTTATGTTTATCAATTTGTCTCTTAACCATAGCTTTGATTTCATTAACAGTATGTGGAACGAAGCACGTCATTAATTTTGAAGTTGTAGAAAATAGGAGTAGATAGTGATTTGTGAAGTTGAGTAAAAAAATTTAAAATTTAAAAGGTATTTTTATAGAGAGTAATGGGATATTGGTTTTTTTTATACAAGGTATGTTACCGGTACTATGGGCCTGCAATTACACACAAAATCTGAAAAGTGAGGCGATCACTATAGTGGCCCGTTTTTTTCTATGGATCACGCGCTACGAACCCCTCTCGGCAATAATCATACGTAATGAAAGGTATATTTTGGCTCTCGGTAGCCTCTCACGTTATTCACAAAGTACAACTAAGCCCTGGTTAAGACTCTTGAGAATAATGTAGTGATTAGTGACATCATTAATCTACATTTAACGTATTTGATTACGATTAGGTATACTGAAATTGTACTACTTTGACAGTTTAACTAATTCTACATCGTGTACTGATAATGATTCCAGCAGTTCATGATATTAGGAACGAAGAATTCTCGAACTACTCTTTTCTTGAAAGTGTGTGTGAGAAATACCCAAAATTTTCATATCTTTCAAAAATATCTCGAGGCAATCGTGGCAAACGAGGTAACTTAGCGCCATATGTTGACATGTGTCCCGAGGCGACCAAAGCAACCGAGACAACTTGTACTTTCGTCGGACACTTGTTAACATATAATGCAAGGTTGCCTCGATTGCTTCGGTTGTCTCGATCGCCTTGAGCTATTTTCAAAAAATGTAAAATTAGAAGGTGTTTAACACCAACACGTATTGGCAAAGGGGTATTTTGAGAAATTTTCATATTCGAAATGAGTAATGAGTTCTATTCAATATCAAAGGAAAGCTAATCATTTGATATGATAATAAGTTCGTCCAAACATTGAAACCTAATCCTTCAATCGCCTGTAAAGATTCATTTGGAGCATCGGGTACCCGTGATATCATCAAGTTGGTGTTATAAAAATATAAAGTCAAATTATCACTTTTTCTCATAACACTAGAATACTTAATTACACGTAAAACACCACTCCCTCCATAACATGTTTTTGGTGCCATCAAACCCAAACTTTTGTCATTTTCTCATAACACGAGAACAATACATGAAAACGCGAGTTGCGGTTTGGTACTTGGACCACCATTCGGTGTTTTGCTGGACCATTTGGTGTGATGGTGGTGGCTCAACACTTGAAAACACGAGATGTGAGATCTGTGCCATCACATGATGTTTTCGGGGATGGCTCAAGCATGGCATAAGGTACCTTATACTCTTATAAAGATTAATTGGTAAAGAAAAAGGTTTACTTGCATTTTTTCTCACATAATAAAAGATAAATCTTCATCATTTATTTTATTTTGATCTAATAGTGGAGATTAATAGAAGATTTAAAATAAACATGGAAGGGTCATTCTTGCTAAAATGTCCAAATGTTTCAAAAAACGGACAGAGTGACTAAAATTGGTAGTATGACGAAATAATATTTATCACTAGTGACAAAACAATAAATATCACTAGTGATAGGGTAATGAAATATCACACGTGATATTACACTGTCACTATTTTTATAAAATAATATTTGTATAGTTCATTATTTTATAACTAGTGATATTTCATTGCTTTTATTAACTATTTTCATCCTATTTCTAACTTTATCGTTTTGTCGTTTTTTATAACTTTTGGACATTTTAGCAACAATGATTCCTCTGTACTTTTTTTACGGATTTAATTTTAGATAATGAATAAATAAATTGTTTCTTTTAGCATGTAAATAAAAAAAATTTAAACATGTCAACTCAATTGGTAAATGGCTAGTATTTGCACACTCTCAAAAATTATTTGCTACTATATTTTTATTGCATACAAAAAATTCATTTTTATACTATGAAATTAAGGAATGTGTTTTTCAAAACATTACGATCCATTGGGCTCCAATACGGTCCAAAACGAGTGGGCCAAACCAAAATTAGGACCGCTAATAAGAACGTGTGTTATCTCTTTACTTCACATAAATCTTTTACATAATGACATGAAAATGTTTTATGACAACTATTTTTTATATGATTAATAAGAGAGTTCTATTGCAAAATCCAGCCTTCGTATTCACTAATGAAAATTTATATTAGTTTCATAAAAAAAATCTCTAATCTATGAATTATAGTGAAATAAAGACATCGCTTTAAAACTAAAACTATACGACAAACATATTAAGAAATGGTTATTGACACGTCATTTTAAGTATATAAGAGAGAATTGCAAAAGTTGTTTTGTGGTTTGGCAAAATTTGGTCCGTCGACTTTTAAAATTACAAAAATCGTTCATGTTAGAAATTTTGAAGCTCATTGTAGTCTTTTTGTAAACTAAATTACTACTAAAATGATTAAATTATCCTCTTTTGTAAAAAAGTTAAAGCATGAAGATGGGAGTATGTTAGTTATTTCAAGCTACAAAAACACCAAAACGAATCCCAAGATTTCCCACGCGGACAAGTTTTTGCAATTTCGAAACATGATGAACTAAACGTGTAATTTGAATAAACTACAAGGACATTTTTGTAATTCTCAATATATAATTAATCATATTAACCAGCATAGTCTATGTAGGTCTAAAACATCATTGTTATGTCTGAAATCTAGATCATAACAATATGAAAGAACCAAATCATAGTAAATGCTCTTGGTGTAGATCCATCTCTTTGACCCTTAATAACAAACATAAATGATTTAACTTACCACAATTCAAAATGGAAAAAACGTGATGTTAGTATACGTGATGCATGATTCAAATCGTAAGATAATTAACTTCGTGACAAGGGGTTTAGAGTTCAGACTTTACCAAGGATAAGAACAAGATCGAAAAACTAGCTGAAAAGTATCTCCAACACTTGGAGCATAGCTAAAGGAGTCGAAGAATGAAAACATAGCGTTTTTCTAAGGCATAGGATGATTTCCTCGTGTGGTCGTAGAAGCTACGGCTTTTACTTATTTTTGTTTTTGGTTATACGTGGCGTACAAGCAAATTCGTCTATACGTCGATGTGGAATAAAAAGTTTTCCTCCGTTAAATCCTCACTACGTCGTGAAAGATTAACCTCTCTACGCCGTAGAGGGTTCGATAGTTGAAATTCTAGTTTTAAGTAAAAATGATATCAAAACCAACCAGATCAATAGTAAATTACACAACCAACCACCCTTTTGTGATTATCTTTTATTATAATAATATACACAAGTAGATGAGTCCTTAAGACATGTGCTCACCAAACAAAAACAATCAGAAATCAAGATAGTCCCCACCAGGTGAATTCTATCAGACTGTACAATCACTCACACTTACAAACCCTAATAACAAAAGAAACAAGATCAAGATGATCTAAACTAAAACCAGATGAAACCCAGATAAAACCCTAATCCAATCGAGAGAGAGAGAGAGAGAAAGAGAGAGAGAGAGATTGCAATATGTGTGTGTGAAAAACTGATCGTTATGAATGAGCCAGTTGACCAAGACTCCAGCTTTTATACCCACTATTTCCACTTTAGTCCATGCACAATCCAAAACAAACAAAAGAAGCACGACACAAAATATATGCAACAATATTTACCAATAAGCCCTTCAACTTACAAGCTTGTGTCACAAAGTCATATATAACTATTAGCACCCTCCCTCAAGCTTGTAAACCAAATATGTTTATCATACCAAGTTTCTTAACCAACAGATCATGTTGAATGGAACCCAAGGCTTTAGTCAGAACATCATCAATTTGATTTTTAGAATCAACCTTCACAGTTCTTATAAGCCCAAATATAACTTTCTCTCTAACAAGATGTATATCAATATCAAAGTGTTTAGTCTTCTCATGCATTACTGGATTAGCAGCAATTTGCATAGCAGACTTATTATCACAACACAAAGTAACAGGAAGCAACTGAGTTACACCAAACACACTCAGAAGCTTAACAACTCACATAGTTTCACAAGCAGCAGTTGCCATTGCCCTATATTCAGCCTCTACTGAAGATTTGGACAAGGTAACTTGCTTCTTGCTTTTCCAGATTATCAAATTCCCATTAACATATACACTTTCTTTTTCAATAGCCAGAAACATATCTCTTGGTTACAGGACACTTAGCTCAATCAGAAGCTGAATAAGATACAACTTTATAGCTTTCAGAACTCTTGCCAAAACTAATACCACTTCCAGCTACAAGTTTCAAATACTTAAGCACTCTCAAACCCAAATTAAGTGTAATTATAAAGGAGCATGCATGGGTTGGCTCAAACAATGCACAACATAAGATATATCAGGTCTAGTCAAAGTTAAGTAGGTTAATTTACCAACTAATTTATGGTAATTAGTAATATTAACCAGATAACTATCACCATCAGATTCTTGATGAGCCAATATAATATTTCAGGCAAAGGTGTAACAACAAGTCTACAAGCCAACAAGCCATACTCATTTAACAGTTCTAAACTATACTTTCTTTGACTAAGGCATAATCCTTTTTCAGTTTTAAGAACTTCAATTCCTATAAAATACATAAGTTCTCCAAGATCTTTGATATTAAACCTGTTATCCAAAAACTTTTTGAATTTTACAATTTCAACTTCATAGTTATCAGTTAACACAACATCATCAATATATACAAACATAAATAACTTAACTTTGTCATCAGTTTTGATATATAAAGAATGATCATTTTTAGATTGAACAAAACTAGCATCAAACAAAGTTTTAGAATGTTTACTGTTCCATTATCTAGGTGCTTGTTTTATACCATACAAAGACTTTTTTAGTCTACAAACTCTATTATCCCCAGGTTTAGAATATCCTGGGGAGGAATCATATAGACTTCCTCACTCAAATCACCATACAGAAAAGCATTATTAACATCCGTATGATACAATTTCTCGTCATTTTGCACAAATACGTCGATCAAACACCTAACAGTGCTCATTTTAACTACAAGACTGAATGTTTCCTCAGTCAATACCCTCCCTTTGGTTACAACCTTTAGCAACAAGTCTGGCCTTATATCTATCAATCTCACCAGTTGAAAGATACCTAATTCTATAGACCCATTTAGACCTAATAGCTTTTCTACCAACAAGAAAGTCAACAAAATCACAAGTACCATTTTTATACAAAACTTGCATTTCAAGATTCATATCACTAGTCCAGATTTGATCATTACAAGCATCCTCATAACAAGTAGGTTCATAATTCTTATTCAGACCAGAGATAAAACGGAAATTCTTCAAATCAAGCATAGAATGATTACAATACTTATACAAACCATAACTTAAAGAAGTATTCAACACATAATCATTCAATTTAGCAGGAAATTTAACAACTGTATTAGACTTCCTCTAGACAGTTTCCTCTGTCTCGGAATTAAAAACATTTTCAAGAACCTGATTATTTAAATCAAAGTTGCCTTCAGAAATATTTCTATCTCCTATGGGAGTTGCAAACATTTGGCCACTATTACTTGGTAAACTACTAACTAAGTCATATCCAGCTTGTTGTAAAGACTCAGCAATATCTGGTTGACTATTACGGTCAGTAGTCACATCCTCAGTGTAGTGATGACTACCCTCTCTACACAAAGGAGTCCTACCTTCCTCGTCATCATTGGGACTTGAAGAATTGGGTGTGTTTACTGACTTAATACAATCAAAAACTTTTAAAGTAGAAACCTCATTATCAGAATCAAGAACAATATTATAATTGTTCATTTTATAAGGAAAAACATTTTCATAAAACTTTACATCTTTGATAGGTGTGAAAACACCCATCCTTTGACCACTTAATTATAATAATAACCAAGCCAAAACGTGTATTTTATGTCGTAAATGTCGGAATTATGCGTGGTTTGTGTTTTTATTGTGTTTTAGGACCAAAAGATGAAAAAGGGAATAAAACACGGGCCTTCATGGGCTTTTATCGAAGAAAACGAGAAAAGACGAAGTCAAAAGATCAAGAGTGCAAAAAGAACGGAAGTCCAAGGCCTATTCTGAAGATTTGTCGAAGAAAAAGTCTAAAGACGGAAGTTTAATGAAGTCGAAGAACTCAAGTCTAATAAATGAATTAAATTATAAGACGAGTTAAATTTATATCGACAAATCCCGAGACGACGTCGAAAAAGACGAAGAATTTAAATCGAGTCGAGACATGAAGAAAGAAGGAAGAAAGCATCAACATTTTACTCCTCCTATAAATACCCTCCTAATGTGTCATTAGGAGGGGGTTAGATAATTTTAGTTAGTTTAATTTTTGTAAGGTAATTAGGAGTAGCTTAATACTTTCTCTCTCTAGTTTTTAATGTTCTTCAAGCTTTTTCTTTAATCTTGTTTAAATCTTTGATCTTTAATCTTTTTAATTGAAATTGTTAATCATCTTCTGCTACCTTTCTATTTTGTTTATCTTTGATTCATGTTAATGTTTGATTTTATTTCATCTTAATGTTTATTTGATTAAAAAGTTTATCTTTTTGTTCATCTATAAGTTTAATACAAATTGAGCTTTGAGCTTGACATGCTTATTGGCTTATTTTGTATTTAGCTTATTGATTTAAAGTTTTCTTAAAAGTTTTTTCCTTTTAAAGTTTGATTTAAAAAATTGCGTATTATAGTTTTGTAAGTTTTAATTTGTGCTTATTTAGTTACTTTCATTAAATAGTTAGTTAAGTTTTAGATTGTGCTTATTAAAGTTAGCTTATTAGATTGCTTATTACGCATTTCTTTCCATCGGAATAGGGTTTACCGATTCCGACCAACATTCCGATTTGGCCCCCTTGTATTCCGAGCACTGGATCGGAAAAGGGTTTCTAGCATTCCGACCAGTAGTGTTTTGTGATTCCGATTAGGCTTGTTACCATACATTCCGACGGTAGGTTTTCATTTTATATTCTGATAGTATTGATTTTCACTCATTCCGATAGCTTTGATTTTCTAGTATTCCGATAGCTTTGTTTTTAGTAGTATTCCGATACGATTTATTTTAAGCTTATTCCGATTGCTTTCCGACGCTGATTCCGATCGAGATTCCGATCATATTCCGATTAGGTGTATTCCAATGGTTTAAGTTTCTTTCGTTTTACCAAGTGTTTTTCTAAATTTAGAGAAAAAGTGACAGTTTTTCTAGATTTGCTTTTAGCCTATTTTAATTACGTTTCGTATTTACTTTTTAATTAGTTATAGACAACGACAACCTTTTCCCTTTATATTCCACCAAGAACGACTGAGTCACACTTTCTACCAATAATCAATTCGAAAAGACTGGAACAACGAACTTTCATACTTGGCAAAAACCTTGTATTAAATGGCGCCGCTGCCGGCTCTTTTCGTTAAGATTAACGGTTTTCTGTGTTAAGATTAAGGGAGTCTAAGTAAATAATTGGCCCACATGAGTTTGTGTTAGTTTGCTAACTTATAATAACAATGATCTCGTTTTTAAGCTTGGTATGGGGAACGTGAAACTTGAGGATGATCTCGTTTGTATTAATTGATTCCGATTTGACATTCCGATTAGGGGTGTTTGTTTGGTATTTCGACATGAGGTGATTGTAGAGGTTTTACCACACCTTTAGGAAAAAGAGGGTAAATAGCGGAAAGTATCAAACAAATGACTTTAGGAAAAATCAAGTGTTAATGACCCAATGAAAGTTCGTTTCCCAAGGAGGTATATGTGTGTGACTAAAATGAACAATATTTGAGATTAATATTTGGTTTAGAAGGGGATGAGAAAAGAAGATGACGAAGACGTAAAAATAGAAATAAACACTACTAGAAAGTTAAGACGTAATACCTTAAAAACCACAAAAATAAAAATAAATTCTAAAAATTACCAAAAATTCACCAAAAATCAAAATAAATAAACTAAGAGTTTACCAATAATCAAAACTTTTTCAAACTTTTTAAATAATTAAATATTCAATTTTTAAATGCTAATTAAAGCCCTAAAAATCAAATAAATTATCAAAAAGCCCACATAAAGATTTTTCAATTGGTAAACCTCTAAAATGACCTAAAAAGATTAAAAACTATTTTTAGAAATTTTAAAACTAATAAAAACTATTTAAAATGATTTAAAAACTATTAAAACTTAAAATAATTATAAAAATTAATCTAAAAGAGATAAAATTATTCCAAAAGTTGCTAAATTCCTATTTTAATGTATTAAACCTAAGAAAAATGTAAAAAGTTGGAAAATGTGAAATTTTAAAAATAATAATAAAATAATAATAAAATAATATTAAAAATCCAAAAATTATAAAAAATTCTAAAAACTTGCAAACTAGTTTATTTTAACCTAAATAATCAGAAAATCAAAGTGAAATTACCAAAATACCCCTATTGGGCCCTCAAATGGGCCAAAACCAAAAACAGTCAACCAAATTGGGCTTTTGGGCCCAAAAAGTCAAACTTGGCCCAATTGACTTGGAAAAGCCCTATCTGACTTAAAATTCAATTCTAAGAACAAAACTCTAAAGGCCGAAAAGCTGAATATGAGCTTATCATAGCTTATTTAACACTCAGCTTATTCTTATTGGGCTTTTCAGCCCATTAAGCCATAAGCTAATGCCATAAGCTCTAATTTGACACACAACCTTCTTTTGGGATGCTTATGAGATCTGTAAAAAGAATTTTTGAAAAAGCTTACTCAATAAGCTAGAAATAAGCAAAGAAAAATTTCACTAAAAGACAAAATAGTCGGGATTGAGAAATAAGGAACCTCAGAAGCTCTAGTTTGTTGCAAAATCTCACAAATAGCTTAACTAAGAATAATCAATCAAGAAAATCACAAAAAGCCAAGTAGAATAAGTTGTAAGAACAGATAAGCTGGCTGAAAAAGCCAAATAAGCTAGTTTTCTAGCAAAAGCTTAACCAAAAGACTTGTAACCTTCCAGATTTGATATTAAGCTGAGAAAAATGATTTCTATTACAAAAGATAAGTTGTTGCATGTACCAATAAGCAAAACAGATTCAATAAGCTTAGAAACCAAGTTTGACCAAAAGTCAAACGTTGATAAGTTGAAATCAAACGCTGACAGGAACAAAGTAGGCGTTGACAGACTTAATGAAGTGTAAGGACTTGTTTTTCACCCTGCTGGTCAAGGTTTGAGTGCAAACCTTGTGAATTAAGGCTTACCAGTTGGGTAAACTTGATGTGTTTTGGCACAAATAAGCCAATAAGCCAGTGGACTTATAAGCTATGAACAAAGCAATCCAAATAGCCAAATATTCTCACAAGCAGCATACAAATAAGATCCAAGCAACAATGCAACAGTCCTAATGCTAGAAATCACAATGCAACACCAAATTAGGTGGTCACTTTGCTGATGCAAATGACCACTTCAGCAGACTTTGATAAGCTATAAAAACCACAATAAGCCACCAAATTCAACAAGCAGATAACCAATAGATAGCTTATCACCCAAACTATTCCCAAACCAAATTTCAGACCTTAGATCCAACAAACAAAGAAGTTATTAGATCTGATGTGTTTGACTAAATTCAAAACCAATTTTATCAGATTTTTGCAAAACTTAGAATGCCTTTTCCAAACTTTCAGAAAGTAAACCAATGGCTAAAACTTGTGTATTAGGACTTGTTTAGACCACCCAAACCCTAAGAACCAAGGGCACAAGGCCACAAGGCCTTGATAACTAGTAATCCCAAACAACCCTTAATCAAGCACTTAACAAAGGAACTTGTGATTTTAACTAATAACCTACTGATTTTAATGATCAAAAACACTTAAACAATAGCAACTAACACAATCAAACTCAAAAATCACCAGCACAAACACCAATACTCAAAATCAAAGCACCAAATCAAAATCTGTCATAAACATGAAATTTTGAGTGGAATCTTAACAAGGAATTATACCTGTCTTCCACAACATCCTAGGAAGGCCAGCTATGCTCCTTGGACCTTGTTCAACAACTAGAACAAGACCAAGGTACTTTAATGAAGATGATGCAAACTGCCTTGGTTGATGGTTCAAAGTAGAACCTCAAGGACTTTATATCTTCAACACAAACAGCAAACAACTCGACCAAGGGCTCTAATCCCTTCACAAGCTTGGTGTCAACAAGCTTGTAAGAGCTTATAGCAAATGGCCAAGGGTTAGTACACAAAATAAGCCAAAACAGAACCTAGGATTTCAAGGTATTCAAACCTTAAAAACCTTATGAAACAAGACTTGCCTTAACCACAAGATTAAGGTAGGCCTTAATAATCAAATGGAACTCAGAATTAGGCTACTTAAACACCAAACTTTTAATTAAATCAAAAAGAGATTTCACAATTTCAGAAATTCAAATTTTATTTAAACTTAAAAAGGAATTACAAAGATAATAGCCTAAAACTGGAACAAAGGGACTCTCACATGTTGAGGTCTCCTTTTATAGGCAAATGCCTGGCTACACTATTCACAAACCCTAGATGTGATTTCTCTAAAATGCCCTTGAGTTCTTGAGTGCGTTTGTTGTTGATGAGCTGTCCAAAGTGATCCCAAACGTTCATTTTAGCTTTGGAATGAAGCATTGATCCTTAGCTGTTGATCTTAACACGTGGCATGACTTGGAGGGCAAGTACTCATGTGATGGGTGAAACGGTTTGAATGGTGGGGTCCTTTGGGTGAGTGGGAGTGTGAGTTTAAGCATGGGATGGATTCGTGTGAAGGTTAATTGTGTTTTGGTGTAGGTAATTGTAAAAACCCCCTTGTTGGTAAAAAGTTAAAACTGGGTTCATACGTGTGTATAGTGACAAGTTTGATCCGTTTTCTTAGGGAGAAAGGTGTTTGGCGCGTGTTTAGGGATTTAAACTTCCAAACTTGGCAGCTTTGGTCCTTTTTCTTCCTTTCCTTTGTCACTTGTGAATTAAAGTCTATCAGCGCCCATTTCCTTTGTATCAACTTTTCACAACTTGTCATTTTTTGCACAAAACTTTCCAAAAGGTGTATCAAGGGTTAATTTTGGAACTTTTGCATATTTGAAGGACTGATCTTGGACATTTTTGATCTTCAAAGGTCTTCAATGTATCATTGGCTTGATGAGGGACCATATTTGACAATTTGAAATTGTTGAGGGACTAATCTTGCCATTTCTTCAAAGTTGAGGGACCTTTTGTGTAATTTTGACAAACTTAAGGGACCAAACTTGTAATTATTAATATACAAGGGTTTTAAGTGTCATTTCTTCAATAATTGAGGATCAATCTTGTTTGTCTTCAAGTCTTCAAGGGTATTTGTTGAATTTTCCATGATTAGGGCCCGGTTCTTTGTACGGCTTTGTTTCTCGTGTCCGTTTTTCCTTGTATCTTGTGATCTTTTGTCTTTTTCACGATATCCATACCTAAATTACACAAGTAAAAAAACACAAGCATATATATGGTATTTATGAAATTTTTATGCATTAAAAGCCCGAAAAGAACGATGAGATCATGTATAAATGCCATCTCATCACTCCCCCATACTAAGCCATTGCCGTGCCCTCACGCAATGCTAGAACAAAGTATCTAAGCATCACCAAAGTTCAATTTTATTAACCTTTATTTAAGAGTAAAAGACTTGCAACATACTACGAAGATGTGTAAAGACATAACATATGATTTTCATCATAAAAAGTGACTTTTAGGGTCAAAGAATAGAAACAAGTAAATGTCCCTTAGAGTAAACTTCTTCATCCTTGATTGTCATACATTCCATGCTAAGTGCAAAAACGAGATCATTGTTGGTACAAGTCACAATGCTAACACTACTCATACGTCCAAATTGTGTAATACTTTTTCTCCCCGCAATCCTAGTTATTATAAAAGGAAATGGGTTACTAGCATTTTTTATCTATTTGTCATGGATCACAAGTGATTCATATTGACTTATTTGAGTAGTTATTAGTCCGAAAGCAAAGTAGCATGATTTGATCAATAGTTAGCCGAAGGACAAAATCTTTTAAAACGGCTTCTCGTGTATCTCCTTAAGTTCATATCTTGGCATAACTCGTTTCACGATTTGAGACCTTTCTCGGACCGATATTTGGCATGTACTTCATACTTCAAATCTTGGGAAGACGTTCTTAAAATTATGGTCTTCTCTTCATATATTTGGAATTTCTTCACTTGACGTTTTTGAGAGATTCTTCATATTGGACCATGACTTCATCATTTTTCTTCAATCTTTACTTTGGATTTTGATATACAACGATCCGCCTCCTTTTCGGACTTGGATATATTTATCCTCATACCTTGTTAGGGTCTTTTTGGATAGACTTTCTCCATGATCTTTAGGGGAGTAATTGCTTTTCGTCGTGTGTCTCGATCCTTCATATTGATTTAGGAATAATGATACTTCACATCATCTTTGGATCTTTAGCAAAAATAGAGCTCCTCATGCCTTGTTAGGGCCTTTTTGGATGATCGCCAATCTTCGCGTCCCGCTTCAATAAGTTATGCCTTGGCTATGAACTCTATTCAACCCCGAGCAACTTTTAAACGATCTTGCGCTAGAGGCTAAGTAACCTTTCAAATCGTACGACCTTACTTATTGCAATTATGATTTATTCCTAATGCATTGATCTTATGGAAAGAAAAAGCCACAATTAAAAACATATGAGTTTTTGAAAGAACACTTTCGTGTTCTACGTTTAGCATGATCACTTGTCTAACTCTATCACTTCTCGTTCTTCACTATATAAATACCTCTAATTAAAGAGACTCGTGAATACTTAGCCATGCAAGTCAAAATTAAGCCAAATTTGGATTAGCTTTCATTAAGACTATATCAAATCAAAGTTTTGGGTTTTCAAGCCACCTATAGGATCTTGCACTTTCTTGGACTTTTTCAAGTTTAGAGAATGCGTTTTAAAGTTCCCTTGATAAGTGACTTTCTAGAATCAATTATAGGAACTTGCGAAAAGTTCTTGTTCTTAACCCGAATGAGCTAAGACTTTCGCGTTTTAAAGTTCCCTATATAAAAGTCTAGCAAAACTTGAATTGAGCGGGTTAAGGAATGTAAATGGCTCCAAATGCCCATCAAGTCAAAAATTAACTCTTATTCTACCCAACGGAAAATATACATTCGTGTCTTAAAAACACTTATGAAAACTACGAAAAATTTGAAATTTTGCCATTTTTAGCCTTATTAGCAAAACAAAACATTGAAAGTTGGAAAGCGTGAGGGTGTAGCAAAGCAAGTACCTATTCACCCCCCCCCCCCCATACTAAAAGTAAACATTGTCCTCAATGTTTCGAGTCTAAAGGTGGAGCACCCCCATACTAGAGACGAAGAGTCGAATGCTTAGGATCTAGCATGGAAAGGGTGATTAACAATATATCTAAAGCCGTTTATTAAGTATGCTAAAAGATAATTGTTAGAACGATAAAGGATATGTCATGGAATCGTGAAAAGCTTCTTCAAACGAACGATGGAGGCTCACGTAAACGAACACGAGAGTCTTCAATCGTAGATGATGATGATGATCTAGATAACACAATCACAAACAACCACGAGACAACGAGTTGAAAGGGTACAAGTCCCCTTATTAGTGAATAGTAAGCATAAAAGATAAGCATGGGATCTCCCCTACGAGGCACCTCATTTTTGATTACCGAGTCATGAGCTCGACTCGATTCCCTCAAAATGTGAACAATTTAGGGAAAATCATGGTATGGCCAATTTTTGGTGGGGCTTACATGATAAACAAGGCCCAAAAAGCAACCGGTATTAAGGACTAAGTCATATAATGATGCAAAATACCGGGGTCGAAGATGGCGTTCTCGTTTTCATTGGAAAAACAAATTAACGCCACTTCAACATGTGCCATAAACTCAAAGAGTTTGAAGAAAAGAGATGAGAAGTAGAAGGGTGGGACAATTGGTAAGACAAACTTTTGAGCTACTCGAGGTAGACTCGCACCAAGCAAATAGAAAGATTTTCCATTTATTGCATCGGTGGAAGACCGAGATTTCCCTTTACATGAAATTCCGGGATCGAATATCTCGTCCTCGGTGGACAAGGATGAGGGAACATAAGGGGCTTCCCCCATACTAGTACCACACAAAACATCGTCAAAAGGAGTAGACGAGCTTGTAGCACTCAAAACACGTGGTGATGACGGGGTTAGATTTGTAGAAAAATCAATTAAATCATATTTAAAATCTTTTCCTTTTTTATCTTTTGAACTCTCCTTATGAAAACCCTTTTTGATTATGTCGAAAATATTTTGTGTTTCTAAGACGATGTTAGTCACACTAAAAATTCTCACATTTGTAAATCGTTTTGGTTTTGGTGGTGGCAAGTTCTCAAAACGTTTATCGACGAAGAAAACCTCCCCATCGGGGTCTACATATTCATCATCCGAAGGATCTTCCGTAGAAACCGGCAACTTATCAACACTTTTCAAGAATGGATGTTCGAGGTGAGGCGAAGGATTTTTCGATTCAAGTATTGACGGTTTCTTCTTTGTAGGCTTTACACTCATAACCTCCACCGGCGGAGGAAATGGTAAATTGTTTTTGGCGACATTTCCTAAAACTCTTGGTGAAAATTCTTTGCAAATGACATTGGTTGAATCACCATGGTTTAAGGTTGCAATAGAATAGACATGAGAAAGATTGGAGTTTTGTGTTGCATTGATGACAAGTTCTTCCTCATTGAAACGAAGGGTGATTTTTCGAGCATGAACATCGATAAGTGCTCTTGATGTATCCAAAAATGAACGACCCAAAATGAGAGGAACTTTTCGATCGATAGGAATGTCTACAACGATAAAGTCAACGGGATAGTAAAACTTTCCGACTTTAACGAAAACGTCCTCGGCTACTCCACATGCTAAAATCGTAGAATGATCGGCCATCTCGATAGACATGTTCGAAGGAGTAAGAGCCGGAAGCGAAAGCGATTTGAAAATCTCAAGAGGCATTAAATTAGTACTAGCACCAAGATCGGCCAAGGCGTAGCATTCCTCCATATCTTGAATGGCACACGGAATTAAAAATTTACCGGGATCACCGACTTTTTGTGGTATGCGGCTAAGAAAAACCGATGAACAACTAGACGATTGTTGTAACTTCTCTTTGTTGTTTAGCATACTTTTGAAGTTTGCGGCGAATCGAGGCATCATGATAAGAGCGTCGGCAAAACTTATGTTAAAATGCATATCACGAAACATTTTCATAAATAGCTCAAATTGATAATTGTTCCGTTCTTGTGCTTTTTCTTTGTTTCGTCTTGAAGGGTAGGGTAAAGGTGGTGTGGGTTGGTCATTAGGCAACGGCCTTGGAAACTCGGGTTCCACAATTGGTATTGGTTCAACCGTAGGTGTGGTATGAGCGGTACTTCGTGGGATTGTAATGTGCTCCTTTTCGACCATCACCTCGGGTTCTTTCTCGATTTCCTTCTCCGTAGAAGTACTTGGACAAGAGATTGGTTCCTTGAAAGTTTTACCACTTCGTGTAGTAATAACCTTCATTTCTCCCCTCGGGTTGTTAATGGTATCACTAGGAAGACCACCCGAGGAAGAGGGTTTACACATGATTGCTTCAAACATCTTAGCCATTCGGTCCTCAAATTTTGATTGCCTAGCATCCGCTTTTAATAACTCTTGCTTAATCTCATGTTGTCCTAATTCCATCTTTTGTTGATTTTGTTGAAGACGTTGGACATTTCCTTCCATTTTGTTTGCATGAGTTTTAAGTTCATTAGCAAGTTCATTTTTTAGCTCGTTTTTCAACTCGGATCTTAAGCTAATCATCTCACGTTGCATGTTATCAAATTTAGCATCATTTGCTTTAGCATAATCCAAAAATTCTCCTTGCAAATTTTTAGTGTGAGCATTTTGAAAACCTTGTGTAGTGTTTTGAAAATCACGGTTTTGGTTTTGATTAGAAATTTGTCCATTCCCATTTTGATAATTCCCTTTGTTGTAATTGCGTGAATTGCCTTGGTAATTACCTTGGTTGTTGTTTCGATAATTGTTAACATTTTGATTTGGTGGAGCTTGATTTGGGCGGGAACCTTGACCGTTTTGGTTGTAAGTTCCCGTTGCTACATAAGCACTCGAAGTGTTACCATCCGCGGTAATGCATTCGGAAAAATCATGAGCTCCACCACACGAAATACAACTCTTAGCAACCGCTTTAACCGAAGCGGAATTGGAAGCTTCTTGAGCCTTCCAATGGGACATAAGATTAGCAAATCGATCAAAAAACCGATTTTCCTCATTAGCTTCATCATGTAAGGCATTAATGCTACGAGACGATTGTGACGATGATGACGAACCCAAATTGGCAACACTCGGTGTGTTACGAGGGCTATAAACCTAAGATCTATTCTCGATGATTTGTAAAGCCTCATTTGTCGTCTTGCACAAAAAATTACCACCCGCGGCGGCATTCAAATAATCTCGTTCATGATCATTAAGCCCATTATAAAAAGTATCAACTTGATGCAATTCCGTAAAATCATGGTGTGGACATTCATGTAACATTTCTTTAAATTGTTCCCATGCCATTGAAAAACTTTCATTATTTCTTTGCACAAATCGTGAAATCTCATTTTTCAAGTGTGTTATGGTGGAAAAAACTTGTTCACAAACTTAGAAACGAGATCGGCCCATGTCAAAATCGAATTTGGCGGTTCTTTCTCAAGCCAAATTTTAGCGGGTCCATCTAACGAGTATGGAAACAACATCATCTTAATGGCGTCATGTGGAACATCCTTAAACTTGCTAGTGGCGGTGAGACGGTTAAAATTCCTAATATGGTAATGCGGGTTGTCTTTCTCGTGACCTCTAAACTTATTTGCTTGCAACATCGACATTAAACCCGTCTTAATCTCGAAATTCTCCGCAAGGATGGCGGGAATCACAATAGCCTCTCCAAAACCCTCGGTGGGTGCTTGTAGCAACTCCATCATAGTACGATTAGCCATGACGACTTCTTGTTCTACACTAGGTTCAACAATTAGAGGTTCTTCTACAATCAACGTCTCTTGATTGGCTTGCTTTTGAAGTCGTTTACGAGCTCGTTTTGCTTGATTACGAGTGATCATAAACTTCACGAAGAATGGGAGGTGAGCAAAGAAGATTCTTTTTGGGTGTTTTGTGAATTTTCAATTTTTTTGTGTTTTTGATGATATTTAATTTTTTTTAGATTTTGGTGTATCTTCGTAGACAACAATCTACAAAATCTCTCCTCGAATCAAACTCTTGATTAAAGAAGCCTCAAAGGAATGAAAACGATCACGTGGAGTGAACGCCTTCGAATGACTTTAGAACTTTGGTGAAAACCAAATTGTTCAAGAGGTTTTAATCACAAAGAAACCAAGCAAATATATTATACGTAATAATACTTTGGGCGGCAAAACCCTCGATTAGCCTTCAATCTCAAAATACTCACAAGCAAGCGGGGAAACGAGGCGGCGCGAAGCACTTAAGAGCCTTTTTCCTTAGGGTATATTTTATAATACCCGCCTTATACCTACCTTATAGTTTGTATCTTTCAAAATCGAGCTTCACGAAAGTATTTATCTATTTTTGCCTTTTTCTTTTTGTTTGAGATTCGAATACAATAATTGAGTGATGAAATCCCAATTAAGGTTGTGTTTTCACACTTTTGGAGATATTGTGAATTTATTGTGATACTTAATACAATATAGTAATAATATTTGTACAAGAAAAACCAAGAAAACCGATAATACGTATTAGTAGAGTTCTACTAATACAAATACTATTTGGTTAATATTAAAAACAACAATGCAAATTAATCACGACACACCTCCCCGGCAGCGGCGCCAAAATGATTGTAGAGGTTTTACCACACCTTTAGGAAAAAGAGGGTAAATAGCGGAAAGTATCAAACAAATGACTTTAGGAAAAATCAAGTGTTAATGACCCAATGAAAGTTCGTTTCCCAAGGAGGTATATGTGTGTGACTAAAATGAACAAGATTTGAGATTAATATTTAGTTTAGAAGGGGATGAGAAAAGAAGATGACGAAGACGTAAAAATAGAAATAAACACTACTAGAAAGTTAAGACGTATAACCTTAAAAACCACAAAAATAAAAATAAATTCTAAAAATTACCAAAAATTCACCAAAAATCAAAATAAATAAACTAAGAGTTTACCAATGATCAAAACTTTTTCAAACCTTTTAAATAATTAAATATTCAATTTTTAAATGCTAATTAAAGCCCTAAAAATCAAATAAATTATCAAAAAGCCCACATAAAGATTTTTCAATTGGTAAACCTCTAAAATGACCTAAAAAGATTAAAAACTATTTTTAGAAATTTTAAAACTAATAAAAACTATTTAAAATGATTTAAAAACTATTAAAACTTAAAATAATTATAAAAATTAATCTAAAAGAGATAAAATTATTCCAAAAGTTGCTAAATTCCTATTTTAATGTATTAAACCTAAGAAAAATGTAAAAAGTTGGAAAATGTGAAATTTTAAAAATAATAATAAAATAATAATAAAATAATATTAAAAATCCAAAAATTATAAAAAATTCTAAAAACTTGCAAACTAGTTTATTTTAACCTAAATAATCAGAAAATCAAAGTGAAATTACCAAAATACCCCTATTGGGCCCTCAAATGGGCCAAAACCAAAAACAGTCAACCAAATTGGGCTTTTGGGCCCAAAAAGTCAAACTTGGCCCAATTGACTTGGAAAAGCCCTATCTGACTTAAAATTCAATTCTAAGAACAAAACTCTAAAGGCCGAAAAGCTGAATATGAGCTTATCATAGCTTATTTAACACTCAGCTTATTCTTATTGGGCTTTTCAGCCCATTAAGCCATAAGCTAATGCCATAAGCTCTAATTTGACACACAACCTTCTTTTGGGATGCTTATGAGATCTGTAAAAAGAATTTTTGAAAAAGCTTACTCAATAAGCTAGAAATAAGCAAAGAAAAATTTCACTAAAAGACAAAATAGTCGGGATTGAGAAATAAGGAACCTCAGAAGCTCTAGTTTGTTGCAAAAGCTCACAAATAGCTTAACTAAGAATAATCAATCAAGAAAATCACAAAAAGCCAAGTAGAATAAGTTGTAAGAACAGATAAGCTGGCTGAAAAAGCCAAATAAGCTAGTTTTCTAGCAAAAGCTTAACCAAAAGACTTGTAACCTTCCAGATTTGATATTAAGCTGAGAAAAATGATTTCTATTACAAAAGATAAGTTGTTGCATGTACCAATAAGCAAAACAGATTCAATAAGCTTAGAAACCAAGTTTGACCAAAAGTCAAACGTTGATAAGTTGAAATCAAACGCTGACAGGAACAAAGTAGGCGTTGACAGACTTAATGAAGTGTAAGGACTTGTTTTTCACCCTGCTGGTCAAGGTTTGAGTGCAAACCTTGTGAATTAAGGCTTACCAGTTGGGTAAACTTGATGTGTTTTGGCACAAATAAGCCAATAAGCCAGTGGACTAATAAGCTATGAACAAAGCAATCCAAATAGCCAAATATTCTCACAAGCAGCATACAAATAAGATCCAAGCAACAATGCAACAGTCCTAATGCTAGAAATCAGAATGCAACACCAAATTAGGTGGTCACTTTGCTGATGCAAATGACCACTTCAGCAGACTTTGATAAGCTATAAAAACCACAATAAGCCACCAAATTCAACAAGCAGATAACCAATAGATAGCTTATCACCCAAACTATTCCCAAACCAAATTTCAGACCTTAGATCCAACAAACAAAGAAGTTATTGGATCTGATGTGTTTGACTAAATTCAAAACCAATTTTATCAGATTTTTGCAAAACTTAGAATCCCTTTTCCAAACTTTCAGAAAGTAAACCAATGGCTAAAACTTGTGTATTAGGACTTGTTTAGACCATCCAAACCCTAAGAACCAAGGGCACAAGGCCACAAGGCCTTGATAACCAGTAATCCCAAACAACCCTTAATCAAGCACTTAACAAAGGAACTTGTGATTTTAACTAATAACCTACTGATTTTAATGATCAAAAACACTTAAACAATAGCAACTAACACAATCAAACTCAAAAATCACCAGCACAAACACCAATACTCAAAATCAAAGCACCAAATCAAAATCTGTCATAAACATGAAATTTTGAGTGGAATCTTAACAAGGAATTATACCTGCCTTCCACAACATCCTAGGAAGGCAAGATATGCTCCTTGGACCTTGTTCAACAACTAGAACAAGACCAAGGTACTTTAATGAAGATGATGCAAACTGCCTTGATGGTTCAAAGTAGAACCTCAAGGACTTTATATCTTCAACACAAACAGCAAACAACTCAACCAAGGGCTCTAATCCCTTCACAAGCTTGGTGTCAACAAGCTTGTAAGAGCTTATAGCAAATGGCCAAGGGTTAGTACACAAAATAAGCCAAAACAGAACCTAGGATTTCAAGGTATTCAAACCTTAAAAACCTTATGAAACAAGACGTGCCTTAACCACAAGATTAAGGTAGGCCTTAACAATCAAATGGAACTCAAAATTAGGCTACTCAAACACCAAACTTTTAATTAAATCAAAAAGAGATTTCACAATTTCAGAAATTCAAATTTTATTTAAACTTAAAAAGGAATTACAAAGATAATAGCCTAAAACTGGAACAAAGGGACTCTCACATGTTGAGGTCTCCTTTTATAGGCAAATGCCTGGCTACACTATTCACAAACCCTAGATGTGATTTCTCTAAAATGCCCTTGAGTTCTTGAGTGCGTTTGTTGTTGATGAGCTGTCCAAAGTGATCCCAAACGTTCATTTTAGCTTTGGAATGAAGCATTGATCCTTAGCTGTTGATCTTAACATGTGGCATGACTTGGAGGGCAAGTACTCGTGTGATGGGTGAAACGGTTTGAATGGTGGGGTCCTTTGGGTGAGTGGGAGTGTGAGTTTAAGCATGGGATGGATTCGTGTGAAGGTTAATTGTGTTTTGGTGTAGGTAATTGTAAAAACCCCCTTGTTGGTAAAAAGTTAAAACTGGGTTCATACGTGTGAATAGTGACAAGTTTGATCCGTTTTCTTAGGGAGAAAGGTGTTTGGCGCGTGTTTAGGGATTTAAACTTCCAAACTTGGCAGCTTTGGTCCTTTTTCTTCCTTTCTTTTGTCACTTGTGAATAAAAGTCTATCAGCGCCCATTTCCTTTGTATCAACTTTTCACAACTTGTCATTTTTTGCACAAAACTTTCCAAAAGGTGTATCAAGGGTTAATTTTGGAACTTTTGCATATTTGAAGGACTGATCTTGGACATTTTTGATCTTCAAAGGTCTTCAATGTATCTTTGGCTTGATGAGGGACCATATTTGACAATTTGAAATTGTTGAGGGACTAATCTTGCCATTTCTTCAAAGTTGAGGGACCTTTTGTGTAATTTTGACAAACTTAAGGGACCAAACTTGTAATTATTAATATACAAGGGTTTTAAGTGTCATTTCTTCAATAATTGAGGATCAATCTTGTTTGTCTTCAAGTCTTCAAGGGTATTTGTTGAATTTTCCATGATTAGGGCCCGGTTCTTTGTACGGCTTTGTTTCTCGTGTCCGTTTTTCCCTGTATCTTGTGATCTTTTGTCTTTTTCACGATATCCATACCTAAAATAAACAAGTAATCAAACACAAGCATATATATGGTATTTATGACATTTTTATGCATTAAAAGCCCGAAAAGAACGATGAGATCATGTATAAATGCCATCTCATCATGAGGAGTTTTGGATATTCCGACAGGATTACTCTTGGTACATTCCGATCTTGATTCCGACCGGCTTATTCCTATAGCTTCTTTTTCAAGATATTCCGATAGGAATTCTTTTGGGGATTCCGATCACATTCCGACGGACTATCATTCCGATAGGGAAGGTAAGCATACATTCCGATCGGATTCCGACAGGATTCCGATTGGAGTGTATTCCGACAGGTTTTGTTTTATTATTTTTGCCTTAGTTTTATTTCTAAGTTTGCATTATTTTTAAGTTTTCAATTTTGCATTTTTATTTTACTTTCATTTTTATTAACTTGTCAAATTTATTTCTCGTCAAGTTTTAATTTTAAGTCATTTAATTAATTTACTTTTAAAAGTTTTAATATTGCACCATTTACGTTTTAATTAGTTTTAGTTTTAATTACCCGTCCTTTACTTTTAAGTCTTGCATTTAATTTTACTACAACGACCAATCATTTATTGTTTCCACCAAAAGACGACTGAATCGCACATAAACCAGTAATCAATTCAAAGAGACTGAGACGATAACTTTTTACATACAAAATCTCTAGTATTAAATGGCGCCGCTGCCGGCTCTTTTCGTGAAGATTAACGGTTTTCTGTGAGAGACGCGTTGAATTTTGGGATCCGTTCATTCGTGAACATTATTTTTCTTGCTCAAAAATTTTCAAAAAATCCATAAAAATTGAAAAAATGTTAAAAATCCATAAAAATTAAAAAATTTCAAAAATCCAAAAAGATTTTTATTTTTATTTTTTACACGTACATATATATTCTCTATTTCTTTGGTATCTTTTTCTTTTGCTTTTGTAGGTGTATGTGTACTAGATCTTCAACTTATTCAGAGCCCGAGACTCGTGGAGATTTAGATATGACTGGCGTGCACAACAACAATAATCCACCCCACCCCAACATGAATAACAACAACAATGTTCCCCCACCTGATCTTCAAACAATGGAGGAGCTGTGTCAACCAACCATGAACGGACGAGGAGGACCGATTGCGCCGATGCAAATCACGGCTCCAGATTTTTCGTTGAAGCATCACATGATCCAACAAGTTCAAAACACTTGTCCATTTCGCGGATTGCCGGATGATGATGCCAACAAACACATCGACAAATTCATTACCGTTACTCAAAGCATGAAGTTGCCCGGTGTTACTATGGATTTTCTTCGCCTTCACCTATTTCCACACACCCTATCCCACCATGCTGAAAAATGGTTTGATCGTCTTCCGAAGAATTCAATTCATACTTGGGATGAGATGACTCAACGCTTTTTGTCGCGCTACTTTCCACCATCCATGGTCACGAGCCTTCGAAATCAAATTAGTGGATTTACACAAGAACCCGATGAATCACTTTTTGATGCTTGGGAACGATATAATGTTTTGATTGATTGATGTCCAAACCACAACATGCTCCCCGTCACCTTAATTGATACTTTCTACAACGGTTTAACTTTTCATGATCGTGATACGATTAATGCAGCCGCCGGTGGCACATTTTTGAAAAGAAGACCCGAGGAGTGTAGAGAGCTTATCGAGAACATGACTACTCATCACAAAAATTGGGATTCATCCGCATCTTCAAGGAATAACCCAAGAGTCAATGTTTCTTCTACTTATTCAAACCCTGATATCACCAAATTGACCCGCGCAATGGTCGAAATGAGCAAAAACATGCAACTTTTGGCTACAAATCAACAACAACAAGTTAAAGTTGTTGCAACTTCTTGTGAGACCTGCGGCGGTCCTCATTCATACACTGATTGTCCTTCTACTCATGACAATCTGGAAAACGTGTATGCAGCTTATGGTAACTATTCAACGGAAAGCCATCAAGCTCGACCTCAAGGTGATCGTAACTTGCTAAGTTACCGTTCTAACAACTTTCTTTCACCCGGTTTTTCTCCTCAAAACCCCAAACCCAACAACTATAATAGAAGCAACCCAAACCCACCTCGAGCTTCTAATCCTTATCACCCACCCGCTCAACAAGCACAACCCATTAATCAAGATTTTGAAGCTTTCATGAGGACCCAAGGAGAGAAAATCAAGAATCTACAAAGCCAAATCATCAATTTGAAAGGAGATATCACTAAGCAAGGTAATGATATTAGATCCGAGCTTCAACATGATATACAAACCTCTTTTAGCACTCAAACAAATGATTTGAAGAATATGCTGGCTAGTTTCTTACCAACTACTCAACCCTCTACTTCGGGCTCTCTTCCTTCAAATATCGTCACCAACCCAAGAGCGAATGTGAGTGCTATTAATACACGCAGTGGAGCAACATTAGTAGGACCATCTATCCCTCCCCCAGTTACTCCATCTACACCTCTTCCACCACCATTTATCCCTCCTACTCCCACGCCTAGTATTAGTTCACCATTACCGTCTCCACCTCTTACTGAAGTACCCAAGAAACACCCTTCACCAACCGCACCTTCCACCTTAAAACCTTCAACATCTCAACCTTTACCTGCTACACCTACACCAACTAAACCCAACATTCCTTATCCTTCTCGCTTAGACAAAGTCCGATTGCTCACCAAGGATGACATTCAAGTGTCGAACTTTTTGAAGAAGATTTCGGGAGTGACCATCACCTTTAGCCTTGTTGAAGCTCTTGCCCAAATGCCGACATTTGTTAAGATGTTTAAGGAATTGCTTAATAAGAAGGAGAAGATGGCCGAGTTTGTTAATACTCGATTGAATGAAAACTGTTCTGCAATCCTTCTTAAAGAACTTCCGGAGAAACTTGGAGATCATGGTCGTTTTGTGCTACCATGTACTTTTATCCAAACCGAAGAATTTACGGCCTTATCTGATCTCGGGGCAAGTATAAATCTGATGCCTTTAAGTGTTTGGAAAAAATTATCATTACCCGACCTTACACCAACAAATATGACTCTTGAGCTAGCAAATCGCACTCTCGCTTACCCTGTTGGTATTACCGAAGATGTGTTTGTTAAAGTTGGTACCTTCACTTTTCCGGTCGACTTTGTTGTTGTTGATTATGCAATGGACCCTCGTATTCTGTTAATACTTGGTCGGCCATTCTTGAGAACCAGAAAAGCATTAGTCGATGTTGCCGAAGGTGAGCTAATCTTAAGGGTCGGGAATGATGCTCAAGTTTTTAAAATGGGGAAGATCACAACCAAACCCAATGGAAGAGAATCAGCGAATATGATTAATGTGCTTGATGATTTTGTCGTCTACAACAATCCTCTTTTCGTTTCTTTCTATGATAATCCACTGTTCCAAGATGATGTGGATGATTCTCTCTCCAATTTAGATCCTCCACCAATTCATGAGTCTCCTCCAATTTATGATGACTATGATGATAATTCTAGTTCTGATGGGGATGATTATGATAATTTTGTTTCAGAGTATCCAGACATGCCAACTTATGATGACTTTGATGATGTCGATACTATTTCGAGTGATTCTTCACATGATGACCATGCACCTACTTTTGATGAAGATCCCCGCCAACAACACTTGATCCTACATTGGATGACTACTCATTTAAGGAAGATTTTGCTACTTTTCTCAACACTTACTTCCCAAATGAGAGTGATTCTCCTCCTTTGGACTTTGATGATGCTCTTTATCCTTCTTTGGATATGAAGAAAACCGCTTCAAAGGAGAAGAAACCGGCCGACACCAATATCCGCAGTACCTATGTCTTGACACCTCTTCATCCACCTTCTGAGGATGAAATTGTGAGATTTATGAGTGGATCCTCTTCAAGGTCTACTGCGCCTGAGTGTTATTTTTTCCCCTAAAGGAAAAGGTGTTCGATCCCGGTATTTCACTTTTTAAGCCATCTCAGTATCCATCTGATGAAATAAAATGAAACATTTTTGGAAACAATGGAGATATGCTTGCACCTCATCACACTTGCTACCACCGTGCTCCATCTTTGCTTAAGGGAACCTTGCCCACTCTTCTTTGGCTTGCCTTGTTCGCCTTAAGCTTGTGCTACTTGATGGATGAAAACCATGTATTTGATCCCGGTGGATGTGTTTCAAGCTTCTTCCCATGCTAATCAAGGTCGAGTCAGGCTCACGACTCGGTGAACAAAAACAAGCGCTTCTCAGGAGGCAACCCGCAGTATCTATCCTTTTTCCTTGTTTTTATAATAAGTGTAGGGGAGACCCTAGTATGTGTTTGTTGTCTTCTTTCTAATCATATGCAGGGATTCGAGCTTTCAAAGAGCCATTCTTGATGACTTTTGACGACCCGTGATCCTGTGTTCCCGTCTTCCCGGTTCTATCCTAAACTCTTTTGATTCTCTATTTTATATTCTGCAATATTAAAATAGGAATCACTTTAGTTGTCTCTTCCTTAGCAAAATTTAAACAACGTGCACAAAGTCCTAAGTGTAGGGGAGTTTACTTCCACATGCTTAAACATTAAGGACAATGTTTATATTAAGTGTAGGGGGACTTCTATCGAAGTTAAGTGGGCTTTTCCTTGTATATGTCCTCATTTTAACCGGAAAACTGATTTTTTGATATTTTTCAAAATTTTGATCTATTTTGGCCGAGTTGTAGTTACCTTTGTTATAGTTATTTTCTTTCTTTGCTAGAATAACTTTTAATAAAGTGGTTTTAATTTTTAAACGTTGTGAATCTTTTGACTCAACCCGAGTTTACTTATCTAAGTTTACTCTAGCTAGTATCCTTAACGTGTTTAAGTCAAGTTTTGCTAGGCTTTTATATAGGGAACTTTAAAACGCAAAAGTCTTAACTCTTACGGGTTAAGAACAAGAACTTTTCGCAAGTTCCTATAATTGATCCTAGAGAGTCTTTTATCAAGGGAACTTTAAAACGCAAATTCTAAACTTGAAAGAGTCTAAGAAGTTGCAAGATCCTATAGATGACTTGAAAACCCAAAACTTTGATTTAATAGGCTAAGCATCCACGAGTCTCATTCCTTGAGATTTTAAATTATGGAGAACGAGAGATGATATAGTCAATTATAAGTTTGGTATTCTTTCATTAATTTATGTGAGTTAATTATGAGCTTTTTCTCCCATCGCTTGTTGATAAATTTAATTGCAATAAATAAGGTTGTATGATTTGAAAAGTTACTTAGCTTCTAGCCCAAGATCGTTTAAAAGTTGCTCGGTATTAATTAGAGTTCATAGCCAAGGCATAACTTATTGAAGCGGGATGCGAAGATTAGCGAGTCCGAAAAGGTCCTAACAAGACATGAGGGCGATATTTTGTTGCTAAAGATCCAAAACTGATGTGAAGTATCATTTATCAAAAATCAATATGAAGGATCGAGACACACGACGAAAAGAAAATACTCCCCAAAAGATCATGGAGAAGTCTATCCGAAAAGACCCAAGCAAGGTATGAGGATAAATAGATCCAAGTCCTAAAAGGAGGCGGATCGTTGTATATCAAAATCCAAAATAAAGATTGGAGAAAAATGAAGAAGTCGTGGTCCAAGTATGAAGAATCTCTCAAAAACTTCAAGTGAAGAAATTCCTATCACGAAGAGAAGACCATAATTTCAAGAACGTCTCTCGAGATTTGAAGTATGAAGTGTAACACCCCATTTTGATAAGTGGAATGTCACGCGTAATTATGGCGTGTCATCAAAGCATACAAGGATAAATGTCTAAAACATTACATGACCATAAAAGGAAATACCAGAATCAAACATCGGTAGTCCAAAAGTAAAGCTCATCACACACAAACATAAGTACTGTAAATGAAAGGACTAAACAATGTCCATGGAAATATTATCAAAGTATAGATAATGCATAAAGTAAAGAAAGGCTAGAAAGCTTCCAGTCCATATGCACGTACGCTTAAAGTCTACGAGCGTCCCTGAGTACCTGCCGTTTTGGAAACATGAAAAGGAAAACGGCTGAGCAATACGCTCAGTGCACGGATGTACAATAAAGCATAAATAATATAAGCATATAAGCCTATAACAGCGGAAGAAACTAAGTCCCGAATAAGCCGGTTAAGTCTTAGTAAAACTGGTTTTATAGTTTGAAAAGCCTTATGTTTATCTTGTAAAATCTGTTTAACATATTTTACCATTAGCCAATATAGGTCATGAAAATCCACCGTGCATGAATACTTGGAGGGGTGACCTCATCATGCAAATTAGAGGGGCTGCCTCTAATTTAATATACTGATTTTTGGGTAGGAGGGATCAGCTCCTTGTGAAGGATGCAAGGCACACACCACATTCACACTGAGTAATCTGCTAAAAAACATGTAACTAGGATGCACCCATACGCCCCACATGATAAAGATAATAATATGGTCAAAAGCTGGAGGGACGCCATGAGCAATCACTCCGCCGTGAGGAAGTCATAACACCAGTGCCTCTAGTGTTATGGTTATGGTACCTCCATAACTAGGTGAAACTGGTCATGCATGTATATGGCTTTAGGTATACTAATTAAACATAAGCAATCAAACATATAAACTTACACTATGGGAAAACAGTTGGCTGCATACGGGAAATCCTAATAAGGAAAGAATGTCCATACTGAAAGGACGGGAATCCGTACCTTATGTCCAGTGAACGAAGAAGACAAACGGAAGAGAGTCCTACTTCGGTATCACTAATGCTACATAAATACATACGTGTATAAGTATCTGATTACTAAATACGTAACTGGTTTATGTCATGTCTTAGCTTATTTTATACGTTCATGTCATGTTTTACTGTTTAAGCTTTATACTGTGTTGATCTTATATTCTGTCTATTCTGATTAAGTATTTCTCGTATTTCATGCATTATAATTCTTGTTGTGTAATAATAAGTAACTTTCTAAAAATAGCAGGTTTCCTAAAATAGAAAGTTTCAAAAAATAGAAAGTTACCAAAAATAGAAAGTTTCCAAAAATAGAAAGTTTACAAAAATAGAAAATTTCCAAAAATAGAATTACTGCTTAAAATAGATAAGTTTCTAAAAATAGAAAGTTTCCATAAATAGATTAGCTGCCTTATTTAAATAAGTTTCTAAAAATAGAAAGTTTTCATAATTAGATATAAGCTGGTTAAATAAGCTAATTATATAAGCTTAAGTGTTTTCTGATTATTATTCTAAGTCGTGTTGTTATAAAGTATAGTTTATTAATTATTACATGTAAATTAAATAAACTATAGGTTAAAAGTATTTAATTAAATATATCATGTTTTTAATTAAATAAGGTAAAATACTTAGGTTAAAACATGTATTATTAATTATTAATAATATAATCTAAGTCATGTTAATTAATTAATTATATTCATGGTTATTAATAATTAATTAATTATAAAGTCTAGTAAAATATAAATACTTAGGTTAAAATTCATGATCTAATAATTAAATGTATAACCTAAGTCATATTAATTAAATTAATCATGTCATGTTTAATTAATTTAATTTTTAACACATAACTAATAAAATCATAAACCTTAAAATAATATATGAACCGGACCCGTGACTAGAAACCATGAACCGGACCCGTAATCAACACCATACCCCGAACCAAGGTCGGGGTTTCCCTTGTTTGCTGCTGCCGTGGGACCACCATCACCATACCGAGACCATACGGTCTCCGTGGTGGTTAATAAGCCAAGCCGAGACCCCCTTGGGCTCGGTTAGGCGTCGGCCAACACAAACACCCCTAAAAACCCTTGTTTTGATTTACCCCATGATCATAGACATGTTTTAATAATTATTTTTAATTAGTTTTTAAAAACATCATGATTTTATGTGATTTATTTAATCAAAACATAAAAGAAAAGGGTTAAAAAGGTTATAGCGTATACATGGATCAATTAAGGATGAACACACACGAATTCTTGCACAATTTCCAAGATCAAAAATCAACTGAACACTCCCTTTTGGTGTCTTGAATCCGGCGGCCAATGGAGAGAAGGAAGAAGGAAAAGATTTTAGGGTTTTAACTATTTTTCTTGATTTGTAAATAATAAAACATGTTTTCCTAATTCCTTGTTTTAGTAAAAATTAAAATGGGCTTGGCCCATTCTTCTTGGTGTAGCCGCGGGTAGGGGGCCCCGCATAGGGTAACCCGTACCTTTCTCGAGTCTAAATATTATAGTGTGTGTTCGTGTTTTATCGTGTTCGTGTTTTATGTGTTCTAATTAATTATTGATCGTGACTTAATATATTTATTCGTGTTCGTAATAAATATATATACGTAAATAATATTCTCTCGTGATTACTTTACGTTCATGATTTCATGATCGCATGTTCGTGATTATAATTATTATTTGAATAATTATCGTGTGTTCATACGTAATAAATACTTATCGTGTTCTAACACGTACGTAATACTTAAAATTCTTATACGTGAACGTAAACATGCTATAAAAGGAAAGTTTTAATCTAGTACGTACGATCTAAAGGGTACTATTCATGGTAAAAGCATGCTGGTTTTACAACTCTTCCCCCCTAAAAAGAATAATTCGTCCCCGAATTATTGATAAAGTAAACTGGAAAAAAAGAACATACCCGAAATCAAAATATGAAATGAGGGTAAGAAGCCCAGATAGACTCCTCTGTTTCCCAAGTGGCTTCCCGCTCGGTATGATCCCTCTAAAGGATTTTGACGAATGGACTCCTATTCTATCTCATGACTCGTTCTTGTCTGTCAAGAACTCGTTCGGGTTCTTCTATGAAAGTGAGATATTCACGCATCTGTTCCAGTGGATACTGAACCCTGTAAAGGGGATGATACTGGTACCCTCTTAGTAAGGACACATGAAACACATTGTGTACATGTGAAAGCTGAGGAGGTAACGCTAACCTGTAGGATACTTCACCGACTCGTTCAATGATATCAAACGGTCCGATGAAACGAGGACTGAGCTTCCCTTTAATCCCGAAGCGTCTAACACCACGTGTCGGCGAAACCTTAAGAAAGACGTGATCTCCTACGTTAAAATTTATGTCCCTACGATGCTTATCGGCGTAGCTCTTCTGACGTGACTGTGCTTCCTGAAGTTTCTGCTTAGCTACTGCGACCCTCTCATTAGTCATCTCTATGATCTCTAGTCCTTCAAGTGTTCGCTCGCCAACCTGATCCCAGCAGATTGGGGCGCGACACTTTCTGCCATACAACATCTCGAACGGAGCACACTTGATACTTGCATGCCAAATGTTGTTGTATGCAAACTCCACCAAACAAATATAATTGTCCTAATCACCCGTCCATTCCAACGCACATGACCTCAACATGTCTTCCAGTGTCTGAATCGTTCGCTCCGACTGCCCGTCTGTTTGAGGATGAAAAGCCATGTTAAGCTTAAGTTGTGTACCCCAAGCTTTCTGCAGACTCTTCCAAAATCGCGAAGTGAATCGAGGATCTCTGTCTGAGACGATGCTGGATGGAGCACCGTGGAGTCTCATGATTTCTCTTCTATACGTATCGGCGAGTTTACTTACCAAATCTTCCTTGCGGATCGGTAAGAAATGAGCTGATTTGGTAAGTCGATCTACGATAACCCAAATTGCATCGTGCTTCCTCTTGGTTGGCGGAAGACCAGTAACAAAATCTATGGTGATTTTGTCCCACTTCCACTCTGGGATATCTAACGGTTGAAGGAGACTGCCAGATCGTTGATGCTCGATCTTAACCTGCTGGCAGGTAAGACATTTGGAGACGTAAGTGGCAACATCCTGTTTCATACCACTCCACCAAAAGTACTGCTTGATTTCATGGTACATCTTAGTCGAACCAGGATGTATAGAGAATGGGGAGCTATGAGCTTCCGCTAACAAGGCTTCCCGGATTTCTTGGTCATCAGGAACACAAAGTCTCGTGCCCTGCCATACGATACCATCTGCATCTACTCTGAATTCCGTCTGCTTCTCCAAATTCTGAACTATCGCCCAGATTTCTCCATCATCTTTCTGAGCTTTCTTGATCTTAGAGAGTAACTCGGGTTCTACTCTAAGATTAGCCCAGTAACCATGCTGTCCACGTACCATGATCTCTATGTCCAGTCGCTCCAAGTCTCTTATGATTTCCTCCTCAATCTTAATGTCGTTGATCATTCCGGACTTCCTGCTAAGTGCATCTGCTACTACATTCGCCTTTCCGGGATGATACTATAGATTAATGTCATAATCCTTCAACAGCTCTAACCATCTCCTCTGCCTCATGTTCAATTCACGCTGAGTGAAGATATACTTCAAGCTCTTGTGTTCCGTGAAAATGTCACATGATTCTCCATATAAGTAGTGCCTCCATATCTTCAATGCAAACACGACTGCAGCAAGTTCCAAGTCATGCGTAGGGTAATTTTCTTCATAAGGCTTAAGCTGCCGTGAAGCGTACGCGATCACTTTCCCATGTTGCATGAGAACACAGCCAAGACCCTTCCCCGATGCATCACTGTACATTTGAAATCCACCCGTACCATATAGGAGAGTAAGAATAGGTGCAGATACTAGCTTCTACTTCAGGTCTTCAAAGCTCTTCTCTCGTTCTTCAGTCCAGACGAATTTCTCCCCTTTTCGCATCAGTTTGGTCAATGGTAGTGCTAAGTGGGAAACGTTCTCCACGAACCTACGGTAATAGCCAGCTAAGCCTAAGAAACTGCGGACTTCAGTCGCTGATGTCGGCCTCGGCCACTTAGTAATAGCCTCAACCTTCGCTGGATCCATAGTGATTCTTCTGCTGATACAGTGTGACCTAAGAATGCCACCTTGTCTAACCAGAACTCACACTTGGAGAATTTAGCATACAACTGCTTCTGGCGAAGAATCTGTAGTACTATACGAAGATGGTCTTCGTGTTCCTCCTTGGACTTTGAGAAAATCAGGATGTCATCGATGAAGACAATGACGAACTTGTCCAAAAATTCATGGAAGATTCTGTTCATCAAATCCATGAACACTGCTGGAGCATTGGTCAGGCCAAATGGCATGACTACAAATTCGTAGTGGCCATAGCGGGTATGAAAAGCAGTCTTGGCGATGTCCTGCTCCTTAACCCGTAGTTGATGATAGCCTGACCTAAGATCAATCTTGGAGAAGTGTTTGGCCCTTGGAGTTGGTCAAACAGATCGTCTATTCGCGGCAATGGATATCTATTCTGGATAGTAATCTTGTTGAGCTCGCGATAGTCTATGCAAAGACGCATATTGCCGTCCTTCTTTTTAACAAATAAGACCGGTGCGCCCCATGGAGATGCGCTCGGTCGAATGAAACCTCGTTCTAGAATTTCTTGCAGTTGATCCTTCAGCTCCTTTAACTCTATGGGAGCCATGCGATAAGGAGCCTTGGAAATCGACTCTACTCCTAGGATAAGCTCAATATTGAATTCCACTTCTCGTGCAGGTGGTATGCCAGGAAGTTCTTCTGGAAATACATCTTAGAATTCCGACACTATTGGTTGATCCTGAATTGATTGAGATTCAGCATCCATGTCGTGAACCATATCTAGATAACCCTCGCAGCCATGTGATAGTAGTGCACGTGCTTGCAGGGCAGATATGATTTATACAGACCTTCCGGGTACGAACCCGTTGTGAATGTACTCTGGTGCATTAACATCACCGAAGATGACTCGATATGAATGGCAGTCTATGGTAGCATGATGCTTGGATAGCCAATCCATGCCCAAAATCATGTCAAAGTCATTCATGTCCAGCGGAAGTGCGTCAACAGGACGAACCTTATCGTCAAATTCTAGGGGAAGACTCTTGTATACATGGGTTATGCGTACAGAGTCTCTCAAAGGCGTGGAAATACTCAGTATATTATCTAGTGGCATGGGGAGCATCCTAATGTTCTTGGCATAAGCAGTAGAAATGACCGAGTGAGTAGCACCCGTATCAAATAGAACACACGCATCCTGACCATACATATACAAGATTCCAGTGATGGTACCTGTAAACTTGTTCGCCTGATCTCGAGATGTCGTGTAGACACGTCCAGTGGTAGGAGGCGGCTTGGTATCAGCATGTCCTGATGTGCCCTCCATCTCTCCCTTACGGTAGTCCTTCATGCGATGGCCAGGAAGACCACACTTGAAGCATGCGTCAGTGTCACGACGACATGGCCCTCGGTGCCTACGATGGCAAGAAGAGCAAAGAGGATGAGTATATCCTCCAGCAGGTGCTCTGGCTGGCTGAGGACCTGATAAAACATTTTACATGAGATATGATAATAGGGTACAAAGGACAATGCGAATAATCGTGAGATTTAATACCAGTGATAGCTGGATGGCTAGGCTGTGAACCTCTCTGGTTCTGGTCCCTACCGTTTCCATGGTTCCTGGTAGAAGTTGCTAGAGTGTCAGAATTATGAGTTATAACATGAAATCATAAGAAAATGCGTAAGTATTAGGACCTGCTGTCGTTGGAGTATCCAGCGTTGTTATGGTAATTATCATTACCGCCACGCCTATCCGTAGCAGAACGGTCGTTAGTCTGACCGTTTCCCTTGGGCTGATTAGGCTGCTGCTGATTAGCCGGCTGAGACCGATCCCCAGTTTTCTGCCTGGAAGATATAATTTAAGAGATGAATAATTGACATAATAGAAAGAATACGGATTGGTCACCGCTTGAATACGAATGTTTACCTCTAGTCGGGTTTCTCAGATTCCCCGAACTCATCTCTCTCATGCAGCATCTCCAGCTTACGTGCCGCATCGGCCACTTGTGCTACCGTGTTGAACGTAGCACACACCAGATTGTTTGCGACCGATGTGCGAAGAGCCCACCTAAAGTGGTGTGCCTGCTCTTCAGGAGTACCTGCCGCTGCACCAAGGAAACCAGCTAAGCGAAGAAAGCGCTGCATAAACTCATTGCTATTCTCCCCATCTCTCTGTCGGATCCCATGGTACTCCCTCTTAAGCTTGTCTTGCTCAGCCTTGGGAAAGAACTGCTCCATCACCCTATCTCTGAACTGAGCCCATGTCAAACCAGCCACCTAATTATCACCTCCCTCAGACTGCTTCAATGCTAACCACCAATTTAACACATCGCCTTCGAACCGATAACATGCCAACCTCGCCTTGAACACGGGGTCACAACCCATAGCATCAAAGATCTTCTCGATGTGAGCCAACCAGCTTTCAGCTTTACTGGGGCTATCTTTTCTCTCGAAATCTCGAGGACGGAGCTTGTTGAATCTCTCCAGCCATATTTCCAATGTCACCGGAGGAGGAGGAGGAGGAGGTGCTTGGTTTTGCTGCTGATTGTTGCTAGCCTGAACCTCAGCCCTGATGTCATTCCTCAGTTGAGGAAGTAAAGCTTGCATTGCAGCTTGGATTACTGCATTGAGTTGTTCCTGCTCGCGTGTGAGAACCGTCTGACAGTATAACATAAAACATATGATTAAACAGATCAAAACATAATATATATATATATATATATATACATGAAAAAAAAAATTATACCAATAAATCAAGAGAAAAAATTTATGCAAAAAAATTTGTATATGAATGCATGATGCAGTTTATGAAAACTTTTGTATACTCGAGAGTGAACGCCTATGGTCAGTTCACCCAAAATAAAAGACATGGCGAGGAGACGCCTATGACATATATATGTATGCATAAAAATGATGAATGCATGAAAAACGACTGTCAGTTCTAGGAAGACCATAGTGACTACCCACTAATCACAGGTCATGTTTTGAGAGCCTACAGGTCGAAGCCTTGGCTCTGATACCATAATTGTAACATCCCATTTTGATAAATGGAATGTCACGCGTAATTATGGCGTGTTATCAAAGCATACAAGGATAAATGTCTAAAACGTTACATGACCATAAAAGGAAATACCGAAATCAAACATCGGTAGTCCAAAAGTAAAGCTCATCACACACAAACATAAGTATTGTAAATGAAAGGACTAAACAATGTCCATGGAAAGAGTATCAAAGTATAGATAATGCATAAAGTAAAGAAAAGCTATAAAGCTTCCAGTCCATATGCACGTACGCTTAAAGTCTACGAGCGTCCCTGAGTACCTGCCGTTTTGGGAACATGAAAAGGAAAACGGTTGAGCAATACGCTCAGTGCACGGATGTACAATAAAGCATTATAAGCATATAAGCCTATAACAGCGGAAGAAACTAAGTCCCGAATAACCCGGTTAAGTCTTAGTAAAACTGGTTTTATAGTTTGAAAAGCCTTGTATTTATCTTGTAAAAACTGTTTACCATATTTTACCATTAGCCAATATAGGTCATGAAAATCCACCGTGCATGAATACTTGGAGGGGTGACCTCATCATGCAAATTAGAGGGGTTGCCTCTAATTTAATATACTGGTTTTTGGGTAGGAGGGATCAGCTCCTTGTGAAGGATGCAAGGCACACACCACATTCACACTGAGTAATCAGCTGAAAAACATATAAATAGGACGCACCCATACGCCCCACATGATAAAGATAATAATATGGCCAAAAGCTGAAGGGACGCCACGAGCAATCACTCCGTCGTGGGGAAATCATAACACCAGTGCCTCTAGTGTTATGGTTATGGTACCTCCATAACTAGGTGAAACTGGTCATGCATCTATATGGCTTTAGGTATACTAATTAAACATAAGCAATCAAACATATAAACTTATACTATGGGAAAACAGTTGGCTGCATACGGGAAATCCTAATAAGGAAAGAATGTCCATACTGAAAGGACGAGAATTCGTACCTTATGTCTAGTGAACGAAGAAGACGAACGGAAGAGAGTCCTACTTCGGTATCACTAATGCTACATAAATACATTCGTGTATAAGTATCTGATTACTAAATACGTAACTAGTTTATGTCATGTCTTAGCTTATTTTATACGTTCATGTCATGTTTTACTGTTTAAGCTTTATACTGTGTTGATCTTATATTCTGTCTATTCTGATTAAGTATTTCTCGTATTTCATGCATTATAATGCTTGTTGTGTAATAATAAGTAACTTTCTAAAAATAGCAGGTTTCCTAAAATAGAAAGTTTCCAAAAATAGAAAGTTACCAAAAATAGAAAGTTTCCAAAAATAGAAAGTTTCCAAAAATAGAATTACTGCTTAAAATAGATAAGTTTCTAAAAATAGAAAGTTTCCATAAATAGATTAGCTGCCTTAATTAAATAAGTTTCTAAAAGTAGAAAGTTTCCATAATTAGATATAAGCTGGTTAAATAAGCTAATTATATAAGCTTAAGTGTTTTCTGATTATTATTCTAAGTCATGTTGTTATAAAGTATAGTTTACTAATTATTACATGTAAATTAAATAAACTATAGGTTAAAAGTATTTAATTAAATATATCATGTTTTTAATTAAATAAGGTAAAATACTTAGGTTAAAACATGTATTATTAATTATTAATAATATAACCTAAGTCATGTTAATTAATTAATTATAGTCATGGTTTTTAATAATTAATTAATTATAAAGTCTAGTAAAATATAAATACTTAGGTTAAAATTCATGATCTAAAAATTAAATTTATAACCTAAGTCATGTTAATTAAATTAATCATGTAATGTTTTATTAATTTAATTTTTAACACATAACTAATAAAATCATAAACCTTAAAATAATATATGAACCGGACCCGTGACTAGAAACCATGAACCGGACCCGTAATCAACACCATACCCTGAACCAAGGTCGGGGTTCCCCTTGTTTGCTGCTGCCGTGGGACCACCATCACCATACCGAGACCATACGGTCTCAGTGGTGGTTAATAAGCCAAGCCGAGACCCCCCCCCCCTTGGGCTCGGTTAGGCGTCGGCCAACACAAACACCCCTAAAAACCCTTGTTTTGATTTACCCCATGATCATAGACATGTTTTAATAATTGTTTTTAATTAGTTTTTTAAAACATCATGATTTTATGTGATTTATTTAATCAAAACATAAAAGAAAAGGGTTAAAAAGGTTATACCGATTACGTGGATCAATTAAGGATGAACACACACGAATGCTTGCACAATTTCCAAGATCAAAAATCAACCGAACACCCCCTTTTGGTGTCTTGAATCCGGCGGCCAAGGGAGAGAAGGAAGAAGGAAAAGATTTTAGGGTTTTAACTATTTTTCTTGTTCTGTAAATTATAAAACATGTTTCCTAATTCCTTGTTTTAGTAAAAATTAAAATGGGCTTGGCCCATTCTTCTTGGTGTAGCCGCGGGTAGGGGGCCCCACATAGGGTAACCCGTACCTTTCTCGAGTCTAAATATTATAGTGTGTGTTCGTGTTTTATCGTGTTCGTGTTTTATGTGTTCTAATTAATTATTGATCGTGACTTAATATATTTATTCGTGTTCGTAATAAATATATATACGTAAATAATATTCTCTCGTGATTACTTTACGTTCATGATTTCATGATCGCATGTTCGTGATTATAATTATTATTTGAATAATTATTGTGTGTTCATACATAATAAATACTTATCGTGTTCTAACACGTACGTAATACTTAAAATTCTTATACGTGAACGTAAACATGCTATAAAAGGAAAGTTTTAATCTAGTACGTACGATCTAAAGGGTACTATTCATGGTAAAAGCATGCGGGTTACATGAAGTCACTACCAAATATCGGGCTGAGAAAGGTCTCAAATCGTGAAGCGAGTTTTGCCAAGATATGAACTTTATGAGGTCCCGAGAAGCAGTTTTAAAAGATTTTATCCTTTAGCTAACTATTGATTAAATCGTCCTACTTTATTTTTAGCCTAAATAACTATCGAAATAAGTCAACAATGCATCCTCGTGATCATTCAAGACAATCATAAAATATAAGAGATACACATAGGAATAAGGGAGTCCAAGTGAATATTTGGGCCACATGAATTTGTGATAGTTTGCTAACTTATAATAACAATGATCTCGTTTTTAAGCATGGTATGGGGAACGTGAAACTTGAGGATGATAATCATTCATGACATTCCAAAACCCTAAGGTAAGTTTTTGATCTTTTTACTTGTTTTCTTCCTTTAAATATTTTGTCTCTTTAATAAAGGCCAATGTGGATTGATTATGATGGAAAATGTAAATCTTGCTCTGTAATTAATGCATTGTATGAGGGAATTGCAATGGTCATGTATAGGGGATTTGATAGGTGTGAAAACATCCATCTTTTGACCACTTAATTATAATAATAACCAAGCCAAAACGTGTATTTTATGTCGTAAATGTCGAAATTATGCGTGGTTTGTGCTTTTATTGTGTTTTAGGACCAAAAGATGAAAAAGGGAAGAAAACACGGGCCTTCATGGGCTTTTATCGAAGAAAACGAGAAAAGACGAAGTCAAAAGATCAAGAGTGCAAAAAGAACGGAAGTCCAAGGCCTATTCTGAAGATTTATCGAAGAAAAATCTAAAGACGGAAGTTTAATGAAGTCGAAGAACTCAAGTCTAATAAATGAAGTAAATTATAAGACGAGTTAAATTTATATCGACAAATCCCGAGACGACGTCGAAAAAGACGAAGAATTTAAATCGAGTCGAGACATGAAGAAAGAAGGAAGAAAGCATCAACATTTTACTCCTCCTATAAATACCCTCCTAATGTGTCATTAGGAGGGGGTTAGATAATTTTAGTTAGTTTAATTTTTGTAAGATAATTAGGAGTAGCTTAATACTTTCTCTCTCTAGTTTTTAATGTTCTTCAAGCTTTTTTTTTAATATTGTTTAAATCTTTGATCTTTAATCTTTTTAATTCAAGTTGTTAATCATCTTCTTCTACCTTTCTATTTTGTTTATCTTTGATTCATGTTAATCTTTGATTTTATTTCATCTTAATGTTATTTGATTAAAAAGTTTATCTTTTTGTTCATCTATAAGTTTAATACAAATTGAGCTTTGAGCTTGACATGCTTATTGGCTTATTTTATATTTAGCTTATTGATTTAAAGTTTTCTTAAAAGTTTTTTCCTTTTAAAGTTTGATTTAAAAAATTGCTTATTATAGTTTTGTAAGTTTTAATTTGTGCTTATTTAGTTATTTTCATTAAATAGTTAGTTAAGTTTTGGATTGTGCTTATTAAAGTTAGCTTATTAGATTGCTTATTACGCATTTCTTTCCATCGGAATTGGGTTTACCTATTCCGACCAACATTCGGATTTGGCCCCCTTGTATTCCGATCACTGGATCGGAAAAGGGTTTCTAGCATTCCGACCAGTAGTGTTTTGTGATTCCGATTAGGCTTGTTACCATACATTCCGACGGTAGGTTTTCATTTTATATTCCGATAGTATTGATTTTCACTCATTCCGATAGCTTTGATTTTCAAGTATTCAGATATCTTTGTTTTTAGTAGTATTCCGATAGGATTTATTTTAAGCTTATTCCGATTGCTTTCCGACGCTGATTCCGATTGGGATTCCGATCATATTCTGATTAGGTGTATTCTGATGGTTTAAGTTTTTTTCGTTTTACCAAGTGTTTTTCTAATTTTAGAGAAAAAGTGACAGTTTTTCTAGATTTGCTTCTAGCCTATTTTAATTACGTTTCGCATTTACTTTTTAGTTAGTTATAGACAACAACAACAACCTTTTTCCTTTATATTTCACCAAGAACGACTGAGTCACACTTTCTACCAATAATCAATTCGAAAAGACTGGAACAACGAACTTTCATACTTGGAAAAAACCTTGTACTAAATGGCGCCGCTGCCGGCTCTTTTCGTTAAGATTAACGATTTTATGAGTTAAGATTAAGGGAGTCTAAATAAATAATTGGCCCACATGAGTTTGTGTTAGTTTGCTAACTTATAATAACAATGATCTCGTTTTTAAGCTTGGTATGGGGAACGTGAAACTTGAGGATGATCTCGTTTGTACTAATTGATTCCGATTTGACATTCCGATTAGGGGTGTTTGTTTGGTATTCCGACAGGAGGAGTTTTGGATATTCCGACAGGATTACTCTTGGTACATTCCGATCTTGATTCCGACCGGCTTATTCCGATAGCTTCTTTTTCAAGATATTCCGATAGGAATTCTTTTGGGGATTCCGATCACATTTCGACGGACTATCATTCCGATAGGGAAGGTAAGCATACATTCCGATCGGATTCCGACTGGATTCCGACTGGAGTGTATTTCGACAGGTTTTATTTTATTATTTTTGCCTTAGTTTTATTTCTAAGTTTGCATTATTTTTATGTTTTCAATTTTTCATTTTTATTTTACTTTCATTTTTATTAACTTGTCAAATTTATTTCTCGTCAGGTTTTAATTTTAAGTCATTTAATTAATTTACTTTTAAAAGTTTTAATATAGCACCATTTACGTTTTAATTAGTTTTAGTTTTAATTACCCGTCCTTTACTTTTAAGTCTTGCATTTAATTTTACTACAACGACCAATCATTAATTGTTTCCACCAAAAGACGACTGAGTCGCACATAAACCAGTAATCAATTCGGAGAGACTGAGACGATAACTTTTTACATACAAAATCTCTAGTATTAAATGGCCCCGCTGCCGGCTCTTTTCGTGAAGATTAACGGTTTTCTGTGAGAGACGCGTTGAATTTTGGGATCCGTTCATTCGTGAACGTTATTTTTCTTGCTCAAAAATTTTCAAAAAATCCATAAAAATTAAAAATTGTAAAAAATCCATAATTATTAAAATTTTTCAAAAATCCAAAAAGATTTTTATTTTTATTTGTACACGTACATATATATTCTCTATTTCTTTGATATCTTTTTCTTTTGCTTTTGCAGGTGTATGCGTACTAGATATTCAACTTATTCAGAGCCCGAGACTCGTGAAGATTTAGATATGGCTGGCGTGCACAACAACAATAATCCACCCCACCCCAACATGAATAACAACAACAATGTTCCCCCACCTGATCTTCGAACAATGGAGGAGCTGTGTCAACCAACCATGAACGGACGAGGAGGACCGATTGCGCTGATGCAAATCACGGCTCCAGAGTTTTCGTTGAAGCATCACATGATCCAATAAGTTCAAAACACTTGTCCATTTCGCGGATTGCCGGATGATGATGCCAACAAACACCTCGACAAATTCATTACCGTTACTCAAAGCATGAAGTTGCCCGGTGTTACTATGGATTTCCTTCGCCTTCACCTATTTCCACACACCCTATCCCACCATGCCGAAAAATGGTTTGATCGTCTTCCGAAGAATTCAATTCATACTTAGGATGAGATGACTCAACGCTTTTTGTCGCGCTACTTTCCACCATCCATGGTCACGAGCCTTCGAAATCAAATTAGTGGATTTACACAAGAACCCGGTGAATCACTTTTTGATGCTTGGGAACGATATAATGTTTTGATTGATCGATGTCCAAACCACAACATGCTCCCTGTCACCTTAATTGATACTTTCTACAACGGTTTAACTTTTCGTGATCGTGATACGATTAATGCAGCCGCCGGTAGCACATTTATGAAAATAAGACCCGAGGAGTGTAGAGAGCTTATCGAGAACATGACTACTCATCACAAAAATTGGGATTCATCCGCATCTTCAAGGAATAACCCGAGAGTCAATGTTTCTTCTACTTCTTCAAACCCTGATATCACCGAATTGACCCGAGCAATGGTCGAAATGAGCAAAAACATGCAACTTTTGGCTACAAATCAACAACAACAAGTTGTTAATCATCTTCTTCTACCTTTCTATTTTGTTTATCTTTGATTCATGTTAATCTTTGATTTTATTTCATCTTAATGTTTATTTGATTAAAAAGTTTATCTTTTTGTTCATCTATAAGTTTAATACAAATTGAGCTTTGAGCTTGACATGCTTATTGGCTTATTTTGTATTTAGCTTATTGATTTAAAGTTTTCTTAAAAGTTTTTTCCTTTTAAAGTTTGATTTTAAAAATTGCTTATTACAGTTTTGTAAGTTTTAATTTGTGCTTATTTAGTTATTTTCATTAAATAGTTAGTTAAGTTTTGGATTATGCTTCTTAAAGTTAGCTTATTAGATTGCTTATTACGCATTTCTTTCCATCAGAATAGGGTTTAGCTATTCCGGCCAACATTCCGATTTGGCCCCCTTGTATTCCGATCACTGGATCGGAAAAGGGTTTCTATCATTCTGACCAGTAGTGTATTGTGATTTCGATTAGGCTTGTTACCATACATTCCGACGGTAGGTTTTCATTTTATATTCCGATAGTATTGATTTTCACTCATTCCGATAGCTTTGATTTTCTTTGTTTTTAGTAGTATTCCGATAGGATTTTTTTTAAGCTGATTCCGATTGCTTTCCGACGCTGATTCCGACCGGGATTCCGATCATATTCCGATTAGGTGTATTCTGATTGTTCAAGTTTTTTTCGTTTTACCAAGTGTTTTTCTAATTTTAGAGAAAAAGCGACAGTTTTTCTAGATTTGCTTTTAGCCTATTTTAATTACGTTTCGCATTTACTTTTTAATTAGTTATAGACAATGACAACCTTTTCCATTTGTATTCCACCAAGAACGACTGAGTCACACTTTCTACCAATTATCAATTCGAAAAGACTGGAATAACGAACTTTCATACTTGGCAAAAACCTTGTATTAAATGGCGCCGCTGCCGGGGAATAACACATCTATTTTCAAGACCAAACAATTTATATGCTTTTTTCCACTAGCATACCTAATTAAAACATATTTCTTAGATTTACTAGAAAATTTGTTATTCTCTTATAAAACAGTAGCATAACACACTCAGATCAAAACATAAGAGGAATCCCCCTGAAACATAAGAATCCTTGCTACATTAAGCAAGTGTTTATGTTTCCTCTCAACAATACCATTCTGATGTGGAGTATATGCACACGTGTTTTGATGAACAATTCCCATAGAATCAAAAAAATCACCCATATTTTTATTAACAAAATCAATACAATTATTAGATCTAACAACTTAACCTTTTCATTAAACTAAGTTATAACCAGGTTATAAAAACTGACAAACATTTGCAAAACTTCATCTTTCATTCTTAAGCATATACACCCACATAGATCTATTGAAATCATCAACCACAGTAAAAAAAATACCTAAAACCATCCCTGCTAACCACTTTGTAAGGACCCCAAACATCAAGATGAATGAGTTCACCAAAACATAAAGACTTATGATTACTTAATAGAAAAGACTCTCTTATTTGATTTGCCGTGTGACAAACATCACAAGGTAAATCACTGTTAATATGTTTTAAGTCCAAAGAACCTTATAAAATATTTAAAACATGGTTAGCAGGATGAACCAACCTATTATGCCAAACATCTTTAGAAACATAACAAGTAAAAAATTCACAATTGCTAACTTCAGAAGTACTATCAGCTTTATCAAACAGATACAAACCAGCAAATTCACTACCAGCCCCCAAGACTGTTCCCATTTTCAAATCCTGAATATAACATTTAGTTTCATTCAAACTAACTTTCAAATTGCTATCATTAATAAGCTTATTAATAGACAACAAACTAACACAATATTCAGGCACAACTAATACATCAAACAAGACAACACCATTACTAAGTTTCAAATTCCCAACATGAGTAATTTTAGCCAATGTACCATTAGAATGGACAACAGTAAGTTTTAAATCAGAAAAATCAACCAAATTAAACATATATCAGTCTTACTGGTCATGTGTTGGTTGGCACCAGAATCAACAATCCACCAAAGTGATAACTAATCCCTTCAACTTTAACAATAGCACAATAAAACTTGTAAAAGTGTTGATTAAAGAACACATCACAGTTATTAGATGAACAATTATCAATACCTAACATATTGGCATGAGCATGTGAAGAAGAAGCATTATCGTTCAGCAGATTCATTAATCTGAGCATCTGCTCTTTACTTGAGGACAAAGAGTTAGAACCATTATAACTACTACTACTCCCTTGACCCCCACTTTAAACCTCAACATTATTAATTTTAGTATTATTAAACACACCAGCAGGTTTCAAATTAGGATTTCTTTTAAACCCTGAAGGGTAGCCAATGATCTCAAAACACCTTTCAATAGTATGACCCTTTAAACCATAGTGTTTGCATAACAAAGAATCACAGTTTCCCTTACTAGTACTGTTATTACCATTAGAACAATTACCACTCACCCCAAATTTCTTTATATTATCAACATATTTAGACACAAAAGCAAAAACTTGAGGTTTATCAATTTTAACAGAACTAGAAGGAATACCCTTATGAGACTCTTCTCTAAAAATAATGACAAAAGCATCTTTGAATTCGGGAAGGATTTCCTTGGTCAAGATGCTACTTCTTATAGACTGATAAACATCATCAAGCCCCATAATAAAATGCATCAATTTTAACAATTTACTATGATCAACTAATTAATTTCTAGCATCACAAACACAATCAGGTAATTTAGTCAAAATATCACACTCTCTCCAATAATAATTCATCTTATGATAATATTCAGAAACAGGAAAACCACCTTGCTTAAAAGAATTAATTCTTTGAAGCAAGTTTAAACAATAGACCCATAGTATCCTTAATTCAGCCCACACAGTAGCAGCATTATCAGAGTAAACATGTCCAAGATACACATCTTGAGTTAAAGAAGCAAGACTCTAGTTAAACACAACAACATTACACTTATCCCATTGAGTAAGAAACAAAGGACTAGCAGCCTAAGTCTCTTTATTACAACTACCATCAACAATATCCAATTTACCCTTAATTTGCAAAGCAAGTTTCATAGAACAGACCCAAACTCTAGAGTTTTCCACACCAGACAATTTAAAAGACAAAATAGAAGTGTAATTAGAATCATTAGGATGTAAATGAAGATGATTACTTTGATCTAAAGCATTAAAAAGAATAGCTGTGATAAAATAACATAAAACAATCAAAGCAAGAACAATGCAAGAACTAGAAAACTAACAGAAAAACAAACAATCAGGAAACAAGAAATAACTACCTAACAAACAAACAAACCAAGAAACCAACAAATAATGCAATAAACCAAAAACCTAAAAAAAATAACAAACAAACTTCAACAAGAATTAACCACCTACACAAACAATCAAGAAAGACCAAACAAACAATCAACAACAAGAAACCTAGAATCTAACTCACACCCAAGCTCCTCAAAACTTGCCAACGAGAATGGGACTGACTAGAGCAAGTATCTAAACCACTCAAATGGTGGCAGGTCAAGATGTAAATCAGCCTGTTTGCTCCCCGTTGACCAAGAATGATTCACTTTAGGGAAAGAGAAGACTTACAGATCAATACCAGCAACGGAATATACCAAGTTCAATAATCAATGATCCCAATTAACCACAGATCAACCAGATCAAGAAACCCTAAAATAAAAATTAGGGTTTCTTCAAATTGACCCCCAAAATAATCAATAACCACGTTAATCTATAATTAACGAACCAAGAATCACCAAGAACCTCCAATTAACTAAAATCCCCAAAAACTAGGGTTTCAAGATAAAACCCTAATAATGAAGATCAGAATCGACCGAGCTTCAAGAATCAACCGAGGGCTCTAATACCATGTAAAATAATATCAAAACCAACTAGATCAATAGTAAATCACACAACCAACCATCCCTTTGTGCTTATCCTTTATTATAACAATATACACAAGTAGATGAGTCTTAACACAGGTGCTCACCAAACAAATACAATCATAAATCATGATAGTCCCCACCAGGTGGATTCTATCAAACTATATAATCACTCACACTTACAAACCCTAATAACAAAAGAAACAAGATCAAGATCATCTAAACTAAAACCAGATAAAACCCAGATGAAATCCTAATCGAGAGATAGAGAGAGAGATTGCAATATGTGTGTGTGAAAAACTGATCGTTATGAATGAGCCAGTTGACCAAGACTCCAGCTTTTATACCCACTATTTCCACTTTAATCCCTACACAATCCAAAACAAACAAAAGAAGCGCAACACAAAATATATGCAACAATATTTACCAATAAGCCCTTCAACTTACAAGTTTATGTCACAAAGTTATATATAACTTTTAACATTTTATTTAAGTCGTATTTTCCTTGTTTAGGATTTTTACTCTTCAATTTGTGTTTCTCTTTAAGGCGTGAAAATAGTGGTATTGTAGATTTGAAAATGATGATAAGAAAAAAGAATCAAAATAAATAATACAGATAATAAATATTAGTGTAATACTAAAGTGGACTAATTTCGAGTGAGATGGACAAAGTAGTAGACGCATGTGGCATGAGATACGGGTCATCAGCCGGTTTCTTTTTCGGAGAGTAACTTTAGTGTAACGTACGAAATTATATTAACTTAGATAAATATTGTTGGAAACTAATGACCCTTCTTTATAAATAATGGCTTTGAATTCATTGTTTAGGCATCCAATTACCAATAAAATTCTTGACTTTTAGTCTATAAAATTTTTTAGATTTGTTAACTCGTGTTAGAGTTTCTTACACACTTCCGTTCTATGTCCACTAGGTATATATTTATTGGTGGCCAAGAAGATGTATCTCATATTTTTGTGATATGTGAGGGTGCGGTTTGTATTTGGGATAGAGTTTCAGATGATCAGATATGAATAGTCTTGTGTTTAATAACATTGAGAACATCTTCAATATGGTTGACTCGTTAACCATTCGTTTAAATTAGAGGAAGGGGTTAGATGCTATTATCATTACGGTGTTGTGGATGATCTTGAGATATAGGAATAACAAGATCTTTGGTTTAGGCTGTGTTTGTTAAAAGGAGCAGTAGCAGTGAGCAGTAGCAGTGAGCAGGAGCGGTGAGTAGGAGCTGTGGGCAGGAGCTGTGAGCAGGAGCTGTTTTTTTAAGAAAAGTGTTTGGTAAGTAGCAGTAATTGTAATTATATTTGTGTAAAATGACTTAAAAAGATATACATATATTATATTTAGGGATGGAGAGAGGGTTATTTTAGTAAATTAATTTGCTCACAGCTCTTAAGATTTTACAATGCTTCTTTATATGAGCATTGAGGAAAGAGCATTCCTAAGAAATAGCCAAAGCCCACTGCTCTTTTGCCAAACAATACCAAAAAATTAAAATGCTATTTTCTCACCGCTCATTGCTCCAAAATGCTTCTCACCGCTCTTCACCGCTCCTTGCCAAACACAGCCTTAGTGAAGTTGAAAAAGAGTAACATTTTTATGATATACGAAGTAGTTTCTATTGTTTTTTAATGGTGTTTTAGTAGAAGTAAACACTTCTCGTATAACTGAGCGTTGTGGTTGCAAAACCCAATGTTACATACATTTAATCGGTTTATGCTAGCTTGTTGCTAGTTTTTTTCTTAATAAATTTTTGCCTTTAAAAAAGAACATTTAAGTTAAAAAGATTCGTCCTCACTGAATAATAAGAGATTAAAGCCTCGGAGGCCTTTTGGTTGGAGCATATTGGAGGATATTCACGACATTTATATTTTAATTTCTTTCAAATATTGTGTTTGATATGACAAACGAAGAAACTAAGAATTAAAATTCCTCCGAAAAGTGAAGGGTTTTCATTTACTTGACAATTATTTTTTATAAAAATTTTCTCTAGCGGTTGTTTTCTTGATTTTTACTCGTTTAGATAAAAATTTTATAAATTTTACAAAATTTTATATAAAAATAGTTTATTCGGATTTTACTTCTTTACATAGAAAAAAATAAAATTTATATAAAAGGTGAAAATTTCGATTTTTTAATCATTTAAGAAATTTTATGAATTTCAAAAAAAATTATAGAAAAGTATTTATCAGGTTTTACTTGTTTAAATAGAAAAATTAAAATTTATATTAAAAAGTTATATTACTTTTTTTATAAAATTTATATAAAAAATGAAAAATTCAAATTTTTTTGATTTAAATAGAAATAATACTAATTTTTTTAGAAAAAATATAAATATATTTTGTAAAATCCGCATGCTTTTATCATGAATAGTACCCTTATGATCGTACGTACAGGATTTAAACTTTCCTTTTTTAGCACGTTTACGTTTCACGATTAGGAAATTACAAGTATTACGTACGTGTTATTATACGATAAGTATTTTATACGTATTAATGCACGATAATTATTTCAACAATAATTATAATCACGAACATACGAACTTGAAATCATGAACGTATATAATCACGAGCAAAATATTATGTATTTACGTATATCTATTACGAGTACGTATAAATATAAATTACGACACGAACGAACAAGAATTAAAACACGTAAACACGACACGAGAACACGCAATATTTTAGAACACGAAAAACACCGGGTTTCCCCTTGGTGGGCCCATCTAGCCGCGACACACACAAGGAATGAGGGAGCCCACAAGCCATTTTTGGTTTAATTAATAAAAACTAGACGATTACCCGCGCATAGCGGCAGAATTGCCTAGTGACATATAATTAACGATAAGTTAATTGACTCGGTAATCGAACTCGTCATCTGGAAATTGCGTGCGATGAATTGACTCGGTGGTCGAATCGGTAACCTGAAGACTCGATCGGGGCCGATGACTCGACCAAATTAAGCAGATAGTCGGTCAAACTCGTGACTCGATAACTTAACCGGAGTAACCTGTTGGTTCAACCAGCGACAATCTATTAAATGTTTATCTATTAAATATTTGATTTCATAATTTTTATATTCTACAATTATATTTAAAAAAATTTAAATCTATTTTCTTTTTTTTTCATCTTTTTGACTTTCAATAAAATAAAATAAGTTCTTTGTATATAATACTATATAGCTGAGTACGAGAAAATTGCGTAATGATATATAATTAACCTTTTTTTACTTTGTGACTCGTTGCCAAAAAGCAAAACCGACGGATGGCATGTAAGGTAAAGACAAACATCATGTTAGCTACTAAAGACATACATTAGTATTTACTTGTTTAAATTATACTTACTTGTTTAACATTATAACATCCAAACCCGGTATATTTAGTATCCCCTTTTGCGAATTATATGTATATTTTTACACGCCAAAATGTTATAAGCAATATTCCCCACACCAAGTAAATAAAGATAACACCAATTCAATTAATCTTCATTGATATCCCTTCGATCAATTAAAACACATATGCTTGTGTCTTATCTACATGTTTTTTTAAACAAAAGTTATTAAACATTGCGTCATTACAAACGAAATTTCGATTGCAGCTTGAGCCTAGCTAAACACAACTATAAACCTATACTAATATACTTACAAGTAATAAATAGTATGTAATAAATCTTTTGAATTTATTATAGTTCAAGTGGAACATCCAAACTAAGCACGTATGGGTAGTATGATCACAAATCCAAACACGTTACTCATTAAATGACTACGTATACTTGAACTCATCAAAACTCAAACATGAACTCGAACCTGTAGTGAACGATACTAAAACATATTTCGTGAATACAAATTGGGTGTTTCAACCTCATCGTCTGGGAACTCAAAACACAAACAGGTCCCAATGACCAACCACCGCTCCAATCGAACATGAACTACACATTTACACGTACCCAAAGCTATCACTCATAACCTAATATGCGTCATCTCCCATGAGCATGATTACTTCCAATGGAAGTAATCATAAGTTGAAACATGACTCGAATACGATCACAAATCAGTAACTATACTCTAGTAATCCCTGCCATGAACCCCGACATCTGATCTTAACCTGAACTGATCGAAACCAAAACCTCCATTCAAAAACCTTGAACTATCAAGGTGAACCCAAAACTACACATGGAAACAAACAGGAGCTCGAAAAACATGAGAACAAAGCCATATATTGAGCACTGGTTCAGAGTATATTGTCACTCTTCCCACCTCTCTCTTTTATTGTTTAAAAATATATTAGGGTTATTCCCTTCGTGTCATGAATGGGTCGACTGATAGGAAATGGGGTATTGTATATAACTTATCATGGGCCGAAATGTCAAGGATTATGACGTGATTCTTTACCTGATTTCTATTAACCCATTAAAAGCTCTAACAGTTTCCTTTTTCTTCTCGTTTTACTTAGGGAAACTGTGATTGGGGGGCATGGCAGTGGGGATATAATTATGTAGGTTATTATGACCCATTAAATTGAAGATTTGTAGGTACACTTATGGTTTTTAAACTTTCACTTTCTGGTTTATATCATTTCCATCTTTGTAGAATTGACAGCATAATGACACACACAAGGAAGGAGGGGGCCCACAAGCCATTTTTGGTTTAATTAATAAAAATTAAACTAGAGAATTTTTCATAAAATATTTTTACAGAAAAATTAAAAACCTAGCCCCCTTTGGACTCCATAGTCGCGGCACCTACATCAAGACAAGGAGGATTTGATTTTGATTTTTAGATCTTGGTTAATTGGTTCGTGTTCGTGTTATTTTCAATCACACGTCAAGGTAATAACACAAAACCTTAATCTTTAATCTTTTATTTAATTATGTTTATGATTAGATCTATGAAAACAATTAAATAAACATGTTATGGAATTATTAAAACATGGAAAAGGGGGTTTTGTTTGGTTTGCTTGGGTTCGGCAGCCAACCGAGAGTCAAAGACTCTCGGTGTCCCTTGGTTAACCACAACTGAGACCCCTATGGGGCTCGGTGTGGGTCTCGACGTAGCAGCAAGCACCACCGGCTTGCGCCGGTGGTTGTTTGTGTCGGACGGGGGAGCAGCGAGGCAGCGGCAGCAGCCACCAGCCGCCGCCGCAGCTACGGCTGTGGGTGGTGGTTGGTGGTGGGGTTTTGGTTCGGGCCGGTTCACCGGTTACGGGTTCGGTTCATGACATGTTTAGTTTTAAACACGGGTTCGGTTCACGGGTTATTTTTCAAGATTAATTATTTATTTTTACAAGTTAAATAATTACAAGATTAATTAAATTAATTTAACATGCTAAGTAATTAATTTAATTTGGACATGACTTAGGTTATATTATTATTAGAGTAAAGTTATTTTGGATACCATATTAATCTTGGATACCAAGGGACTCATCTTCACCATCCATCTCCATCTCATCTAATGGATAAGATTAAAAGTATTTTATTATTTCACTTATTCTTATAATTTAAATATCTCTTAAACCGTTAAGCGTTAAACGAAAAGAAATATACCATCGCGACGAGCATTTAATAAGCTTTATACAGATATGCATTATGATATACTTTTGAAGAAAAAAAATTCGTCTTTTTTTTTGTTTTTTAAAATTTGCGTAAACTATCATATATGATAATAGTGTTTTATCATATATGATATCAGTCTTAGGTTACAAATTATTATTGAACCATATATGATATTGGTTTATATCATATATGATAAGTTATATCATGTATGATACTTAGTGTTACTATCATATATGATATTTAGTATCATATATGATAATTTTTGACAATGAAAAAAAAAACGAATTTTTTTTTTTGTCGAAAGTATATCATATAACATAATTGTAGAAAGATAATTAAATGCTCGTCGTAACGGTATATTTTTTTGGCATAAAGATTAACGGTTTAAGAGATATTAATGTTTGAAAAAAAAGTGGAAAATAAGTTTTTGGTTTAATCTTATCCATTGGATTAAGATTAAGATGGAGGATGGAGATTAGTCCCTTGGTATCCAAAATAAAGTTTGGTATCCAAATGAACTTAAATCTTATTATTAACAATAATACATGACTTTAACCTAAGTATTTTATTAGTTAAATTAGACTAAGAAATTAATTAATTATTAAAACATGACTTATAATTAATTAATTTTCATGACTTAGGTTATATAAATAATAAATATTAATACATGTTTTAACCTAAGTATTATTACCTTTTATTTAATTAAATCATGTTATATTTTATTAATTCTTATAACCTATAGTTTATTTAAATTACATGTAATAATTAATAAACTATACTATATATCACATGACTTAGAATAATAATCAGTAAAACTTAAGCTTATATATTATTAGCATAATAATCCAGCTTAACTCTATTTATGGAAACTTTTTATTTTTAGAAACTTATTTCATTAAGGCAGCTAATCTATTTATGGAAACTTTCTATTTTTAGAAACTTATTTAATTAAGGCAGCTAATCTATTTATGGAAACTTTCTATTTTTAGAAACTTATTTAGTTAAGACAACTAATCTATTTACGGAAACTTTCTATTTTTGGAAACTTTCTATTTTTGGAAACTTTCTGTTTTTGGAAACTTTCCATTTTTGGTAACTTTCTTTTTTTGGAAACTTTCTATTTTAGAAAACCTGCTATTTTTATAAAGTTACTTATTATTACACAACAAGTATAATAATACAAGAAATATAAGTAATACTTAATCAGAATAGACAGAATACATGATAAACACATCATAATGTTAGAATCAGTAAAACAAGACATGAACATATAAAACAGGCTAAGACATGATATAAAACCAGTTACGTAGTCAGTAATCAGATACTTATACACGTATATTATTTATGTAGCATTAATGATATCGAAGTAGGACTCTCTTTCGTTCGTCTTCTTCGTTCACTAGACACAAGGTACAGATTCTCCGTCCTTTCAGTATGGACATTCTTCCTTATTAGGATTTCCCGTATGCAGCCAACTGTTTTCCCCAATATATGTTTTATATGTTTTTGAATTGCTTATGTTTAATTAGATGCCTAAAGCCATATACATGCATGAGCAGTTTCACCTAGTTATGGAGGTACCATAACCATAACACTGAAGGCACCAGTGTTATGACTCCACCACGACGGAGTGATAGCTCGTGGCGTCTCTTCAGCTTTTGTCCATATTATTATTATCATGTGGGGCGTATGGGTGCATCCTAGGTTACATGTTTTCAGCATATTATTCAGGTGAATGTGGTGTGTGCCTTGCATCCTTCACAAGGAGCCGATCCCTCCTACCCAAAAACTTATATTAAATTAGAGGCAGCCCCTCTAATTTGCATGACGAGGTCACCCCTCCAAGTATTCATGTACGTTGATATTTCATGACCTATATTGGCTAAATGGAAAACATGTTAAACAATTTTTATAATATAAACATAAGGCTTTTCAAACTATAAAACCAGTTTTACTAAGATATACCAGGTTATTCATGACATAGTCTTTTCCGTTGCTTTATGCTTTATGATTATATTAATCATGCTATAATTGTATATCCGTGCACTGAGCGTTATGCTCAGTCGTTTTTCCTTTCATGTTCCCAAAACGGCAGGTAATCAAGGACGCTCGTAGAGTTTAAGCGTACGTGCATATGGATTGGAAGCTTCCTAACCTTCATCACTTTATGCATTTCTTTATACTTTTGATACTCATTTCCATGGATATTGTTTAGTCCTTTTCATTCAGTACTTATGTTTGTGTGTGATGAGTTCTACTTTTGGGGTACCGATGTTTGTTTCTGGTATTTCCTTTATGGTCATGTGATGTTTTATACATTTATCCTTGTATGATTTGATGACACGCCATAATCACGCGTGACATTCCATTTATCAAAATAGGGTGTTACAATTATGGTATCAGAGCCAAGGCTTCGACCTGTAGGCTCTCAAAACACGACCTGTGATTGGTGGGTAGTCACTATGGTCTTCCTAGAACTGACAGTCGGTTTTCATGCATTCATCATTTTCATACATACTGATAGGTGTGAAAACACTCATCCTTTTACCACTTAATTATAATGAAAACGAGACCATAACGTGTATTTTATGTCGTAAATGTCGGAATTATGCGTGGTTTGTGTTTTTGTTGTGTTTTAGGACCAAAATGTGAAAAGGAAGGAAAACACGGGCTTTCACAGGCTTTTATCAAAGAAAAAGACAAAAGACGAAGTCAAGAAATCAAGATTGCAAAAAGAACGGAAGTCCAAGGCCTATTATGAAGATTTATCAAAGAAAAAGTCCAAAGACGGAAGTTTAATAAAGCCGAGGAACTCAAGTCTTATTTATGAAGAAATTTCAAGACGAGTTTAAAGAAATCCTGAGCCAAAAGTCGAGACTTTAAAGACGAGACGGAAGAAAAGAAAGAAGGGAGAAGCCACCAACCACTCCCATCTCCTATATATACCACCCTCATTTGTTAGGAGAGGGTTGGTTAGTTGTAGGATTAGATTAGGAGTTAGGTTTAAGTTTTCTCTCTCTAAGTTTTATGCTTTCTCTCTCTAGATTAATTTGTTATCTTTAATCTTTTAGTTGTTCTTGTTATTGAATCTTTACATTTTAATCAAGCTTTTAATTCATCTTCTTCTTCCTTTCTTGTCTAATCTTTCCTTATGATTCATGGTTATGTTCTTGAGTTTTTCTTAATTGTAATCAAGTGGGTTTTAATTATTTTGGTTATAATTGGTAGTTTTATTGATTTGGTTAGATTAGTTATTGTTAGTAGATGATTATTGATTAGTTTTGTTTAATCTTTTGGTTGATTTTGGTTATATTTAATCAAATTCGTGTTCCTTTAGTTTTCTACTGTTCTTCGTTAATCTTCCTGTTCCCCAGATTCCGAACCAACTTCATATATTCCGAACCAAAGCTTTTGTTCATATTATTCCGGATGAGCATAGATTCCGAATGAAGCTTTTCTTTTAAATATTCCGAATGAGCATTTTCTTTCATTTATTCCGGATGAGATTTTTTATTCCGGATGAAGCCTTATTCCGGATGTACCCTTATTCCGGATGAGCTTAATATTCCGGATGAACACATTATTCCGGATGAAGCATTATTCCGGATGAAGGTATTATTCCGGATGAGTTTTTATTCCGAATGAAGCTTTCCTTTTTATTATTCCGAATGAAGGTTTGTTTTAAGTTATTCCGAACCAATTCATTTATTCCGAATGAACCAACATTCCGGATCAAGCAATTTATTCCGGATGAGTGATTATTCCGGATGAAGCTAATATTCCGAATGAACCCTTTATTCCGGATGAGAAATTATTCCGAATGAGGGGAATATTCCGGATGAAGCCAATATTCCGGACGAAGCATTTATTCCGGATGAACTTGTTTATTCCGAATGAAGGAGTTATTCCGAATGAATGTTTTCTAGTTTTTGTAATTTTATACATTTAGTTTTAAACTTTATTTTTCCCGCCTTTTCCTTAGTCGCACTTTTAATTTACTTGCCTTTAGTTTAAGTTTGCCTTATTTACGTTTATGTTTGCCTTTTTATTTCTCGTCACGTTTTTTATTTCTCGTCATTAATTTCCCGTCAAGTTTTTATCTTTCAGTATTTCTTTTTACCGTCTTTATTTTTATTGTTTCAAGTCTTTATTTTTAATTAGTTTACGACACCAAACAATTTTCTTTTAGTTACCAGGAACAACTGAGTCGCACTTTAAACCGTGATCGATTCGAGAAGATACCGAGAAACGAACTTTTTCAACTAGCAAAATCCTAATATTAAATGGCGCCGCTGCCGGCTCTTTTCGTGAAGATTAACGGTTTTTTGTGAGAGACGTGTTGGCTTTTGGGATCCGTTCACTTGTGAACGTTATTTTTCGTGTCAAAAATTTTCAAAAATCCCAAAAACATTTGAAAAATCATAAAAAGCATCTCTTTTTCAAAGTTTTGCACCAAAAATATTCTTCTTGCTTATCTATTTTTCTTTATGGATTCTTATGTCCATTGCGTCAGGTGTGGGAGACGATTATACGGGAACGACTCATGTCAATGGTGTACATGTGAGCGGTGCGGAAACGATATCGGTAATACACAATTCGGATTTTGTCCATCGTGCAACTCGACTAATTCGTCCTTTTCTAATCCACCTCCTATTCCCCCTTGCATCTATTGTGGAAGCGATTCTCATTGGCATGTTTCGTGTCCGGTTCGATACCCGTATAGTCACGGGCAAGAACCGGGTTACAATTATGACAATGGAACTATCTATCCACAAAACTCACCGGATTTTTCTCCATACCCATGCTGCCAAAATTGTGGGGGTCTTCACGAAAGTTTTCACTGTCCAACGGGGAATCAAAATTACTATAATTATACCCCTTCCAGTTTTGACCAACCCCTGCAATACCCAATTGATCATCAGCCTCGTCACGGGATGAGTTACCAAGAACCAATTGACGATCTTGCTACAGTTGTTCAAGAACAAACGAAAGCGATTTTACACACGCTGCAAACTTGTATGGAGTCATTTTTAAAGCAGCGAGATCAGACGAGTACTCATATCCCTGAGCTTATTATTGGCCCTTTAGGTAATGAGGAGAGTGATGACGATATTGAGGTGATTTTCGACGAGGAGGAATTTCTAAAGCAACGTAAGACTTATCCCATTCCTCATTCGTCTATTGCTATCACACCCGAGGAGCCCGTTGGCTCTCTCATAATGGAGGATGAGCATCTTGACATTATTTCGGCAACGGAATCGGATAAATTCCTAAAGTCTAGTGTCGAAGAACTTGTCGTCATCCCAAGTGAGCCCGCGGGTGTTCCGAAAAATTTGTGTGATGTACCGACTTTTGCGGAGCTTACGGACGAGTTTGCTTCGCTAGTCAATGATCACATACTCATAAATCCACAAGCGATAATTGATTCTCCCAACAAGAGTTCAACATGTGGTGAGTATGATGATTTCATCTTCGAGCCCGAGATTGAGGAAATTATCGACCGAGAGCTAGCTCTTTTACCTCCGCTTCCACCTACGAGTGAGGACGATTTTTCCAATATCGAGGCCGAACTTGATGAGTTGGAACGTCTTATTTTTCATAATAATGACGAACCAACTCAAATGCCCAAATATCCAATTCTCGAGGAGTTACCTTGTAACACCCCATTTTGATAAATGGAATGTCACGCGTAATTATGGCGTGTCATCAAAGCATATAAGGATAAATGTCTAAAACATTACATGACCATAGGGATAACCGGAATCAAACATCGGTTCCCAAACATAAGCCCAAAACATAAATAAAGTAAATGAACAAAAAGGAAGACTAGACAAGCATAAATATGAAGGCAAGAGGAGAAGGAATCTATGGTAGCTCCCATCTTATGCGTGTCCTCCAAATGCTCCAGTCAGTCCTTGAGTACCTGCCGTTTTGGGACATGGAAAGGAAAGTAACGGCTGAGCAAAACGCTCAGTGCACGGATATAGACATAGTATAAATGACTAAAACATAATAAAGACTTAATAGCAGCGGAAATGTGTAAGTCCTGGAAAACCTGGAACATGTTCATAAAACTGGTTTTATAGTTTGAAAAGCCTTATGTTTATCTTATGAAAATTGTTTAACATATTTTACCATTAGCCAATATAGGTCATGAAAATCCACCGTGCATGAATACTTGGAGGGGTGACCTCATCATGCAAATTAGAGGGGCTGCCTCTAATTTAATATACTGGCTTTGGGTAGGAGGGATCAGCTCCTTGTGAAGGATGCAAGGCACACACCACATTCACCATGAAATCCTGACTGAAAACATGTAACTAGGATGCACCCATACGCCCCACATGATAAATATAAATAGATGGCCAAAAGCTGAAGGGACGCCACGAGCAATCACTCCGCCGTGGTGAAGTCATAACATCAGTGCCTCTAATGTTATGGTTATGGTACCTCCATAACTAGGTGAAACTGGTCATGCATGTATATGGCTATAGGTAATCTTAATTAAACATAAGCAATCAAACACATAACTTATACTACGGGAAGACAGTTGGCTACATACGGGGAATCCTAATAAGGAAAGAATGTCCATACTAAAAGGACGGGAATCCGTACCTTATGTCCAGTGAACGAAGAAGATGAATTTAGAGGAATCCTACTTCCGAATCACTAGTGCTACATAAATACATACATGAATAAGTATCTGCTTACTAAATACGTAGCTGGTTTTATGTCATGTCTTAGCTTATTTTATGTGTTCTTACCAAGTTTTACTGTTTTAAAGCCTTAAACCGTGTTTATCTTATATTCTGTTTAATCTGATTAAGTATTTCTGGTATTTTATGTATTACTATACTTACTATGTAATAATAAGTAACTTTCCAAAAATAGCAGGTTTCCTAAAATAGATAGTTTCTAAAAATAGAAAGTTTCCTAAAATAGAAAGTTTCCAAAAATAGAAAGTTTCCAAAAATAGAAAGTTACCAAAAGTAGAAAGTTTCCAAAAATAGAAAGTTTCCAAAAATATAAAGTTTCCAAAAATAGAAAGTTTCCATAAATAGATCAGTTGCCTTAATTAAATAAGTTTCCATAAATAGATTAGCTGCCTGAAATAAATAAGTTTCTAAAAATAGAAGGTTTCCATAAATAGATTAGCTGCCTTATTTAATTAAGTTTCTAAAAATAGAAAGTTTCCATAATTAGAAATAAGCTGGTTAAATAAGCTAAGTATATAAGTCTAAAGTGTTTTCATGATTATTTCCTAAGTCATATGATATAATGTATAGTTTAATAATTATTTCATGTAATTAAATTAAACTATAGGTTAAAATATTTAATTAAAGTATAACATGTTTTTAATTAAATAAAGTTAAATACTTAGGTTAAAATATGTATTATTATATATTAATAATATAACCTAAGTCAAGTTAATTAATTAATTATAATCATGGTTTTTAAATAATTAATTAATTATAAGTCTAAAATATAAAAATACTTAGGTTAATTAATTTCATGATTATTAATAATTAAATAACCTAAGTCATGTTATTAAATTAATCATATCATTTTATTAATTTAATTTATAACATAAGATCATAAAACATAAAAAAACTAAACATACACCATGAACCGGATTTAGACTAAAAAGCATGAACCGGACATGAAATCGACACCGTACCCCTAACCAAATCGGGGTACCCCGTGCCTTGATGCTGTCGTGGGACCCACACACACCAACCGAGACCGTATGGTCTTGGTGGTGGTCGGTTGGCAAACCGAAACCCCTTTTGGGTTCGGTGCAGCCTGCGGCCAAAACAAACACCCCTTAGAAACATACTTTTGATTTTAATTAACCCCAAATCATGTTAGATCCATGTTTAATTATTAGGTTTTTGTAAAAACATAACATGTTCTTGATTTATAAAAAGATTAAATCGAAAGAAAAGATTTAAAAAGGCTTTACCGAATTCGTGGATCAAAAGGATGAAGAACAAAAACGATCACCAACTTAATTCCCAAGATCCAAGATCACAAACCACCCTCTTATGGTGGTTGTAGGGTGGCGGCACAAAAAGAAAAGGGAGGAGGGTTTTTAGGTTTTTTGCTAAAAATCTTCTGTAATTGTAAATGAGCAGTGAAAAATCCCTTAACCTCCTTTTAGTAAAAATTGATGGGCTAAGCCCATCCTCCCTCCCAAATTTCGTGGTAATGGGGCCCACAAGGGGTAACCCAAATGTTTTTCCGTGTCTAAAATATTGGTGTGTTCTCGTGTTCGTGTTTTACGGGTTCTCGTTAAATATTAACCGTGACTTAATATATTTATTCGTGTTCGTAATAAATATATATACGTAATTAATATTAGCTCGTGATTAAATTACGTTCATGATTTCATGATCGCATGTTCGTGATTAATTATTGTCAAATAATTATTACGTGCTCGTGCGTAGTAAATACTTATCGTGTTTTAACACGTACGTAATACGTAAAATCCTAACACGAAATCGTAATCATGCTATAATAGGAAAGTTTTAATCTAGTACGTACGATCTTAAGGGTACTATTCATGGTAAAAGCATGCGGGTTTTACATACCTAATCAACACTCCTCTAATGAGAATTACGTTTACCACATTCGTGAGGATTTAACTTATCAACAATCCCCACAAATGAATGATGGTTTCGTACTTGATCGTGATCTTTTCAAGCGAGTTTCTACTGTCCTTATCTACGATGAAATCGACAAGATCAACGTTCATGAGGATAAATGCTTTGACCCGGGAGGTGACATGGACCATTCTATGATTGATAATTTTACGGTTTTGCCAATTGGTCACCATCCATTGTTTTTGGAGGATGACAATGTGATTCCTTTACCCACCCCACCTCCCGTCAATCTGGACTTCACTTGCTTTTCTTATATCGAGCAGACTTTTCTACCATTCACTACTTATCCTCATGTCTCTCCTTTATTAATGTCCTCCGAGAACGAGGACAAGATCTTTGATCCCGGTATTACATTCGAGGCCTCCCCATGGACCATTTAATTCGGGGATGAGTTAGGCTCGTGACTCGGTTAATATAAACAAGCGCTTTTTTGGAGGCAACCCAATTATCTATCTATCTTTACCTGTTTTCACCATAAGTGTAGGGGGAGCCCCGTTGGTGTTTCTTGTTTTCTTTCTTATCATGTGCAGGGATTAGAGCTTCAAAGACACACTCTTGATGATTTTTGATGACCCGTGATTCCGTGTTTCCGTCTTCCCGGTTCTATCCTAAACTCTTTTCGATTCACTATTTTATATTTTCCAATATTAGAATAGGAATCTCTTTAGTGGTCTTTTCCTTAGCAAGGTTTAAACAACGTGCACAATGTCCTAAGTGTGGGGGAGTTTACTCTCACATGCTTAAACATTGAGGACAATGTTTATATCAAGGGTAGGGGGACTTCTATCGAAGTTAAGTGGTTTTTTCCTTGTATTTGTCCTCATTTTAACCGGAAAATCAATTTTTCGACATTTTTCAAAATTTTTGATCTATTTTGGCCTATTAGTTTTACCTTTGTATAGTTATTTTCTTTCTTTACTAGAATAAAATTTAATAAAGTGGTTTTAATTTTCAAACGTTATGAATATTTTGACTCAACCCGAGTTTACTTATCTAAGTTTACTCTAGCTAGTATCCTTAACGTGTTTAAGTCAAGTTTTGCTAGGCTTTTATATAGGGAGCTTTAAAACGCGAAAGTCTTAACTCTCACGGGTTAAGAACAAGAACTTTTCGCAAGTTCCTATAATTGATCCTAGAGAGTTGTTTATCAAGGGAACTTTAAAATGCGATTTCTAAACTTGAAAAAGTCTAAGAAGTTGCAAGATCCTATAGATGACTCGAAAACCCAAAACTTTGATTTAATTGGCTAAGCATCCACGAGTCTCATTCCTTGAGATTTTAAATTATGGAGAACGAGAGATGATAGAGTCAATTATAAGTTTGGTATTCTTTCGTGAATTTATGTGAGTTAATTATAAGCCTATTCTCCCATCGCTTGTTAATAATTTTATCTACAATAAATAAGGTTGTACGATTTGAAAAGTTACTTAGCTTCTAGCCCAAGATCGTTTAAAAGTTGCTCGGTATTGATTAGAGTTCATAGCCAAGGCATAACTTATTGAAGCGGGGCGCGAAGATTGGCGAGTCCGAAAAGGCCCTAACAAGGCATGAGGGCTACATTTTGTTGCTAAAGATCCCAAGTGATGTGAAGAGTCATTTATCAAAAATCAATATGAAGGATCGAGACACACGACGAAAAGCAAATACTCCCGAAAGATCATGGAGAATTCTATCCAAAAAGACCCTAACAAGGTATGAGGATAAATAGATCCAAGTCCTAAAAGGAGGCGGGTCGTTGTATATCAAAATCCCAAATAAAGATTGGAGAAAATGAAGAAGTCGTGGTCCAAATATGAAGAATCTCTCAAAGCTTCAAGTGAAGAAATTCCTATTATGAAGAGAAGACCATAATTTCAAGAACGTCTCTCAAGATTTGAAGTATGAAGTCGCTGCCAAATATCGGTCCGAGAAAGGTGTTAAATCGTGACGCGAGTTATGCCAAGATATGAACTTTATGAGGTCCCGAGAAGCAGTTTTAAAAGATTTTGTCCTTTAGCTAACTATTGATTAAATCATCCCACTTTGTTTTCAGCTTAAATAACTATCGAAATAAGTCAAACAATGCATCCTCGTGTTGACAATATTAAAATATAAGAGATACACCTAGGAATAAGGGAGTCTAAGTGAATAATTGGGCCACATGAGTTCGTGTTAGTTTGCTAACTTATAATAACAATGATCTCGTTTTTAAGCTTGGTATGGGGAACGTGAAACTTGAGGATGATAATTATTCATGACATTCGAAAACCCTAAGGCAAGTCTTTGATTTCTTTACTTGTTTTGTTATTTTCTATCTCTTTAATAAAGGCCATTGTGGATTGATTGTGATGAAAAGTGTAATCGTGCTTTGTAACTAATGCATTGCATGAGGACATTTCAATGGTCAAGTGTAGGGGATTTGATAGGTGTGAAAACACCCATCCTTTTACCACTTAATTATAATGAAAACGAGACCATAACGTGTATTTTATGTCGTAAATGTCGGAATTATGCGTGGTTTGTGTTTTTGTTGTGTTTTAGGACCAAAATGTGAAAAGGAAGGAAAACACGGGCTTTACGGGCTTTTATCAAAGATAAAGACAAAATACGAAGTCAGGAAATCAAGAGTGCAAAAAGAACGGAAGTCCAAGGCCTATTCTGAAGATTTATCAAAGAAAAAGTCCAAAGACGGAAGTTTAATAAATCCGAAGAACTCAAGTCTTATTTATGAAGAAATTTCAAGACGAGTTTAAAGAAATCCCGAGCCAAAAGTCGAGACTTTAAAGACGAGACAGAAGAAAAGAAAGAAGGGAGAAGCCACCAACCACTCCCCTCTCCTATATATACCACCCTCATTTGTTATGAGAGGGTTGGTTAGTTTTAGGATTAGATTAGGAGTAGGTTAGGTTTAAGTTTTCTCTCTCTAAGTTTTATGCTTTCTCTCTCTAGATTAATTTGTTATCTTTAATCTTTTAGTTGTTCTTGTTATTGAATCTTTACATTTTAATCAAGCTTTTAATTCATCTTCTTCTTCCTTTCTTGTCTAATGTTTCCTTATGATTCATGGTTGTGTTCTTGAGTTTTTCTTAATTGTAATCAAGTGGGTTTTGATTATTTTGGTTATAATTGGTAGTTTTATTGATTTGGTTAGATTAGTTATTGTTAGTAGATGATTATTGATTAGTTTTGTTTAATCTTTTGGTTGATTTTGGTTATATTTAATCAAATTCGTGTTCCTTTAGTTTTCTACTGTTCTTCGTTAATCTTCCTGTTCCCCAGATTCCGAACCAACTTCATATATTCCGAACCAAAGCTTTTGTTTATATTATTCCGGATGAGCATAGATTCCGAATGAAGGTTTTCTTTTAAATATTCCGAATGAGCATTTTCTTTCATTTATTCCGGATGAGATTTTTTATTCCGGATGAAGCCTTATTCCGGATGAACCCTTATTCCGGATGAGCTTAATATTCCGGATGAACACATTATTCCGGATGAAGCATTATTCTGGATGAAGGTATTATTCCGGATGAGTTTTTATTCCGAATGAAGCTTTCCTTTTTATTATTCCGAATGAAGGTTTGTTTTAAGTTATTCCGAACCAATTCATTTATTCCGAATGAACCAACATTCCGGATCAAGCAATTTATTCCGGATGAGTGATTATTCCGGATGAAGCTAATATTCCGAATGAACCCTTTATTCCGGATGAGCAATTATTCCGAATGAGGGGAATATTCCGGATGAAGCCAATATTCCGGACGAAGCATTTATTCCGGATGAACTTGTTTATTCCGAATGAAGGAGTTATTCCGAATGAATGTTTTATAGTTTTTGTAATTTTATACATTTAGTTTTAAACTTTATTTTTCCCACCTTTTTCCTTAGTCTCACTTTTAATTTACTTGCCTTTAGTTTAAGTTTGCCTTATTTACGTTTAAGTTTGCCTTTTTATTTCTCGTCACATTTTTAATTTCTCGTCATTAATTTCCCGTCAAGTTTTTATCTTTCAGTATTTCTTTTTACCGTCTTTATTTTTATTGTTTCAAGTCTTTATTTTTAATTAGTTTACGACACCAAACAATTTTCTTTTCGTTGCCAGGAACAACTGAGTCGCACTTTAAACCTTGATCGATTCGAGAAGATACCGAGAAACGAACTTTTTCAACTAGCAAAATCCTAATTTCACATACATATATCTGTCATTGTCGCAGGTTTATGACTAAGTAATGGTTGGTAAAGGACTGGCCCTATTTAGTTGCATGTGTTTTATCGAAACTTTTAACTTTGGGACCGACCCATTGGCGTCCCCTCGCCATGTCTTTTGTTTTGAGTGAACTGACCATAGGCGTTCACTCTCGCGCATACAAAAAATTTCATAAAACTGCATCATGCATTCATGTACTAATTTTCTTGAATAAATTTTTTCTCATGATTTATTTGTATAAATTTTTTTCATGTATATAATTTATGTTTTAATCAGTTTATTCATGTATTTTATGTTATACTATCAGATGGTTCTCACACGTAAGCAGGAACAACTCAATGCAACAATCCAAGCTGCAATGCAAGCTATGCTTCCTCAGCTGAGGAATTAAATCAGGGCTGAGGTGCAGGCTGCCAACAATCAACAGCAACACCCAGTACCACATCCTCCTCCTCCAGCAACACTGGTCACATGGCTAGAGAGATTCAATAAGCTACGCCCTCGAGCTTTCGAGAGAACAAATAGCCCCAGTGAAGCTAAAAGCCGGTTGGCTCACATTGAGAAGATCTTCGATGCTATGGGCTGTGGCCCCGTCTTCAAGTCGAGGTTGGCCTGCTACAGTATCAAAGGTGATGTGCTATCATGGTAGACGGCACTGAAGCAGTCTGAGGGAGGTGATAATTGGGTGGCTGGTTTGACTTGGGCTCAGTTCAGGGATTTGGTGATGGGACAGTTCGTTCCCAAGGCTGAGCAAGACAAGCTGAAGAGAGAGTATCATGGAATCCGAGAGAGGGCTGGGGAGAATAGCAACGAGTTCATGCAGCGCTTTCTTCGCTTGGCTGGTTTTCTGGGTGCAGCAGCAGGTACTCCCGAAGAGCAAGCACACCACTTTCGGTGGGCTCTTCGCACATCGGTCGCAAACAACCTAGTGTGTGCTACGTTCAACACGGTGGCACAAGTGGCCGATGCAGCGCGTAAGCTGGAGATGCTGCAAGAAAGAGAAGAGTTCGGGGAAGCAGAGAGACCCGAGAAGAGGTAAACATTCGTATTCAGCTGTGACCAAACCGTATTCTTTCAGCATATTTACATCTCTTTTAAACTGTATCTTCCAAGCAGAAGACTGGGGACCGGTCTCAACCGGCTACTCAGCAAAAGCCTACCCAGCCCAAGGGAAACGGTCAGACTCACAACCGTTCTGCTACGGATAGGCATTGTGGTAATGATAATTACCGTAACAACGCTGGACACTCCAACAGTAGCATGTCCTTATACTTACTCGTTCTCTTATGATTACATGTTATAATTCTAAATTCTGACACATTAGGGAATCTTCTACCAGGAATCATGATAATGGGAGGGACCAGAACCAGAGAGGTTCATAGCCTAACCGTCCAGCTATCACTGGTATTTCATCTTACGAATTATCCGCATTGTCCTTTGTACCCATTATCATGTCTCATGTATATTTTTCTTATCAGGCTCACAGCCAGTCAGGACACCTGCTGGAGGATATACTCATCCTCTTTACACTACCTGCAACCGTAGGCACCCAGGGTCATGTCGTCGCGACAGCGACGCATGCTTCAAGTGTGGTCTTCCTGGCCATCGCGTGAAGGACTGCCGCAAGGGCGATGTAACACCCAATTTTGATAATGGAATGTCACGCGTAATTATGGCGTGTCATCAAAGCATACAAGGATAAATGTCTAAAACATTACATGACCATAAAAAGGAAATACCGGAATCAAACATCGGTAGTCCAAAAGTAAAGCTCATCACACACAAACATAAGTACTGTAAATGAAAGGACTAAACAATGTCCATGGAAAGAGTATCAAAGTATAGATAATGCATAAAGTAAAGAAAGGCTAGAAAGCTTCTAATCCATATGCACGTACGCTTAAAGTCTACGAGCGTCCCTGAGTACCTGCCATTTTGGGAACATGAAAAGGAAAAACGGCTGAGCAATACGCTCAGTGCACGGATGTAAAATAAAGCATGAATAATATAAAACATATAAGCATATAACAGCGGAAGAAACTAAGTCCCGAATAACCAGGTTAAGTCTTAGTAAAACTGGTTTTATAGTTTGAAAAGCCTTATGTTTATCTTATAAAAACTGTTTAACATATTTTACCATTAGCCAATATAGGTCATGAAAATCCACCGTGCATGAATACTTGGAGGGGTGACCTCATCATGCAAATTAGAGGGGCTGCCTCTAATTTAATATACTGATTTTTGGGTAGGAGGGATCAGCTCCTTGTGAAGGATGCAAGGCACACACCACATTCACACTGAGTAATCTGCTGAAAAACATGTAATTAGGATGCACCCATACGCCCCACACGATAAATATAATAATATGGCCAAAAGCTGAAGGGACGCTACGAGCAATCACTCCACCCTAGGGAAGTCATAACACCAGTGCCTCTAGTGTTATGGTTATGGTACCTCCATAACTAGGTGAAACTTGTCATGCATGTATATGGCTATAGGTATTCTAATTAAACATAAGCAATCAAACATATAAACTGATACTATGGGAAAACAGCTGGCTGCATACGGGGAATCCTAATAAGGAAAGAATGTCCATACTGAAAGGAAGGGAATCCGTACCTTATGTCTAGTGAACGAAGAAGACGAACGGAAGAGAGTCCTACTACGGTATCACTAATGCTACATAAATACATACGTGTATAAGTATTTGATTACTAAATACGTAACTGGTTTTATATCATGTCTTAGCTTATTTTATACGTTCATGTCATGTTTTACTGTTTTAAGCTTTCTACTGTGTTTATCTAATATTCTGTCTACTCTGATAAAGTATTACTTGTATTTCATGTATTATTATACTTACTGTGTAATAATAAGTAACTTTCTAAAAATAGTAGGTTTCCTAAAATAGAAAGTTTCCAAAAATAGAAAGTTACCAAAAATAGAAAGTTACCAAAATAGAAAGTTTCAAAAAATAGAATTACTGCTTAAAATAGATAAGTTTCTAAAAATAGAAAGTTTCCATAAATAGATTAGCTGCGTTAATTAAATAAGTTTCTAAAAATAGAAAGTTTCCATAATTAGATATAAGCTGGTTAAATAAGCTAATTATATAAGCTTAAGTGTTTTCTGATTATTTTCTAAGTCATATTGTTATAAGGTATAGTTTATTAATTATTACATGTAAATTAAATAAACTATAGGTTAAAATTATTTAATTAAAATATATCATGTTTTTAATTAAATAAAGTTAAAATACTTAGGTTAAAACATGTATTATTAATTACAATAATATAACCTAAGTCATGTATATTAATTAATTATAGTCATGGTTTTTAATAATTAATTAATTATAAAGTCTAGAAAAGTATAAATACTTAGGTTAAAATTCATGATCTAATAATTAAATTTATAACCTAAGTCATGTTAATTAAATTAATTATGTCATGTTTTATTAATTTAATTTTTAACACATAACTATTAAAATCATAAACTTTAAAATGATCTATGAAACGGACCCGTGACTAGAAACCATGAACCGGACCCGTAATCAACACCATACCCCGAACCAAAGTCGGGGTTCCCCTTGTTTGCTGCTGATGTGGGACCACCACCACCCTACTGAGACCATGAGGTCTAGGTGGTGGTTAATAAGCCAAGCCGAGACCCCCTTGGTCTCGGTTAGGCGTCGGCCAACATCAAAACACCCCTAAAAACCCTTGTTTGATTTACCCATGATCATTTACATGTTTTAATAATGTTTTTTAATTAGTTTTTAAAAACATCATGATTTTATGTGATTCAATAAATCAAAACACAAAAGAGAAAGGTTAAAAAGGTTATACCGATTACGTGGATCGATCAAGGATGAACACACACGAATGCTTGCACAAATTCCAAGATCAAAAATCAACCAAACACCCCTTTTTGATGATGTATATCCGGCGGCCAAAAGAGAGAAGGAAGAAGGAAAAGAATTTTAGGGTTTTAACTATTTTTCTTATTCTGTAAATAATAAAACATGTTTTCCTAAATCCTTGTTTTAGTAAAAATTAAATGGGCTTGGCCCACTTTCTTGGTGTAGCCGCGGGTAGGGGGACCCACATGGGGTAACCCGTACCTTTTCCGAGTCTAATTATTGTAGTGTGTTCGTGTTTTATCGTGTTCGTGTTTTATGTGTTCTAATTAATTATTGATCGTGACCTAATATATTTATTCGTGTTCGTAAAAAATATATATACGTAATTAATATTAGCTCGTGATTAATTTACGTTCATGATTTCATGATCGCATGTTCGTGATTATAATTATTATTTGAATAATTATTGTGTGTTCATACGTAATAAATACTTATCGTGTTCTAACACATACGTAATACTTAAAAATTCTTATACGTGAACGTAAACATGCTATAAAAGGAAAGTTTTAATCTAGTACGTACGATCTAAAGGGTACTATTCATGGTAAAAACATGCGGGTTTTACATCTCTTCCCCCCTAAAAAGAATAATTCGTCCCCGAATTATAGATAAAGTAAACTGGAAAGAAGAACATACCCGAATTCAAAATATGAAATGAGGGTAAGAAGCCCGGATAGACTCCTTTGTTTCCCAAGTGGCTTCCCGCTCGGTATGATCCCTCCAAAGGATTTTGACAAATGGAATCGTCTTCCTTCTCATGACTCGTTCTTGTCTGTCAAGAATTCGTTCGGGTTCTTCTATGAAAGTGAGATCTTCACGTATCTGTTCCAGTGGATACTGAACCATGTGAAGGGGATGATATTGGTACCCTCTGAGTAAGGACACATAAAACACATTGTGTACATGCGAAAGCTGTGGAGGTAATGCTAACCGGTAAGATACTTCACCGACTCGTTCAATGATATCAAACGGTCTGATGAAACGAGGAATGAGCTTCCCTTTAATCCCGAAGCGTCTAACACCACGTGCCGGTGAAACCTTAAGAAAGACGTGATCTCCTACGTTAAAATGTATGTCCCTACGATGCTTATCGGCGTAACTCTTCTGACGTGACCGTGCTTCCTGGAGTTTCTGCTTAGCCACTGCGACCCTCTCATTAGTCATCTCAATGATCTCTGGTCCTTCAAGTGTTCGCTCGCTAACCTGATCCCAGCAGATTGGGGCGTGACACTTTCTGTCATACAACATCTCGAAAGGAGCACAGTTGATACTTGCGTGCCAACTGTTGTTGTATGCAAACTCCACCAAACAGATATAATCGTCCCAATCACCCGTCCATTCCAACGCACATGAACTCAACATGTCTTCCAATGTCTGAATCGTTCGTTCCGACTGCCCGTCTGTTTAAGGATGAAAAGTCGTGCTAAGCTTAAGTTATGTACCCCAAGCTTTCTGCAGACTCTTCCAAAATCGCGAAGTGAATCAAGGATCTCTGTCTGAGCAGATGCTGGATGGAGCACCGTGGAGTCTCATGATTTCTCTTCTATACATATCGGCGAGTTTACTTACCGAATCTTCCTTGCGGATCGGTAAGAAATGAGCTGATTTGGTAAGTCGATCTACGATAACCCAAATTGCATCGTGCTTCCTCTTGGTTGGCGGAAGACCAGTAACAAAATCCATGGTGATTTTGTCCCACTTCCACTCTAGAATATCTAACGGTTGAAGGAGACCGCCAGATCGCTGATGCTCGATCTTAACCTGCTGGCAGGTAAGACATTTGGAGACGTAAGTAACAACATCCTGTTTCATACCACTCCACCAAAAGTATTGCTTGATGTCATGGTACATCTTAGTCGAACCAGGATGTATAGAGAATGGGGAGCTATGAGCTTCAGCTAACAAGGCTTCCCGGAGTTCTTGATTATCAGGAACACAAAATCTCGTGCCCTGCCATACGATACCATCTGCATCTACTCTGAATTCCGTCTGCTTCTCCAAATTCTGAACTATCGTCCAGATTTCTCCATCATCTTTCTGAGCTTCCTTGATCTTAGAGAGTAACTCGGGTTCTACTCTAAGATTAGCCCAGTAACCATGTTGTCCACGTACCATGATCTCTATGTCTAGTCGCTCCAAGTCTCTTATGATTTCCTCCTCAATTTTAATGTTGTTGATCATTCCGGACTTCCTGCTAAGTGCATCCGCTACTACATTCGCCTTTCCGGGATGATACTGTAGATTAACGTCATAATCCTTCAACAGCTCTAACCAGATCCTCTGCCTCATGTTCAATTCACGTTGAGTGAAGATATACTTCAAGCTCTTGTGGTCCGTGAAAATATCACATGATTCTCTATATAAGTAGTGCCTCCATATCTTCAATGCAAACACGAATGCAACAAGTTCCAAGTCATGCGTAGGGTAATTTTCTTCATAAGGCTTAAGCTGCCATGAAGCGTACGCGATCACTTTCCCATGTTGCATGAGAACACAGCCAAGTCCCTTCCCCGATGCATCACTGTAGATTTGAAATCCACCCGAACCAGATGGGAGAGTAAGAATAGGTGCATATACTAGCTTCTGCTTCAGGTCTTCAAAGCTCTTCTCTCGTTCTTCAGTCCAGGCGAATTTCTCCCCTTTCCGCATCAGTTTGGTCAATGGTAGTGCTAAGCGGGAAAAGTTCTCCACGAACCTACAGTAATAGCAAGCTAAGCCTAAGAAACTACGAACTTCAGTCGCTGATGTCGGCCTCGGCCACTTAGTAATAGCCTCAACCTTCGCTGGATCCATAGTGATTCCTTCTGCTGATACAATGTGACCTAAGAATGCCACCTTGTCTAACCAGAACTCACACTTGGAGAATTTAGCATACAACTGCTTCTGGCGAAGAATCTGTAGTACTGTACCAAGATGGTCTTCGTGTTCCTCCTTAGACTTTGAGAAAATCAGGATGTCATCGATGAAGACAATGACGAACTTGTCTACAAATTCATGGAAGATTCTGTTCATCAAATCCATAAACACTGCTGGAGCATTTGTCAGGCCGAATGGCATGACTACAAATTCGTGGTTGCCATAGCGGGTACGAAAAGCAGTCTTGGCGATGTCCTGCTCTTTAACCCGTAGTTGATGGTAGCCTGACCGAAGATCAATCTTGGAGAAGTGTTTGGCCCCTTGGAGTTGGTCAAACAGATCGTCTATGCGCGGAAGTGGATACCTATTCCAGATAGTAATCTTGTTGAGCTCGCGATAGTCTATGCAAAGACGCATACTGTCGTCCTTCTTCTTAACAAATAAGACTGGTGCGCCCCATGGAGATGCGCTCGATCGAATGAAACCTCGTTCTAGAAGTTCTTGTAGTTGATCCTTCAGCTCCTTTAACTCTATGGGATCCATGCGATAAGGAGCCTTGGAAATCGGTTCAGCTCCTGGGATAAGCTCGATATTGAATTCCACTTCTCGTGCAGGTGGTATGCCCGGAAGTTCTTCTGGGAATACATCTTAGAATTCCGACACTATTGGCTGATGCTGAATTGATGGAAATTCAACATCCATGTCGTGAACTGTAGCTAGGTAACCCTCGCAGCCATGTGACAGTAGTGCATGCGCTTGTAGGGTAGATATGATTTGTACAGACCTTCCGGGTATGAACCTGTTGTGAATGTACTCTGGTGCATTAACATCACCGAAGATGACTCGATATGAATGGTAGTTTATGGTAGCATGATGCTTGGATAGCCAATCCATGCCAAAAATCATGTCAAAGTCATTCATGTCCATCGGAAGTGCCTCAACAGGACGAACCTTATCGTCAAATTCTAGGGGAAGACTCTTGTATACATGGGTTATGCGACAGAGTCTCTCAAAGGCGTGGAAATACTCAGTATATTATCTAGTGGCATGGGAAGCATCCTAATGTTCTTGGCATAAGCAGTAGAAATGACCGAGTGACTAGCACCCGTATCAAATAGCACACACGCAGCCTGACCATACATATACAAGATTCCAGTGATGGTATCTGTAGACTTGTTGGCCTGGTCTCGAGATGTCGTGTAGACACGTCTAGTGGTAGGAGGCGGCTTGGTATCAGCATGTCCTGATGTGCCCTCCATCTCGCCCTTACGGCAGTCCTTCATGAGATGGCCAGGAAGACCACACTTGAAGCATGCGTCAGTGTTACGACGACATGGCCCTGGGTGCCTACGGTGGCAAGTAGAGCAATGAGGATGAGTATATCCTCCAACAGGTGCTCTGGCTGGCTGAGGACCTGATAAAACATTTTACATGAGACATGATAATAGGGTACAAAGGACCATACGAATAATAGTAAGATTCAATACCATTGATAGCTGAACGGCTAGGCTGTGAACCTCTCTGGTTCTGGTCCCTACCGTTTCCATGGTTCCTGGTAGAAGATTTGTTAAAGTGTTAGAATTATGAGTTATAACATGAAATCATAAGAAAATGCGTAAGTATTAGGACCTGCTGCCGTTGGAGTGTTCAGCGTTGTTACGGTAATTATCATTACCGCCACGCCTATCCGTAGCAGAACGGTCGTTAGTCTGACCGTTTCCCTTGGGCTGATTAGGCTGCTGCTGAGTAGCCGGCTGAGACCGGTCCCCAGTTTTCTGCCTGGAAGATACAATTTAACGAGATGAATAATTGACATAAATAGGAAGAATACGGATTGGTCACCGCTTGAATACGAATGTTTGCCTCTTGTCGGGTTTCTCAGCTTCCCCGAACTCATCTCTCTCATGCAGCATCTCCAGATTACGTGCCGCATCGGCCACTTGTGCTATTGTGTTGAACGTAGCACACACCAGATTGTTTGCGACCGATGTGCGAAGAGCCCACCTAAAGTGGTGTGCCTGCTCTTCAGGAGTACCTGCCGCTGCACCAAGGAAACCAGTTAAGCGAAGAAAGCGCTGCATAAACTCATTGCTATTCTCCCCGGCTCTCTGTCAGATCCCATGGTACTCCCTCTTAAGCTTGTCTTGCTCAGCCTTGGGAAAGAACTGCTCCATCACCCTATCTCTGAACTGAGCCCATGTCAAACCAGCCACCCAATTATCACCTCCCTCAGACTACTTCAATGCTAACCACCAATTTAACACATCGCCTTTGAACCGGAAGCATGCCAACCTCGCCTTGTACACGGGGTCACAACCCATAGCATCGAAGATCTTCTCGATGTGAGCCAACCAGCTTTCAGCTTCACTAGGGCTATCTGTTCTCTCGAAAGCTCGAGGACGGAGCTTGTTGAATCTCTCCAGCCATATTGCCAATGTCACCGGAGGATGAGGAGGAGGTGCTTGGTTTTGCTGTTGATTGTTGGCAGCCTGAACCTCAGCCCTGATGTCATTCCTCAGTTGAGGAAGCAAAGCTTGCATTGCATCTTGGATTGCTGCATTGAGTTGTTCCTGCTCGCGTGTGAGAACCATCTGACAGTATAACATAAAACATATGATTAAACAGATCAAAACATAAAATATATATACATGAAAAAAATTTATACCAATAAATCAAGAGAAAAATTTTATGCAAGAAAATTTGTATATGAATGCATGATGCAGTTTTATGAAAACTTTTGTATGCTCGAGAGTGAACGCCTATGGTCAGTTCACCCAAAATAAAAGACATGGCGAGGGGACGCCTATGGGTCGGTCCCAAATTTAAAAGTTTCGATAAAACACATGCGACTAAATAGGGCCAGTCCTGTACCAACCATTACTTAGTCATAAACCTGCAACAATGACATATATATGTATGCATAAAAATGATGAATGCATGAAAACGACTGTCAGTTCTAGGAAGACCATAGTGAATACCCACTAATCACAGGTCATGTTTTGAGAGCCTACAGATCGAAGCCGTGGCTCAGATACCATAATTGTAACACCCCATTTTGATAATGGAATGTCACGCGTAATTATGGTGTGTCATCAAAGCATACAAGGATAAATGTCTAAAACATTACATGACCATAAAAAGGAAATACCGGAATCAAACATCGGTAGTCCAAAAGTAAAGCTCATCACACACAAACATAAGTACTGTAAATGAAAGGACTAAACAATGTCCATGGAAAGAGTATCAAAGTATAGATAATGCATAAAGTAAAGAAAGGCTAGAAAGCTTCCAGTCCATATGCACGTACGCTTAAAGTCTACGAGCGTCCCTGAGTACCTGCCGTTTTGGGAACATGAAAAGGAAAAACGGCTGAGCAATACGCTCAGTGCACGGATGTACAATAAAGCATGAATAATATAAAACATATAAGCATATAACAGCGGAAGAAACTAAGTCCCGAATAACCCGGTTAAGTCTTAGTAAAATTGGTTTTATAGTTTGAAAAGCCTTATGTTTATCTTATAAAAACTGTTTAACATATTTTACCATTAGCCAATATAGGTCATGAAAATCCACCGTGCATGAATACTTGGAGGGGTGACCTCATCATGCAAATTAGAGGGGTTGCCTCTAATTTAATATACTGGTTTTTAGGTAGGAGGGATCAGCTCCTTGTGAAGGATGCAAGGCACACACCACATTCACATTGAGTAATCTGCTGAAAAACATGTAACTAGGATGAACCCATACGCCCCACATGATAAATATAATAATATGGCCAAAAGCTGAAGGGACACCACGAGCAATCACTCTGCTGTGGGGAAGTCATAACACCAGTGCCTCTAGTGTTATAGTTATGGTACCTCCATAACTAGGTGAAACTGGTCATGCATGTATATGGCTATAGGTATTCTAATTAAACATAAGCAATCAAACATATAAACTTATACTATGGGAAAACAGTTGGCTGGATACGGGGAATCCTAATAAGGAAAGAATGTCCATACTGAAAGGACGGGAATCCGTACCTTATGTCCAGTGAACGAAGAAGACGAACGGAAGAGAGTCCTACTTCGGTATCACTAATGCTACATAAAACATACGTGTATAAGTATCTGATTACTAAATACGTAACTGATTTTATATCATGTCTTAGCTTATTTTATACGTTCATGTCATGTTTTACTGTTTTAAGCTTTCTACTGTGTTTATCTAATATTCTGTCTATTATGATTAAGTATTACTTGTATTTCATGTATTATTATACTTACTGTGTAATAATAAGTAACTTTCTAAAAATAGCAGGTTTTACAAAATAGAAAGTTTCCAAAAATAGAAAGTTAACAAAAATAGAAAGTTTCCAAAAATAGAATTACTGCTTAAAATAGATAAGTTTCTAAAAATAGAAAGTTTCTGTTGTTCCCATTTAATCCATAACACAAGATTCTTAGAGAGAGAAAGAGGAGAAAAGTAGAGAAAGAGAGTAGAGAGAGAGGTGGAAGGTTTACACTAAAACTATGTGTTTAATGAAATGAACCAACACCCTCTTTCACATGTGAAAGAGGGTTATATACCCACGAACCAATGGGCTTTCCATGGGCCGTGGGTTTGTGACTTGGGCCGGGCTTGGCTTAGTCTTGGGCTTACGCCCCTAACTTAGACAATATTAGCTTAAAGTCCAAGCCCGGTTCCCCGACTAACCTATTACAATACAAGACCTTTTAACGACTAAGATGACCTATTACATTCTTGTTCGACTATATAAAATATAGGGCTAACAATCTCCCCCAATGTATCGGTCATCTTAAAATGCTTAAAAAGCATAAGATGGTTGAGTGAATACATTCTTGTAGAGGAGATCTTCCTTCTTTGGTCTTGTATCTTGATCTTGATCTTGTTTGTAACAACTTTGTTCCTTCATGCTTTCGTGATCTTTATCTTGAGCCTTTGTCATTTGACTTTGAGTGCTTGAGATCTTCATCTGTACTCCTTGTGACTAAGATGAGCTATTACATTCTTACATTCTTAGGTATCTTGATTATCGCCATCTTGTGCTCTTGTGACTTCTGAATCGACATCGGTATCACAGCTACGCCACCTTCTTGATATGCAGCAACATGTATAGACACGGATAAAATGGCTTTGAATATTTCATCCTAACTCGGTAGCGTTTTACCTCCGGTCGGTGAAGACCGTTAAACGGTATTAAATACCGTACCTGTGATCAGGTAGATTCGATTAAGAACCTCCTTGACAGGGTTTCCCGGCGGTAGAAGCCAGTTCTCTTTACTCGACCGTCTCAAAGCAGACTGCGAACGTAAAGAGTGAATAAAAAAGGATACGGTTATCCGATTGATTAGAGTCGTCAATTCAGAATTCCTGGAACAAGTTTGATTCTAAAAGAATCGCACCATTGTTGCTTTCCAGTTGGTCACAAGCTTGATTCATAGAGAATCTTGCGAGTTACCTACCGCAGTGCTGTTTGATGTTGACACTGGAAGGATTTCCATTCGTCACTGTGAACACTAATGAGTGTCACTCTGAATGTTCTGGCAAGATCACATGGATTTTGCGAAGAAACCTGGAATCAAGTTTGAATCAATTAAGAATCCAAACTTAGTTGCTTTCCAGTTTTTCACAAGTTTGATTCGTGTAGAATCGCACAAGTTACCTACCATGAGCTTGTTTGATGCTGGCTCAAGCAGGATTTCCATCTTCATTGTGAATCGTATCACTCAGATGTTCTGGCAATATCACAAGGATAATGCGTAGGCCTCGATTGTGTCCTAATGAGATGATAGATAGATCTCGTTTGGCTCTAGACTCAATAAGTGCATTTTTGGTAATCGGAGGCTGGAGCAGACTGCCACCTTTTCAATATTAACTGACTCGGAGTGAGAAAGTCAATAGATACGTGTTGATCTCCGTGACAATGAGACAAGTTTCTTTTGATAGAAACTCGAATGGCTGGGGAAGGGTTGTGCATCGCATCACTGGGTCCATGACACTTGTCTTCAAAAGATGTGTTAACCCGGTTTCTACCTAAGTTGCACAGAATATTCAACTCCTTCAATGCTTACCAATACGTCATCATTAGCACCTTGTTGTGATTGTTCTAGTGCTAACTTAAGTAATTGGTCCGCATTCAGCTTCATTTCACTCCATCTTTCCTAAGGACAACTATTTCTAGCTATGGAATGTCCTTGGGTAGATCCCTCCGGTTCTGGTTGGATCATAGGACTTAGTTTCCTATCCTAAACCACCTTTTGACTCCATCGTTCCGTCGTGGATAGTAGGTTGTTTTGGGTAAAGATCGTAACCATAAAACCATTGAAAATCATTCAAAGTGCTTGATAAAAATCAAAACTTTTAACACTTTGAAAGTTTTATCTTTTCGAAAAGCTCCCCCTACACACATGCAACGATATACGAAAATAGTTTGCCATGTGAAGGAAAGAGTTGCACTTGAGTCTTTAAGATCACATGTTGCGATATATTACATTTTAATCACATTTTCTCCCCCTATCTCTAATATAAAAATATAATATTAGAGATACCAATTGATTAAAATATGACATTTTTTGAAAAATCGACGGGAGAGAAACATGTGTGCACGCATGAATCATGGAACATTTTCAGTCGGGACGCTCCTCCTCAACAATATATGTGTGTCTTGAGACAAAATTTGACAAAATTTTAGAAAAACGACACCACAAAATATGTTGAGGTACGGAGTTGAGATTCCTTTTCCGATATAATATATTACATTTGACAATTTCATATCATTTTCGGAATGTGTTGGATACATAAAATATGACAATTTTAGAGATGTACCCAACAACATTAAAAGGCTTGATTTTAAAACGCTCCCCCTAAAAAATTGATCAAAATAACATATGACAATTTTGAGATATAAAAACCACTTATGAGGAAGGGAGTGTTGAACACACAATTTTGAAAGATTTAGAAAAACCTTTTGAGAAATTCTTGAAAAATTGTGTTCAACGGTTTTAAAATAATCAGGATAGAAGACTTCTCTTCTATTGATTAGGAAAAGCGCACTGAAACGTACACTCCCCTTTCGGGTCCATTTTTCATGAGCTCAAAACTTTGATTGTTTTGTGACTAGCTCATGACCGAGAAAAATAAATTTCCCGTTGTGAAGGATAAGTTATCATCCGTGATAAACTTTCCTTAAGTTGAAGTTCGAGTTCTAAGCTGACATTTACTTAGAAATCGTTTTTCATGAACTTAAAAACTTTGAATGTTTTTATGAGAAGCTCATGACCGAGAAATATGAATTTCTCGTTGAGAAGGATAAGTTATCGTCCGAGATAAACTTTCCTTAGTTGAGGTCCGAGTTCTAAGCTGTGATGCGCCTAGAAGTCATTGTGAGAGAATATCAAGCAGCTTCATTTGCCAAAACCTCCAAGTCCTCTGGAGTCATATACTTCATACCAAGGCGGCCAACGAGATACGCAAACCTATCTTTTGATAGAGCTTTTGTAAACAAGTCTGCCAGCTGGTACTCAGTTCTAACAAAGTATAGTTCCACGATGCCATGTTCCACTTGTTCCTTGATGAAGTGATATCTGACATCGATGTGCTTGGTGCGGGAGTGCTGAACCGGATTGCAAGATATGGCTATGGCCGACTTTGAGTCACAATACATAGGTATTTTATCAAAGTGGAAGCCATAATCCGTGAGTTGAGTTCTCATCCAGAGGACTTGAGCACAACACGCGGATAGAGCTACATATTCTGCTTCAGCTGATGAGAGCGAAGTGCAATCCTGCTTCTTTGACGACCAGCTGACAAGCTTGTCTTCCCCTAGAAATTGTATGCTACCAGAAGTACTTTTACGACTATCAAGAAAACCTGCGTGATCGGAATCTGAAAAAGCCGTTAGATGAAAACCGGTTTCCCTCGGATACCAGAGTCCCATGCGAATGGTATTCTTAAGGTACCGAAAGATCCGTTTAACCTCTTTGAGGTGCTTTTGAGTAGGTCTGGCTTGATATCGTGCACAATAGCATGTGGCATGATGAATATCAGGCCTGCTGGCTGTAAGGTACATAAGTGACCCGATCATACTGCGATATCGCGTTTGATCTACGGGATATGAATACAAGCCAGCGTCTAGGGATGTGGTCGACAATGGTGTACCAACGCGAGCACATGAGGTCATACCATGCTTTTTAAGTATCTCTTGAGCATACTTAGCTTGGTTAATGAAGATACCACGTGGGGATTGATGAATCTGGAGGCCTAAAAAGAATTTTAGCTCCCCCATCATTGACATTTCAAATCTGCTGTGCATTAATTTTTCAAAACGTTTTGAAAGTTTTGGGTTCGTAGAACCAAAAATAATGTCATCAACATAAACTTGCACCAGCATTATGTCATCCCCATATTTATTAGTAAAGAGAGTAGGATCAATAGAACCTTTGGAGAATCCTTTGGACACCAAGAAATTTGAAAGTTCTTCGTACCATGCCTTTGGAGCTTGTTTAAGTCCATATACAGCCTTTTTGAGACGATAGACTTTGTCAGGATGATGAGGATCGATGAATCCTTCCGGCTGATTCACATACACTTCTTCCTTCAAATGACCGTTGAGAAAAGCAGTTTTAACGTCCATCTGAAAAACCGTGAAGCCCTTATGTGCAGCATAAGCAAGGAATATCTTGACTGCTTCCAAACGAGCGACTGGAGCGAATGATTCATCGTAGTCTATGCCTTCTTGTTGACGGTATCCCTTAACCACAAGACGAGATTTGTTTTTGATGATGGTTTGTTCTTCATCCAGTTTGTTTTTCCAGATCCATTTGAAATCTAAAATTGACATTCCATAGGGTCGGTCAACAAGTTCCCAAACATTTAGGCGTTCAAACTGATGAATTTCGTCTTGCATTGATTCAATCCACGCATGATCAGTCATGGCTTGTTTGATGTTTGTAGGTACAGTTGAACTCACGGTGAGTGCATACATACACACATCGCCATCGGTTTCGAGTTGTCTGCGTGTTCGAACCGGTTGTGAAGGATTTCCAATGACTTGCTCCAATGGATGATCACGTGTCCAATGGTGAGTGGATGGATATGGTTGGTAGAATGTATGCATGTTGGACGGATCAACATGTTGAGTAGAAGACTCTCCGACTTCGTGTACCGGTGTACCGAACGGATTGATAAATTCTTCATCGTCAGGTTGTGCATCGACTGCTTGATTGTTGTTACCTCCTTCAGCATTGACAGTTGGTGATGTTGGTTGTATGACTGTTTCTGGAGTTTGTTGAGTATCTAATGGAATATTCTCTTGAGCAACGGTTGCTGAAGTAGAGGCAGTTGTATCTTTTTGACTTTGTTCGGGTGCATCAGTAGTATTGACAGCGGAAGGCTTTGACACAACTTGATTGATTCCATAGTAATATTCATCAAACATTGGATCATATAAGTCAACCAACTCATTCATATGTGTCGTATCCGTCGAGTCTGCTGTAGGAGTACTTTGTTGACATTCTTGCACGGGACGTACACTGTTTTGTGTAGGTGCCATTGTTGGACATTGAGGAGCGGGACTTGAGCTGTTGTGATCAAGTACCATTTGTGGCAATTCGTCAAAGTTCACATGAATTGTTTCGACAATGATCTTTGTTCTCTTGTTATAGACCCGATATCCTTTCGACAATGTCGCATACCCCACAAAAATACATGCATCACCTTTTTCTTTCATCTTGTCGAGATTCTCACCGTCTTTAAGAATGTAGCATAAAGATCCAAATACGTGAAAGAATTTGACAGTAGGTTTCCTGCCATTGATGATGTGGTAAGGTGTCTTTTCATGTCTAGGGATAACGAGAGAACGATTCTGAGTATAACAGGCAGTTGCAATTGCTTCAGCCCAGAAGAATAGTGGTAATTTTGAAGCAGAAAGCATTGTTCGAGCAGCCTCAACCAAAGTACGGTTTCGCCTTTCGACAACGCCGTTTTGTTCAGGAGTTCGAGCAATAGACGTTTGATGTTCGATGCCTTCTTCTTGAAAGTAAGATTGCAAGTTCTTGTTCAAAAATTCAATACCCCTATCCGTTCTTACGGTTAAGACTTGAGCTTGAAGATTGCGTTGTATCATCTTGAGAAAGTTTTTGAGAACCTCTGGTGTTTCATCTTTGGACCTTAAGAAGAAAGTCCATGTGTATCTAGAGTAATCATCAACAATCACGAGAATATACTTTTTCCCGTTGATACTCTCTACACGCATGGGACCACATAAATCCATGTGTAGAAGTTCCAATCGTCCTTTTGAGCTTGGGGTAGTCTTTGATTTGAAAGACTTTCGTTTTGCTTTCCCCAACTCACAAGAAGAACAAAGATGGTCTTTGACGAATTTTAACTTAGGAAGACCGGTCACAATATCATTCTTCGAAAGCAGGTTGATGGTGTCAAAGTTGAGATGTGAGAATCGTTGATGCCATAACCATGCTTGAGATGATGACGCTTTAGCCATTAAGCAAATTGGATTTGTTGAAGATGTGTCTTGAAGAGTTACTGTGTAGAGATCAGAACCACGAGAACCTGTAAGAAGGTCATTCCCATCGTAGTCTCTAACATAGCAAGTAGATTTCCGAAAAGCCACAAAATTGACCAACCGAGAATAAATTGTGATTCAGTCCCTCGACGTAATAAACTCGTTTTATAGTGATATTCCCTTGAACCAAGTCTCCATATCCGAGTATCGGTGCAAATTGATCATTTCCAAACCGTACCGTACCCAGAAACTTCTCCACGAAGTTAATGAGAAGCTTGAGATTTCCCGTCATGTGCTTTGTGCACCCGGAGTCCATTATGAATAGGATGAGTTCGACGAGCTGCAGAAGAATTAGAAGACAATGTAGCATTTGACAAATGGGAGCCCTTGATAGAAACGGGTTCCAAAATAGTAGTGGACCTAGATTCTAAAGGCAAGCTAACATTCATAGACCCAATTAGAATGGGGGTTGTCTTAGGTACCCATTTGTATCCAGGTGGTGTAAATCTTGAATACCCCCGTGTACATGTCCTAATCATGTTCTCATAAATCTTCTTTAACCTGCTTTGTTTACGTAGAGTAGTGGATTCTAACGCACTTAGTTTCTTAAGTGGTTGCTCAGTGGATTGGTTCAAAGTTCTTGTGGGTTTACTAGTACTAGTGGGCATACGAATAGGCTTCCTAGTTCTAGTATTCACGCCAATATAATTAAGAGCACAAGCATCATGATTGAAAGTACGAACACATTTGCCACATTCAACACAAACAAATTCAACATTCGAGGTCTTAGCATTTAAACTGTCATTACATGCAGTGACAGACGTTTTATTCTTAGAAAACTTAAAATTCCTACGGTGGTCTTCTACTTCCAACTTCTTTCCTTGACTATTGTTAGGCATGACCTTATCTTGCATTCTATTGCTCTTAAGCTGTGGTCCGCTAACGCTAGTAGTGGGGATTACTCCTGTAGAAGAAGACACACGTTGATTAGTTTTCTTAATATTCTGAGGTAACCGCGATGTTCCAGTTTGAGTGGGCTTAGTGTTCATCTTATACATTCCAGGTGCTATCACATTGGTACTCTTATCATTTCCTATCTTAGGCAAAGTCTGTGGGGATTGTCCCAAAATAGATGATTTAGGGCATTTAACCGCATTCGGTTGACGAACGGCGGATGGTTTACCCAAAACAGACTTTCCTTTCATTTTCTCAATGAGTTTCTGTAACTCACTTATGGCAATGTCCCTTTCTTTTAGCTGAGCTTTCAAATCATTTATTTCGAAATCTTTTTCATTTAGTAGACGAAACGAAGAAGCTGACATTTCTTGACACTTTTTATGATTATGAGATTTTTCACCTTTTTGTAAAGCAAGTTCAAGAGAAATGGAGTGTTTCTCAAGTTGAGAAAAGCTTTTCGAAAGTTTGTTATATGACTGAATTTGTTTTGAAAGCTCTACTTCAAGATTGCGACATTTCGCGTCCGATTCTGACACAAGACATGCTACATGACAATATTAATCAAGATCGGTATACACACCAAGTATAGCATTCATATGGTCAGCATAAAAATATTCTTTAGAAAGTCGATCAATTTCGTTAGAAAGTTGGTGTTCTTGTGTCTTTAATTTAATTTGAAGAAAATCAACTTCATCTTCAAGAGATTTGACATAGCTTAAATCAGTTAACATTTCCTCAGTGAGAGCATTATAAAACATTTCCACATTTTTTGAAAGATCATCAATGGTTGGAACAATGCATTGTTGAATGACGACTTCTACTTGTGGGTTAGGTTTAATATTCCAAATGGTATCCCTAGAAACTTTTTCATAGTCGACGACACCTTTGTACAAATTTAAAACCCCTTGTTTTATAAACTCAAATTGCTGAACACTTTTGCTTTTCTCATCCCATTTACGTTTTTCATCCAAAATTCGCTTTTCTAACAAAATTGATTGCTTTTTGAAACTCCTTTTTAAAGAAACTTTCTTTTGTGGTTCATCACTTGGTGGTGGAACACTATTATACATCTTTTGTTCTTTTGAAAGTTCTTTTTGAGGGACAAACTTAATATGATTGTTAGAATCAGAAAGGTTTATTAAATCACTTAAGTTTGATCGACTTTCTTCTTGTTGACGAATGATTTCGTCACAGTCAAGGGAAAGCATAAGAGAAAGATTATCAACATAACAACCGATATCATAAAGAGCAGGCTTGGTACTTTGAGCTTTCTTGAGATATTCAGGCTTGACAAAACTCGTTTTCATATTTCTATTGAGCATATTCATAGTTTGAATAGACTGACCCGTTTTGTAAACAATGTTGTTTAACGTGTCGACTCTCTTTTCCAAAGCAAGAATTTTTTCAATATCCTTTTCTTCACGAGTTTTATAAAGCTCAGTTTGTTCTTTGTTAACCGACTCTAATTCAGTAATTTGGAGTTTATGTAGCAGCAGTTGTTCTTCAAGTTCCGATATCTTCTGTTTTGACATATGAATTTCGTGTGTTACTTCAGAACAATATTGTTCGTTGAGCACCTTACGTTCATATACCAAACCATTAGCTATTGCAACTCGTCGATCAGCTTCTTTTACATAATCACACTCTTTAAGCCTGTCTATCTCCTCGGCTAAGGATGTGTTTGCTTGCTTCAAACGTTTATTAGCATCTTTGTTTTCCTCAATTTCACGTTTTAAAGAATTAATAATAGACGCAAGCAAATCACGGTCCTCATCTGAGTCAGTATCCTGAACAGCTTTTCCGTCATCATTACACATATGCTGTGAATCCGTAGAGATATTGCTATCCTCCGTGTCCATTACATATGTGTCATTGATGCTTTCGGGTTGCTCAGGATGCCGTCGTTCATTAGCAAACACATTATAGTTATCATGTGATGGTACCTTTTCAAGTGGCTCAGAATCATAGATGGGTCCAGAAATACCATCAGTCTCTGGGATCACTTCTTGAATCTTTGCCATGTACACATAATGTGCCTCTAACTCTTGATCATCGGCTTCATCATCAGTGTCATCACGCCAGTCAACTTCATCTGCTGTGAGTGGAATTCCTGCTTCTTCTTTCTTGCACAGCAACATCTTTTCCTTGTGATATCCCGAATCCTTAACCCGTTGTGGCTTCTTACATTCCCTAACCCGTTGCTGAAGCATTGAATCCCAGTCTTCTGCACCACCGGAGTGCCTACAGTATCTCTAGCCCCAACTTGATTCAGCATCCTCTGATTATCATACCTAGCATCACGATCATACCTAGGTGCATGATCAACTTCCTTATATCTAGCATTGGATGATGATCTGAGGTTGTTGTTGGTAGGTTTGTAGATCTTCTTATAAGTTGTGGTGAGTAAAGACATGAGTTCTTCAATCTTCTTGTCCCTTGAAGTTTGTTCATCATCACTGTCTCCATCTGACTCGGTGTCATACTTTGGAGGTGGAGTGGGGACAATTGCTTTTGCTTTGGGTTTAGCAGTAATTAGAGGTTTGGTGGATGAGCTTGATGACTTTGAGGAATGAGTAGGTGGTTGTTGACGGGGAACGGGTTTTGTTGAAGTAGCAGCCACAAAAGCAATAGAATTAGCAGACCGTTCTGCCTTTTCAGCCCTTAGTTCATTCACTTCATTTTGATGTTGTTTCAAGATATCATAAAGTTTGTGGTAAGATATAGTCTTGATATCCTCCCTTTGTTTGACCAAAGTCACAAACCTTTGCCATTCCGGTTTGAGTTGAAGTAGAAACTGAACATTGGCATGATGATTGGAGATGGTGCACTGATTTCTGACAAGCTCATTCATCATTTTGTAGAATCTCGAGTAATATGAGTCAATGGATTCACCATCTTCAGATGTGAATTTTCCAAACTCCCAAAGTAGATTAGTCTCGAGATCTTGAACATTGATTGACTCACCTTGCTTCAATCGATGAATTGCATTCCACATTTCCATAGCATTAGGACATGCATCAACTGTGGAATAGATATCGTTATCAATTCCAGTGAGTATGAAATTTACAGCATCAGCTTCAGCTTGGAGGAGTTTCTTTTTCTCAGCAGAACATGTGTCAAAATCCTCCATAGCTCGTATAGTTGATGAAGTACCATCCTCTGCCTGTGTGGTAATTGGTTTGAATTCAAAAACTGGAGGTGGATTCTCAAGGCAGTGACGAAGAGCAGTTCGGTTTTCTTTTCCGTCGAGAAATCTGAGAAAACGAGATCTCCATTGAACGTAGCAACCGGCAGTGAGCACAGGTGGATTACCGTTGCCACCTTGTTCCAAACGAATTTGATTAGCAGTTGCAATGTTGATGTTGTTGCTAGACATTGTGAATACTTGTGGATTTGTTGTGATGATGTGTGGTTAAAATTGAAATTCCGAAAATTCAAAAAAAAATTTCTCAGTCCGACAATAAATTCCTCAGTCTGACAAAACGGTAAGCCGAAAAATTTTGTATCGCCAAATTTTGAATTTGAGTTAGAAATAGCCAAAAACTAGTAGGGAAAAAATTTGATTTTACCTGACCTAAAAATTTTAACTCTTTTTTTTTTTTTTTTTTTTTAATCTTCGTGTAAACTACGTTCCGAAACTAGTCTAGATAGTGGCTAAGTCTAAAAATTACTCAAACAAAATATCCATCGAAATGTCCATCGGAATACTTATAGGAATGCTCAGATCGGAATGTCAAATCGGAATACTTATCGGAATGTTCAGATCGGAATGTTCTATCCCAATGCACTGTCGCAATGTCCAGATCGGAATGTTCTGTCGGAATGTGGCTGTCGGAATGTTCAGATCGCAATATGCTGTCGCAATGTTAGATCGGAATGTGGCTGAGAAAAATTGGACAGAGTAACGACTTAACAAAACCCTTAAAACCCGTCGGAATCCCAGATCGCAATGCACGATCGAATATCCAGATCGGAATAAGGTATCGCAATAAAGTGACCGCAAAGTAGAATCCTAAGATTATTGCGATCAAATCCCCCACAATTGTACTTTCCGATGGTGACACTTGCTTGAATTTCGGAATGAAGAAAAACAAGAAATTTCGCAACTTTGATCCAAAAAATTTGTGTTTTAGCCAAAACCAAGATACCCAAATCACTACTACTAGTATGTATATGATTTGTATCAAGAAAAGACCATAAAAACACAAAAAGAAAGATGGGACGTGAGATATGGATCAAAGAAGCCACGAAAAATCAAGAACACCACATACGAATCTTTAATCACCTATCCACTATAGGCTCTTGATACCAAATGTTGTTCCCATTTAATCCATAACACAAGATTCTTAGAGAGAGAAAGAGGAGAAAAGTAGAGAGAGAGAGTAGAGAGAGAGGTGGAAGGTTTACACTAAAACTATGTGTTTAATGAAATGAACCAACACCCTCTTTCACATGTGAAAGAGGGTTATATACCCACGAACCAATGGGCTTTCCATGGGCCGTGGGTTTGTGACTTGGGCCGGGCTTGGCTTAGTCTTGGGCTTACGCCCCTAACTTAGACAATATTAGCTTAAAGTCCAAGCCCGGTTCCCCGACTAACCTATTACAATACAAGACCTTTTAACGACTAAGATGACCTATTACATTCTTGTTCGACTATATAAAATATAGGGCTAACAGTTTCCATAAATAGATTAGTTGTCTTAATTAAATAAGTTTCTAAAAATAGAAAGTTTCCATAATTAGATATAAGCTAGTTAAATAAGCTAATTATATAAGCTTAAGTGTTTTCTGATTATTTTCTAAGTCATATTGTTATAAGGTATAGTTTATTAATTATTACATGTAAATTAAATAAACTATAGGTTAAAAGTATTTAATTAAAATATATCATGTTTTTAATTAAATAAAGTTAAAATACTTAGGTTAAAACATGTATTATTAATTACAATAATATAACCTAAGTCATGTTAATTAATTAATTATAGTCATGGTTTTTAATAATTAATTAATTATAAAGTCTAGAAAAATATAAATACTTAGGTTAAAATTCATGATCTAATAATTAAATTTATAACCTAAGTCATGTTAATTAAATTAATTATTTCATGTTTTATTAATTTAATTTTTAACACATAACTATTAAAATCATAAACTTTAAAATGATCTAAGAACCGGACTCGTGACTAGAAACCATGAACCGGACCCGTAATCAACACCATACCCCGAACCAAAGTCAGGGTTCCCCTTGTTTGCTGCTGTCGTGGGACCACCACCCTACCGAGACAATGAGGTCTCGGTGGTGGTTAATAAGCCAAGCCGAGACCCCCCTTGGTCTCGGTTAGGCGTCGGCCAACATCAAAACACTCCTAAAAACCCTTGTTTGATTTACCCATGATCATTTACATGTTTTAATAATTGTTTTTAATTACTTTTTAAAAACATCATGATTTTATGTGATTCGATAAATCAAAACACAAAAGAAAAAGGTTAAAAAGGTTATACCGATTACGTGGATCTATCAAGGATGAACACACACGAATGCTTGCACAAATTCCAAGATCAAAAATCAACCGAACACCCCTTTTTGATGATGTATATCCGGCGGCCAAAAGAGAGAAGGAAGAAGGAAAAGAAATTTAGGGTTTTAACTATTTTTCTTATTCTGTAAATAATAAAACATGTTTTCCTAAATCCTTGTTTTAGTAAAAATTAAATGGGCCTGGCCCACTTTCTTGGTGTAGCCGCGGGTAGGGGGCCCCACATGGGGTAACCCGTACCTTTTCCGAGTCTAATTATTGTAGTGTGTTCGTGTTTTATCGTGTTCGTGTTTTATGTATTCTAATTAATTATTGATCGTGACCTAATATATTTATTCGTGTTCGTAAAAAATATATATACGTAATTAATATTAGCTCGTGATTAATTTACGTTCATGATTTCATGATCGCATGTTCGTGATTATAATTATTATTTGAATCATTATTGTGTGTTCATTCGTAATAAATACTTATCGTGTTCTAACACGTACTTAATACTTAAAATTCTTATACGTGAACGTAAACATGCTATAAAAGGAAAGTTTTAATCTAGTACGTACGATCTAAAGGGTATTATTCATGGTAAAAACATGCGGGTTTTACAGGCGAGACGGAGGGCACATCGGGACATGCTGATACCAAGTCGCCTCCTACTAGTCGACGCGTTTACACGACATCTCGCGATCAGGCCAACAAGTCTACAGGTACCATCACTGGAATCTTGTATATGTATGGTCAAGCTGCATGTGTTCTATTTGACACGAGTGCTACTCACTCGGTCATGTCTACTGCTTATGCCAAGAATGTTAGGATACTCCCCATGCCACTAGAGAATATGCTGAATATTTCCACACCATTACGAGACTCTGTACGCATAGCCCATGTGTACAAGAGCCTTCCCCTAGAATTTGATGACAAGCTTCGTCCTGTTGACGCACTTCCGCTGGACATGAATGATTGTGACATGCTTTTGGGCATGGATTGGCTATCCAAGCATCATGCTACCATAGACTGCCATTCATATCGAGTCATCTTCGGTAATGTTAATGCACCAGAGTACATTCACAACGGGTTCGTACCCTGAAGGTCTGTATAAATCATACCAACCCTGCAAGCACGTGCATTACTTTCACATGGTTGTGAGGGCTATCTAGCTACTGTTCATGACATGAATGCTGAATCCCCATCAATTCAGGATCAGCCAATAGTGTCAGAATTTCCAGATGTATTTCTAGAAGAACTTCCGGGCATACCACCTGCACGTGAAGTAGAATTTAATATCGAGCTCATTCCAGGAGCTGAGCTGATTTTCGAGGCTCCTTATCGCATGGCTCCCATAGAGTTGAAGGAGCTGAAAGATCAATTGCAAGAACTTCTGGAACGAGGCTTCATTCGACCGAGCGCATCTCCATAGGGCGCACCGGTCTTATTCGTCAAGAAGAAGGACGACAGTATGCGACTTTGCATAGACTATCGCGAGCTCAACAAGATTACCATCAGGAATAGGTATCCACTACCACGCATAGACGATCTGTTTGACCAACTCCAAGGGGTCAAACATTTCTCCAAGATTGATCTAAGGTCGAGCTATCATCATCTACGGGTTAAGGAGCAGGACATCGCCAAGACTGCTTTCCGTACACGTTATGGTCACTAGGAATTTGTAGTCATGCCATTTGGCCTTACCAATGCTCCAGCAGTGTTCATGGATTTGATGAACGGAATCTTCCATGAACTTCTGGACAAGTTCGTCATTGTCTTCATTGACGACATCCTAATATTCTCTAAGTCCAAAAGGAACACGAAGACCATCTTCGTACATTATTACAGATTCTTCGCTAGAAGGAGCTGTATGCTAAATTCTCCAAGTGTGAGTTCTGGTTAGACAAGGTGGCATTCTTAGGTCACATTGTATCAGCAGAAGGAATCACGATGGATCCAACAAAGGTTGAGGCTATTACCAAGTGGCCAAGACCGACATCAGCGACTGAAGTCCGCAGTTTCCTAGGCTTAGCTGGTTACTACCGTAGGTTCATGGAGAAATTTTCCCGTTTAGCACTACCATTGACCAAACTGATGCGAAAGGGGGAGAAATTCGTCTGGACTAAAGAAAGAGAGAAGAGATTTGAAGACCTGAAGCAGAAGTTAGTATTTGCACCGATTCTTACTCTCCCATCTGGTACAGGTGGATTTCAGATTTACAGTGATGCATCGGGGAAGGGACTTGGCTGTGTTCTCATGCAACATGGGAAAGTGATCGCGTACGCTTCACGGCAGCTTAAGCCATGAGGAAAATTACCCTACGCATGACTTGGAACTTGCAGCAGTTGTGTTCGCTTTGAAGATATGGAGGCACTACTTGTATGGAGAATCATGTGAAATTTTCACGGACCACAAGAGCTTGAAGTACATCTTCACTCAACGTGGACTGAACATGAGACAGAGGAGATGGTTAGAGCTGTTGAAGGATTATGCCATTAATCTGCAGTATCATCCCGGCAAGGCAAATGTAGTGGCAGATGTACTTAGTAGAAAGTCCGGAATGATCAACGGCATTGAGATAAAGGAGGAAATTATTAGAGACTTGGAGTGACTAGACATGGAGATCATGGTACGTGGATAGCATGGTTACTGGGCTAATCTTAGAATGGAACCCGAGTTACTCTCTAAGATTAAGGAAGCTCAGAAAGATGATGGTGAAATTTGGGCGATAAATCAGAATTTGGAGAAGCAGACAGAATTCCGAGTAGACCAGATGGTATCTTATGGCAGGGCATGAGACTTTGTGTTCCTGATGATCAAGAACTCCGTGAAGCATTGTTAGCTGAGGCATATAGATCCCCATTCTCTATTCATCCTGGTTCGACCAAGATGTACCATGACATCAAGCAATACTTTTGGTGGAGTGGTATGAAACAGGATGTTACGACTTACGTCTCCAAATGTCTTACCTTCCAGCAGGTTAAGATCGAGCATCATCAATCTGGCGGTCTTCTTCAACCGTTAGATATTCCAGAGTGGAAGTGGGACAAAATCACCATGGATTTTGTTACCGGTCTTCCGCCGACAAAGAGGAAGCACGATGCGATTTGGGTTATCGTTGATCGACTTACCAAGTCAGCTCATTTCTTACCGATCCACAAGGAAGATTCGGTCAGTAAACTCGCCGATACTTACAAAGAGGAGATCATGAGACTTCATGGTGCTCCATCCAGCATCGTCTTAGACAGAGACCCTCGGTTCACTTCGCGATTCTGAAGAAGTCTGCAGAAAACTTGGGAGACAAAATTTAAGCTTATTACGGCTTTTCATCCTCAAACAGACGGGAAATCGGAGCGAACGATTCAGACATTAGAAGAGATGTTGAGGTCATGTGTGTTGGAATGGACGGGAGATTGGGACGACTACATCTGTTTGGTAGAGTTTACATACAACAACAGTTGGCACGCAAGTATCAAGTGTGCTCCATTTGAGATGTTGTATGGCAGAAAGTGTCGCGCCCCAATCTGTTGGGATCAGGTTGGTGAGCGAACACTTGAAGGACCAGAAATGATTGAGTTGACCAACGAGAAGGTCGCAGTAGCTAAGCAGAAACTGCAAGAAGCACAGTCACGTGAGAAGATTTATGCAGACAAGCATCGTAGGGACTTACACTTTAACGTAGGAGATCACGGTTTCCTTAAGGTTTTGCCGGCACGTGGTGTTAGACGTTTTGGAATCAAAGGGAAGCTCAGTCCTCGATTCATCGGGCCGTTTGATGTCAGTGAGCGAGTCGGTGAAGTATCTTACCGTTTAGCGTTACCTCCGCAGCTTTCTCATGTTCACGATGTTTTCCATGTGTCCTTACTCAGAGGGTACAAGTATCATCCCCTTCACATGGTTCAGTATCCACTGGAACAGATTCGTGAATATCTCACTTTTATAGAAGAACCCGAGCGAGTTCTTGATAGACAAGAACGAGTCATGAGAAGGAAGACGATTCCATTCGTCAAAATCCTTTGGAGGGATCATACCGAGCGGGAAGCCACTTGGGAAACAGAGGAGTCTCTCCGGGCTTCTTAACCTCATTTCATATTTTGAATTCGGGTATGTTCTTATTTTACAGTTTACGTTATCTATAGTTCGGGGACGAGTTATTCTTTTTAGGGGGGAAGAGTTGTAAAACCCGCATGCTTTTACCATGAATAGTACCCTTATGATCGTACGTACATGATTTAAACTTTCCTTATTTAGCACGTTTATGTTTCACGATTAGGAAATTACAAGTATTACGTACGTGTTATTACACGATAAGTATTTTATACGTATTAATGTACGATAATTATTTCAACAATAATTATAATCACGAACATACGAACATGAAATCATGAACGTAAATAATCACGAGCAAAATATTATGTATTTACGTATATTTATTACGAGTACGTATAAATATAAATTACGACACGAACGAACAAGAATTAAAAAACGTAAACACGACACGAGAACACGCAATATTTTAGAACACGAAAAACATCGGGTTTCCCCTTGGTGGGCCCATGTAGCCGCGACACACACAAGGAAGGAGGGGGCCCACAAGCCATTTTTGGTTTAATTAATAAAAACTAAACTACAGAGTTTTTCATAAAATACTTTTAAAGAAAAATTAAAAACCCTAGCCCCCTTTGGACCCCATAGCTGCGGCACCTACATCAAGACAAGGAGGATTCGATTTTGATTTTTGGATCTTGGTTAATTGGTTCGTGTTCGTGTTATTTTCAATCACACGTCAAGGTAAAAACACAAAACCTTAATCTTTAATCTTTTATTTAATTATGTTTATCATTAGATCTATGAAAACATTTAAATAAACATGTTATGGAATTATTAAAACATGGAAAAGGGGGTTTTGTTTGGTTTGCTTGGGTTCCACAGCCAATCGAGAGTCAAAGACTCTCGGTGTCCCTTGGTTAACCACAACCGAGACCCCTATGGGGCTCGGTGTGGGTCTCGGCGCAGAAGCAAGCACCACCGGCTTGCGCCGGTGGTTGTTTGTGTCGGACGGGAGAGCAGCGAGGCAGCGGCAGCAGCCGCCGCCGATGGCAGGCAGCCCCCAGCTGCCACCGCAGCTACGGCTGTGGGTGGTGGTTGGTGGTGGGGTTTTGGTTCGGGCCGGTTCATGGGTTTACGAGTCCGGTTCATGACATGTTTAGTTTTAAACACGGGTTCGGTTCACGGGTTATTTTTTAAGATTAATTATTTATTTTTACAAGTTAAATAATTACAAGATTAATTAAATTAATTTAACATGCTAAATAATTAATTTAATTTGGACATGACTTAGGTTATATTATTATTAATAATAATACATGACTTTAACCTAAGTTTTTTTATTAGTTAAATTAGACTAAGAAATTAATTAATTATTAAAACATGACTTATAATTAATTAATTTTCATGACTTATAATTAATTAATTTTCATGACTTAGGTTATAATAACCTAAGTATTATTACCTAAGTATTATTACCTTTTATTTAATTAAATCATGTTATATTTAATTAAATCTTATAACCTATAGTTTATTTAAATTACATGTAATAATTAAGAAACTATACTATATATCACATGACTTAGAATAATAATCAGTAAAACTTAAGCTTATATATTATTAGCTTAATAATCTAGCTTATTTCTATTTATGGAAACTTTCTATTTTTAGAAACTTATTTAATTAAAGCAGCTAATCTATTTATGGAAACTTTCTATTTTTAGAAACTTATTTAATTAAGGCAGCTAATCTATTTATGGAAAATTTCTATTTTATTTAATTAAGGCAGCTAATCTAGTTATGGAAACTTTCTATTTTTGGAAACTTTCTATTTTTGGAAACTTTCTATTTTTGGTAACTTTCTATTTTTTGGAAACTTTCTATTTTAGGAAACCTGCTATTTTTAGAAAGTTACTTATTATTACACAACAAGTATAATAATACAAGAAATACAAGTAATACTTAATCAGAATAGACAGAATACATGATAAACACATCATAATGTTAGAATCAGTAAAACAAGACATGAACATATAAAACAGGCTAAGACATGATATAAAACCAGTTACGTAGTCAGTAATCAGATACTTATACACGTATATTATTTATGTAGCATTAGTGATATCGAAGTAGGACTCTCTTTCGTTCTTCTTCTTCTTCGTTCACTGGACACAAGGTACGGATTCTCCGTCCTTTCAATATGGACATTCTTCCTTATTAGGATTTCCCGTATGCAGCCAACTATTTTCCCCAGTATATGTTTTATATGTTTTTGAATTGCTTATGTTTAATTAGATGTCTAAAGCCATATACATGCATGCTAGTTTCACCTAGTTCTGGAGGTACCATAACCATAACACTGGAGGCACTAGTGTTATGACTCCACCAGACGGAGTGATAGCTCGTGGCGTCCCTTCAGCTTTTGGCCATATTATTGTTATCATGTGGGGCGTATGGGTGCATCCTAGGTTACATGTTTTCAGCAGATTATTCAGGTGAATGTGGTGTGTGCCTTGCATCCTTCACAAGGAGTTGATCCCTTCTACCAAAAAACTTATATTAAATTATAGGCAGCTCCTCTAATTTGCATGACGAGGTCACCCCTCTAAGTATTCATGCACGTTGATATTTCATGACCTATATTTGCTAATTGGTAAACATGTTAAACAGTTTTTATAATATAAACATAAGGCTTTTCAAACTATAAAACCAGTTTTACTATGATATACCAGGTTATTCAGGACTTAGTCTTTTCCGCTGCTTTATGCTTTATGCTTATATTATTGTTAGCCCTATATTTTATATAGTCGAATAAGAATGTAATAGGTCATCTTAGTCGTTAAAAGGTCTTGTATTGTAATAGGTTAGTCGGGAAAACCGGGCTTGGACTTTAAGCTAATATTGTATAAGTTAGGGGCGTAAGCCCAAAACAAAGCCAAGCCCGGCCCAAGATGAAGCCCACAAAGGCCTTAGAGCCGTGGGGTAAATAACCCTCTTTCACATGTGAAAGAGGGTGTTGGTTCATTTCATTAAACACATAGTTTTAGTGTAAACCTTCCACCTCTCTCTCTACTCTCTCTCTCTACTTTTCTCCTCTTTCTCTCTCTAAGAATCTTGTGTTATGGATTGAATGGGAATAACATTTGGTATCAAGAGCCTATAGTGGATAGGTGATTGAAGATTCGTGTGTGGTGTTCTTGAATTTTCGTGGCCTTTTTGATCCATATCTCACGTCCCATATCTTTTTTTTGTGTTTTTATGGTCTTTTCTTGATACAAATCATCTACATACTAGTAGTAGTGATTTAGGTATCTTGGTTTTGGCTAAAACACAATTTTTTTTGGATCAAAAGTTGCGAAATCTCTTGTTTTTCTTCATTCCGAAATTCTAGCAGAAACTTCCATCGGAAAGTACAAATTGTACTTGGGCTTCCATCGCAGTAACCTTACCATCGGAAAGGGTTTGGTTCTACATTGCGATCGTGGGTTTTTGTTACTTATTCCGATCTGGACATTCCGATAGGCTTTGCGATCTGGACATTACGATCTGGACATTACGATCTGAGCATTGCGATCTGAGCATTGCGATTGAGCATTCCGATTGAGCATTCCGATCTGGACTTTCCGATAAGTATTCCGATGGACATTCCGATGGGTATTTTGTTTGAGTAATTTTTAGACTTAGCCACTATCTAGACTAGTTTCGGAACGTAGTTTACACGAAGATTAAAAAAAAAATTAAAAAAAAAAAAAAAAAAAAAAAGAGTTAAAATTTTTAGGTCAAGTAAATTCAAATTTTTTCCCTACTAGTTTTTGGCTATTTCTAACTCAAATTCAAAATTTGGCGATACAAAATTTTTCGGCTTACCGTTTTGTCAGACTGAGGAATTTATTGTCGGACTGAAAAAAAAAAAAAAAAAATTTTTGAATTTTCGGAATTTCAATTTTAACCACACATCATCACAACAAATCCACTAAGATCTGCAATTCATCCACAAGTATTCACCATGTCTAACAACAACATCAACATTGCAACTGCTAATCAAATTCGTTTGGAACAAGGTGGAAACGGTAACCCACCTGTGCTCACTGCCGGTTGCTACGTTCAATGAAGATCTCGTTTTCTTAGATTTCTCGATGGAAAAGAAAACCGAACTGCTCTTCGTCACTGCCTTGAGAACCCACCTCCAGTTTTTGAATTCAAACCAATTACAACACAGGCAGAGGATGGTACTTCATCAACTATACGAGCTATGGAGGATTTTGACACATGTTCTGCTGAGAAAAAGAAACTCCTCCAAGCTGAAGCTGATGCTGTAAATTTCATACTCAATGGAATTGATAATGATATCTATTCCACAGTTGATGCATGTCCTAATGCTATGGAAATATGGAATGCAATTCATCGATTGAAGCAAGGTGAGTCAATCAATGTTCAAGATCTCGAGACTAATCTACTTTGGGAGTTTGGAAAATTCACATCTGAAGATGGTGAATCCATTGACTCATATTACTCGAGATTCTACAAAATGATGAATGAGCTTGTCAGAAATCAGTGCACCATCTCCAATCATCATGCCAATGTTCAGTTTCTACTTCAACTCAAACCGGAATGGCAGAGGTTTGTGACTTTGGTCAAACAAAGGGAGGATATCAAGACTATATCTTACCACAAACTTTATGATATCTTGAAACAACATCAGAATGAAGTGAATGAACTAAGGGCTGAAAAGGCAGAACGGTCTGCTAATTCTATTACTTTTGTGGCTGCTACTTCAACAAAACCCGTTCCCCGTCAACAACCACCTACTCATTCCTCAAAGTCATCAAGCTCATCCCCCAAACCTCTAGCTGTTGCTAAACACAAAGCAAAAGCAATTGTCCCCACTCCACCTCCAAAGTATGACACCGAGTCAGATGGAGACAGTGATGATGAACAAACTTCAAGGGACAAGAATATTGAAGAACTCATGTCTTTACTCACCACAACTTATAAGAAGATCTACAAACCTACCAACAACAACCTCAGATCATCATCCAATGCTAGATATAAGGAAGTTGATCATGCACCTAGGTATGATCGTGATGCTAGGTATGATAATCAGAGGATGCTGAATCAAGTTGGAGCTAGAGATACTGTTGGCACTCCGGTGGTGCAGAAGACTGGGATTCAGTGCTTCAACTGCAAGGGATTTGGTCACATGGCTAGGGAATGTAAGAAGCCAAAACGGGTTAAGGATTCGGGATATCATAAGGAAAAGATGTTGTTGTGCAAGAAAGAAGAAGCAGGAATTCCACTCACAGCAGATGAAGTTGACTGGCGTGATGACACTGATGATGAAGCCGATGATCAAGAGTTAGAGGCACATTATGTGTACATGGCAAAGATTCAAGAAGTGATCCCAGAGACTGATGATACTTCTGGACCCATCTATGATTCTGAGCCACTTGAAAAGGTACCATCACATGATAACTATAATGTGTTTGCTAATGAACGACGGCATCCTGAGCAACCCGAAAGCATCAATGACACATATGTAATGGACACGGAGGATAGCAATATCTCTACGGATTCACAGCATATGTGTAATGATGACGGAAAAGCTGTTCAAGATACTGACTCGGATGAGGACCGTGATTTGCTTGCGTCTATTATTGATTCTTTAAAACGTGAAATTGATGAAAACAAAGAAGCTAATAAACGTTTGAAGCAAGCAAACACATCCTTAGCCAAGGAGATAGACAGGCTTAAAGAGTGTGATTATGTAAAAGAAGCTGATCGACGGGTTGCAATAGCTAATGGTTTGGTATATGAACGTAAGGTGCTCAACGAACAATATTGTTCTGAAGTAGCACACGAAATTCATATGTCAAAACAGAAGATATCGGAACTTGAAGAACAACTGCTGCTACATAAACTCCAAATTACTAAATTAGAGTCGGTTAACAAAGAACAAACTGAGCTTTATAAAACTCGTGAAGAAAAGGATATTGAAAAAATTCTTGCTTTGGGAAAGAGAGTCGACACGTTAAACAACATTGTTTACAAAACGGGTCAGTCTATTCAAACTATGAATATGCTCAATAGAAATATGAAAACGAGTTTTGTCAAGCCTGAATATCTCAAGAAAGCTCAAAGTACCAAGCCTGCTCTTTATGATATCGGTTGTTATGTTGATAATCTTGCTCTTATGCTCTCCCCTGACTGCGACGAAATCATTCGTCAACAAGAAGAAAGTCGATCAAACTTAAGTGATTTAATAAACCTTTCTGATTCTAACAATCATATTAAGTTTGTCCCTCAAAAAGAACTTTCAAAAGAACAAAAGATGTATAACAGTGTTCCACCACCAAGTGATGAACCACAAAAGAAAGTTTCTTTAAAAAGGAGTTTCAAAAAGCAATCAATTTTGTTAGAAAAGCGAATTTTGGATGAAAAACGTAAATGGGATGAGAAAAGCAAAAGTGTTCAGCAATTTGAGTTTATAAAACAAGGGGTTTTAAATTTGTACAAAGGTGTCGTCGACTATGAAAAAGTTTCTAGGGATACCATTTGGAATATTAAACCTAACCCACAAGTAGAAGTCGTCATCCAACAATGCATTGTTCCAACCATTGATGATCTTTCAAAAAATGTGGAAATGTTTTATAATGCTCTCACTGAGGAAATGTTAACTGATTTAAGCTATGTCAAATCTCTTGAAGATGAAGTTGATTTTCTTCAAATTAAATTAAAGACACAAGAACACCAACTTTCTAACGAAATTGATCGACTTTCCAAGGAATATTTTTATGCTGACCATATGAATGCTATACTTGGTGTGTATACCGATCTGGATCAATATTGTCATGTAGCATGTTTAGTGTCAGAATCGGACGCGAAATGTCGCAATCTTGAAGTAGAGCTTTCGAAACAAATTCAGTCATATAACAAACTTTCGAAAAGTTTTTCTCAACTTGAGAAACACTCCATTTCTCTTGAACTTGCTTTACAAAAAGGTGAAAAATCTCATAATCATAAAAAGTGTCAAGAAATGTCAGCTTCTTCGTTTCGTCTACTAAATGAAAAAGATTTCGAAATAAATGATTTGAAAGCTCAGCTAAAAGAAAGGGACATTGCCATTAGTGAGTTACAGAAACTCATTGAGAAAATGAAAGGAAAGTCTGTTTTGGGTAAACCATCTGCCGTTCGTCAACCGAATGCGGTTAAATGCCCTAAAACATCTATTTTGGGACAACCCCCACAGACTTTGCCTAAGATAGGAAATGATAAGAGCACTAATGTGATAGCACCTGGAATGTATAAGATGAACACTAGGTCCACTCAAACTGGAACAACGCAGTTACCTCAGAATACTAGGAAAACTAATCAACGTGTGTCTTCTTCTACAGGAGTAAATCCCACTACTAGTGTTAGCGGACCACAGCTTAAGAGCACTAGAGTTGAAGATAGAGTCATGCCTAACAATAGTCAAGGGAAGAAGAATGAAGTAGAAGATCACCGTAGGAATTTTAAGTTTTCTAAGAATAAAACGTCTGTAACTGCATGTAATGACAGTATAACTGCTAAGACCTCGAATGTTGAATTTGTTTGTGTTGAATGTGACAAATGTGTTCGTACTTTCAATCATGATGCTTGTGCTCTTAATCATAATGGCGTGAATGCTAGAACTAGGAAGCCTATTCTTGTGCCCACTAGTACTAGAGAACCCACAAGAACTTTGAACCAATCCACTGATCAACCACTTAAGAAACTAAGTGCGTTAGACTCCACTACTCTGCGTAAACAAAACAGATTAAGGAAGTTATATGAGAACATGATTAGGACATGTACACGGGGGTATTCGAGATATACACCACCCGGATACAAATGGGTACCTAAGTTAACCACTTTAGTGATTGGGTCTAGGAATATCAGCTTGACTGTAGACTTTGCATATAGGCCCACTACTATTTTGGAACCCGTCTCTATCAAGGGATCCCATTTGTCAAATGCTACATTGTCTTCTAATTCTTCTGCAGCTCGTCGAACTCATCCTATTCATAATGGACTCCGGGTGCACAAAGCACATGACGGGCAATCTCAAGCTTCTCATTAACTTCGTGGAGAAGTTTCTGGGTACGGTACGGTTTGGAAATGATCAATTTGCACCGATACTCGGATATGGAGACTTGGTTCAAGGGAATATCACTATAAAACGGGTTTATTACGTCGAGGGACTGAATCACAATTTATTCTCGGTTGGTCAATTTTGTGATGCGGATTTGGAAGTGGCTTTTCGGAAATCTACTTGCTATGTTAGAGACTACGATGGGAATGACCTTCTTACAGGTTCTCGTGGTTCTGATCTCTACACAGTAACTCTTCAAGACACATCTTCAACAAATCCAATTTGCTTAATGGCTAAAGCTTCATCATCTCAAGCATGGTTATGGCATCAACGATTGTCACATCTCAACTTTGACACCATAAACTTGCTTTCGAAGAATGATATTGTGACCGGTCTTCCTAAGTTGAAATTCGTCAAAGACCATCTTTGTTCTTCTTGTGAGTTGGGGAAAGCAAAACGGAAGTCTTTCAAAACAAAGACCACCCCTAGCTCAAAAGGACGATTGGAACTTCTACACATGGATTTATGTGGTCCCATGCGTGTAGAGAGTATTAACGGGAAAAAGTATATTCTAGTGATTGTTGATGATTACTCTAGATACACATGGACTTTCTTCTTAAGGTCCAAAGATGAAACACCAGAGGTTCTCAAAAACTTTCTCAAGATGATACAACGCAATCTTCAAGCTCAAGTCTTAACCGTAAGAACGGATAGGGGTACTGAATTTTTGAACAAGAACTTGCAATCTTACTTTCAAGAAAAAGGCATCGAACATCAAACGTCTATTGCTCGAACTCCTGAACAAAACGGCGTTGTCGAAAGACGGAACCGTACTTTGGTTGAGGCTGCTCGAACAATGCTTTCTGCTTCAAAATTACCGCTATTCTTCTGGGCTGAAGCAATTGCAACTGCCTGTTATACTCAGAATCGTTCTCTCGTCATCCCTAGACATGAAAAGACACCTTACCACATCATCAATGGCAGGAAACCTACTGTAAAATTCTTTCACGTATTTGGATCTTTATGCTACATCCTTAAAGACGGTGAGAATCTCGACAAGATGAAAGAAAAAGGTGATGCATGTATTTTTATGAGGTATGCTACATTGTCGAAAGGATATCGGGTCTATAACAAGAGAACAAAGATCATTGTCGAAACAATTCATGTGAACTTTGACGAATTGCCACAAATGGTACTTGATCACAACAGCTCAAGTCCCGCACCTCAATGTCCAGCAATGGCACCTACACACAACAGTGTACGTCCCGTGCAAGAATGTCAAGAAAACACTCCTACAGCAGACTCGACGGATACGACACAAATGAATGAGTTGGTTGATTTATATGATCCTATGTTTGATGAATATTACTATGGAAACAATCAAGTTGTGTCAAAGCCTTCCGCTGTCAAGACTACTGATGCACCTGAACAAAATCAACAAGACACAACTGCCTCTACTTCAGCAACCGTTGCTCAAGAGACTATTCCATTGGTTACTCAACAAACTCACGAAACAATCATACAACCAACATCACCAACCGTCAATGTTGAAGGACGAAACAACAATCAAGCAGTCGATGCACAACCTGACGATGAAGAATTTATCAATCCGTTCGGTACACCGGTACACGAAGTCGGAGAGTCTTCTAGTCAACATGTTGATCCGTCCAACATGCATACATTCTACCAACCATATCCATCCACTCACCATTGGACACGTGATCATCCATTGGAGCAAGTCATTGGAAATCCTTCACAACCGGTTCGAACACGCAGACAACTCGAAACCGATGGCGATGTGTGTCTGTATGCACTCACCGTGAGTTCAACTGTACCTACAAACATCAAACAAGCCATGACTGATCATGCGTGGATTGAATCAATGCAAGACGAAATTCATCAGTTTGAACGCCTAAATGTTTGGGAACTTGTTGACCGACCCTATGGAATGTCAATTTTAGATTTCAAATGGATCTGGAAAAACAAACTGGATGAAGAACAAACCATCATCAAAAACAAATCTCGTCTTGTAGTTAAGGGATACCGTCAACAAGAAGGCATAGACTACGATGAATCATTCGCTCCAGTCGCTCGTTTGGAAGCAGTCAGGATATTCCTTGCTTATGCTGCACATAAGGGATTCACGGTTTTTCAGATGGACGTCAAAACAGCTTTTCTCAACGGTCATTTGAAGGAAGAAGTGTATGTGAATCAGCCGGAAGGATTCGTCGATCCTCATCATCCTGACAAAGTCTATCGTCTCAAGAAGGCTGTATATGGACTTAAACAAGCTCCAAGGGCATGGTACGAAGAACTTTCAAACTTCTTGGTGTCCAAAGGATTCTCCAAAGGTTCTATTGATCCTACTCTCTTTACTAATAAATATGGGGATGACATAATGCTGGTGCAAGTTTATGTTGATGACATTATTTTTGGTTCTACAAACCTAAAACTTTCAAAACATTTTGAAAAATTAATGCACAGCAGATTTGAAATGTCAATGATGGGGGAGCTAAAATACTTTTTAGGCCTCCAGATTCATCAATCCCCACGTGGTATCTTCATTAACCAAGCTAAGTATGCTCAAGAGATACTTAAAAAGCATGGTATGACCTCATGTGCTCGCGTTGGTACACCATTGTCGACCACATCCCTAGACGCTGACTTGTATTCATATCCCGTAGATCAAACGCGATATCGCAGCATGATCGGGTCACTTATGTACCTTACAGCCAGCATGCCTGATATTCATCATGCCACATGCTATTGTGCACGATATCAAGCCAGACCTACTCAAAAGCACCTCAAAGAGGTTAAACAGATCTTTCGGTACCTTAAGAATACCATTCACATGGGACTCTGGTATCCGAGGGAAACCGGTTTTCATCTAACGGCTTTTTCAGTTTCTGATCACGCAGGTTGTCTTGATAGTCGTAAAAGCACTTCTGGTAGCATACAATTTCTAGGGGAAGACAAGCTTGTCAGTTGGTCGTCAAAGAAGCAGGATTGCACTTCGCTCTCATCAGCTGAAGCAGAATATGTGGCTCTATCCGCGTGTTGTGCTCAAGTCCTCTGGATGAGAACTCAACTCACGGATTATGGCTTCCACTTTGATAAAATACCTATGTATTGTGACTCAAAGTCGGCCATAGCCATATCTTGCAATCCGGTTCAGCACTCCCGCACCAAGCACATCGATGTCAGATATCACTTCATCAAGGAACAAGTGGAACGCGGCATCGTGGAATTATACTTTGTCAGAACTGAGTACCAGCTGGCAGACTTGTTTACAAAAGCTCTATCGAAAGATAGGTTTGCGTATCTCGTTGGTCGTCTTGGTATGAAGTATATGACTCCAGAAGATTTGGAGGTTTTGGCAAATGAAGCTGCTTGATATTCTCTCACTATGACTTCTAGGCGCATCACAACTTAGAACTCGGACCTCAACTAAGGAAAGTTTATCTCGGACGATAACTTATCCTTCTCAACGAGAAATTCATCTTTCTCGGTCATGAGCTTCTCATAAAAACATTCAAAGTTTTTAAGTTCATGAAAACGATTTCTAAGTAAATGTCAGCTTAGAACTCGAACTTCAACTTAAGGAAAGTTTATCACGGATGACAACTTATCCTTCACAACGGGAAATTTATTTTTCTCGGTCATGAGGTAGTCACAAAACAATCAAAGTTTTGAGCTCATGAAAAACGGACCCGAAAGGGGAGTGTACGTTTCAGTGCGCTTTCCCTAATCAATAGAAGAGAAGTCTTCTATCCTGATTATTTTAAAACCGTTGAACACAATTTTTCAAGAATTTCTCAAAAGGTTTTTCTAAATCTTTCAAAATTGTGTGTTCAACACTCCCTTCCTCATAATAGGTTTTTATATCTAAAAATGTCATATGTTATTTTGATCAATTTTTGAGGGGGAGCGTTTTAAAATCAAGCCTTTTAATGTTGTTGGGTACATCTCTAAAATTGTCATATTTTATGTATCCAACACATTCCGAAAATGATATAAAATTGTCAAATGTAATATATCGGAAAAGGCATCTCAACTCCGTACCTCAACATATTTTGTGGTGTCGTTTTTCTAAAATTTTGTCAAATTTTGTCTCAAGACACACATATATTGTTGAGGGGGAGCGACCCGACTGAAAATGTTCCATGATTCATGCGTGCACACATGTTTCTCTCCCAACGATTTTTCGGAAAATGTCATATTTTAATCAATTGGTATCTCTAATATTATATTTTTATATTAGAGATAGGGGGAGAAAATGTGATTAAAATGTAATATATCGCAACATGTGATCTTAAAGACTCAAGTGCAACTCTTTCCTTCACATGCCAAACTATTTCGTATATCGATGCATGTGTGTAGGGAGAGCTTTTCGGAAATGTAAAACTTTCAAGTGTTAAAAGTTTTGATTTTTATCAAGCACTTTGAATGGTTTTTAATGGTTTTATGGTTACGATCTTTACCCAAAACAACCTACTATCCACGACGGAACGATGGAGTCAAAAGGTGGTTTAGGATAGGAAACTAAGTCCTATGATCCAACCAGAACCGGAGGGATCTACCCAAGGACATTCCATAGCTAGAAATAGTTGTCCTTAGGAAAGATGGATTGGAATGAAGCTGAATGCGGACCAAGTACTTAAGTTAGCACTGGAACAATCACAACAAGGTGCTAATGATGACGTATTGGTAAGCATTGAAGGAGTTGAATATTCTATGCAACTTAGGCAGAAACCGGGTCAATACATCTATTGAAGACAAGTCATCATGGACCCAGTGATGCAATGCACAACCCTTCCCAGCCATTCGAGTTTCTCTCAAAAGAAACTTGTCTCATTGTCACGGAGATCAACACGTATCTTTTGACTTTCTCACTCCGAGTCAGTTAATATTGAAAAGGTGGCAGTCTGCTCCAGCCTCCGATTACCAAAATGCACTTATTGAGTCTAGAGCCAAACGAGATCAATTTATCATCTCATTAGGACACAATCGAGTCCTACACATTATCCTTGTGATATTGCCAGAACATCTGAGTGATACGATTCACAATGAAGATGGAAATCCTGCTTGAGCCAGCATTAAACAAGCTCATGGTAGGTAACTTGTGCGATTCTACACGAATCAAACTTGTGAGAACTGGAAAGCAACTAAGTTTCGATTCTTAATTGATTCAAACTTGATTCCAGGTTTCTTCGCAAAATCCATGTGATCTTGCCAGAACATTCAGAGTGACACTCATTAGTGTTCACAGTGACGAATGGAAATCCTTCCAGTGTCAACATCAAACAGCACTGCGGTAGGTAACTCGCAAGATTCTCTATGAATCAAGCTTGTGACAAACTGGAAAGCAACAATGGTGCGATTCTTTTAGAATCAAACTTGTTCCAGGAAATCTGAATTGACGACTCTAATCAGACGGATAATTTATCCTTATGATTCACTCTTTACGTTCGCAGTCTGCTTTGAGACGGTCGAGTAAAGAGAACTGGCTACTACCGCCGGGAAACCCTGTCAAGGAGGTTCTTAATCGAATCTACCTGATCACAGGTACGGTATTTTAATACCGTTTAACGGTCTTCACCGACCGGAGGTAAAACGCTACCGAGTTAGGATGAAATGTTCAAAGCCATTTTATCCGTGTCTATACATGTTGCTGCATATCAAGAAGGTGGCGTAGCTGTGATACCGATGTCGATTCAGAAGTCACAAGAGCACAAGATGGCGATAATCAAGATACCTAAGAATGTAAGAATGTAATAGGTCATCTTAGTCACAAGGAGTACAGATGAAGATCTCAAGCACTCAAAGTCAAATGACAAAGGCTCAAGATAAAGATCACGAAAGCATGAAGGAACAAAGTTGTTACAAACAAGATCAAGACCAAGATACAAGACCAAAGCAGGAAGATCTCCTCTACAAGAATGTATTCACTCAATCATCTTATGCTTTTTAAGCTTTTTAAGATGACCGATACATTGGGGGAGATTGTTAGCCCTATATTTTATATAGTCGAACAAGAATGTAATAGGTCATCTTAGTCGTTAAAAGGTCTTGTATTGTAATAGGTTAGTCGGGAAAACCGGGCTTGGACTTTAAGCTAATATTGTATAAGTTAGGGGCGTAAGCCCAAAACAAAGCCAAGCCCGGCCCAAGATGAAGCCCACAAAGGCCTTAGAGCCGTGGGGTATATAACCCTCTTTCACATGTGAAAGAGGGTGTTGGTTCATTTCATTAAACACATAGTTTTAGTGTAAACCTTCCACCTCTCTCTCTACTCTCTCTCTCTACTTTTCTCCTCTTTCTCTCTCTAAGAATCTTGTGTTAGATTGAATGGGAATAACAATTATTCATGCTATAATTGTATATCCGTACACTGATCGTTATGCTCAGCCGTTTTTCCTTTCATGTTCCCAAAAAGTCAGGTACTCAAGGACGCTCGTAGACTTTAAGCGTACGTGCATATGGATTGGAAGCTTCCTAGCCTTCATCACTTTATGCATTTCTTTATACTTTTGATACTCATTTCCATGAACATTGTTAAGTCCTTTTCATTTACAGTACTTATGGTTGTGTGTGATGAGTTCTACTCTTGGGGTACCGATGTTTGTTTCCGGTATTTCCTTTAGGTCATGTGATGTTTTATACATTTATCCTTGTATGCTTTGATGACACGACATAATCACGCGTGACATTCCATTTATCAAATTAAAATGGGGTGTTACATATTTATTCGATTTTTACTCGTATAAACAAGAAAACTAAAATTTATATAATTTTATTATAAATTTTTAATAAAACTGATATAATTTATTAAAAAAATTAAATTTTTTTATAAAATTTATTTAAAAAGTAAAAATTTGATTTTTACTCGTTTAGATAGAAAATTTATATAAAAATACATTTATTCTTATCAATTGGTTCGACCCAAAATCAAGATTGCAAAATATTATAAATTTTTGTCAACCAAAAGTGCGTAGGCATTTTAAATTCTAAAAAATTTAATTTTCAAAAATTTTAATTTACTAAATTTAGAATTTTGGAAATTTAATTTACACCATCTTCCAAAGTCCAAACCATTAGATTGCAAAATATCGTCTTTGTCCTCTTACCATACCATCTTCCAAAGTCCAAACCATTTTATTAGGGTTTTGCTAACCAATACCCATTAGGGAGAGGTTAGTGAGTAATAAATGAACACAAAATTTTCAAATTAATATTAAAATGTTTTAAATACACATTAATTTAAGTAAAAATAATGTTTCTATATAGTAATTTACAAGTTTATTTAATGTGTATTTAAAATATTTTAATATTAATTTGATAGATTTATTCATTTATTAATAACTAACTTTTGCTCAGTAAGCATTTGATAACAAAACTCTTTTTGTTAATCATATTATTATTAACCAGCATAGTATATGTGAGTTTAAAACATCATTGTTCAAGTCTGAAATCTAGATCATAACCGTTCAAATATAGAAGAACCAATCATAGTAAATGTTTTTGGTGTAGATAAACAAAATGAAAAAAACGCGATGCTTAATGAGAACTAACTACCACCATAAACTAGCTGAAAAAATATCTTAATGAGAACACTTGGAGCATAGCTAAAGGAGTCGAAGAATGAAAACATAGCTTGGGTTTTACTAAGGCATAGGATGATTTCCTCATGTGGTCGTAAAAGCTACGACTTTTACTTATTTGTGTTTTAAATTATACGTGGCGTACAAGCAAATTCGTTCATACGCCGATGTTGAATAAAAGGTTTTCCTTCGTTAAAGCAAATTCGTCACTACGCTGTGAAAGATTAACCTCTTTACGCCGTAGAGGGTTCGATAGTTGAAATTCTAGTTTTAGTTTAAGTCGTATTTTCCTTTGTTTAGGACTTTTATTCTTCAATTTGTGTTTTTTTAGGGTGTGAAAATAGTGGTATTGTAGATTTGAAAGTGATGATAGAAAAAAAGAATACAAATAAGTGTTATACCAAAGTGGATTAATTTCGGGTGAGGTGGATAAAGTAGCGGACACATGCGGCACGGGATACGGATTATCGGTCCTTTTTTTTCGAGGAGTAACTTTAGTGTAACGTACGAAATTATATTAACTTAGACAAATATTGTTGGAAACTAATGACCCTTCTCTAAAAATAAGGGCTTTGAATTTAGGGCTCGTTTGGTTTGTTGATGGGTTTAGGGTTAACATTTAGGTTTGGGTTAGAATGTGGATTTTGGTTTGAATTTTGATTTGACTTAAGAAAGAAAAAATATTATTTTATAAAAATATATTGATTTTATAATTTCATATTTAAATTAATTTTATGTTAGTTTTAAATAAAAACATAGAAACAAAATAAAAATATTAAAATTCTTGTGGTGGACATTATTTTATCATAAACCCACTAACAATTTTTTTCAAAACCCAGTACCCTTGACCGGATTGGGTCAGTGGGGTTGATGGCATGTTTTTTGCGTCTCGTATTTATAACAAACAACAAAAATAGAAACAAATCCTCGGACCCCACATGTAAACCCAGAAACCAAACGCACCCTTATTGTTTAGGTATCCAAATTACCAATAAAATTCTTGACATCTAGTCTTTGAATATTTTGAGATTTATTAACTCGTGTTAGAAAATCTACTTCATATTTTTGTGATATGAGAGGCTATGGTTTATTTTTTGGATAGAGTTTTCAGATGATTAGATATGAATCGTTTCGTGTTTAATAACACTAAGAATATTTACAGTTGAGTTGACTCATTATCCGTTCATTTAAATTGGAGGAAAGTGTTAGATGCTACTTCATCCGTCTCAAAATTATTGTCATTAAACAAGAATCACGCAGTTTAAGAAAACCATAATTACTTTTTTTACTTTTTGCAGAACGACAGTTTTACCCTTAACTAATTAATTTAAAACTTCTTTAATATTTCTAATAATAATCACAAAGGATATTATTATGATAAATCCGAACAAAATTCTATATCTATTTTTAGAAATGAACAATAATTTTGAGACAGACGAAAAAGGAAAGATGAATAATAATTTTGGGACGAAGAGAATATTATTATTACGGTGTTGTGGGTGATCTCGAGATATCGGAATAACAAGATATTTGGTTTAGTGAAGATGAAAAGGAGTAATACTTTTGATGATATATTTTCTATTGTTTTTTAGTGGTGTTCTAGTAGAAGTAAACATGTTTCGTACAATTGGGCGTTGTGATTGCAAACCCCAAGGTTACCTACGTTTAATTGCTTTATGCTAGATTTTTGCTAGTTTTTTCTTAGTAAATTTTTTCCCTTAAAAAACATTTAAGTTAAAAGGATTCGTCTTCACTGAATAATAAGATATTAAAGCCTTAGGGGCCTTTTTGACTGGAGCATATTGGTGAATTTTGGAAAATATTCATGGCATTTATATTTTGATTTTCCTCAAATACTGCGTTTGGAATGCCAAACAAAAGAATTAACAATTAAAATTCATCTAAAAAGTGAATGATTTTCATTTACTTGTCAATTATTTTTTCATAAACTTTTTTCTATCGGTCTTTTTTATTTTCACTCGTTTAAATAGAAAATTTGTAAAATATACAAAAGTTTATATAAAAATAGTTTATTCGAATTTTACTCCTTTATATAAAAAAAATAAAGTTTATATAAAATATATAAACTTTTTTTTAAATTTATATAAAAGTTAAAAATTTTAATTTTTAATCATTTAAAAAAAAAATTAATTTTCAAAAAAAAATTATAATTTTCAAAAAAAAATTATAATTTTCAAAAAAAATTATAGTTTTCAAAAAAAATTTACAAAAAATATTTATCGAGTTTTACTCTTTTAAATAGAAAAAATAAAATTTATATTAAAAATTATGTATAGTGTTTTTTATGAAATTTATATAAAAATAAAAATAAAAATTTTACTCATTTAAATAAAATTTTAAAAAAATATATATATGAAAAGAGAAAATTCGATTTTTACTCGTTTAAATAGATAATTTATATAAAAAGTATTTTTTCGTGTTAATTTGTTTGACTCAAAATCAAAAATTTCAAAATATTATGAATTTCTGTCAACCAAATATACGTAAATATTTTAATTAAGAGATTTTTAATTTTCAAAAATTTTAATTTCTTAAAGTTTAAAATTTTCGAAATTTTAAATTCTCGAACAAACGATATCTCATGATTAAATCGTCTTTGTCTCTAGCCATACCATCTTCCAAACCATGTGTGCTAGTGTATTATTCTCTCCGTCTCAAATTTATAGTCTTTTATATTATTTTTGGCCGTCTTAAAATTATAGCCCTTTTCCATAAATATATGTAAGTAATATAATAAGTTTATCATATTTTAACTAATAGTATTATAAATTATAAATTATATATAAAGTTTTAATTAATTGTATAAGGATAAAAGTGTTATTTTGCATAACGTAAAAAAGATAATACAGTGATAGTGATGTTTTCTCAAATAATGTGTTTTTTTCAGAGGACAATTAATTTGAAACAGAGAGCGTAGTCTATTAAGTACAAAACATTTACTTAATCATATTCTATTGGTCTCAGGGACGAAGCCATGACAAAATATGACCGGGTGCACAAATTTTTTGAATCGTAATATAACAGATATAAAAAATGATTAAAATGAATGGTAAAAACACGTTCCGATTAACTGGGTGCATTAAAATGTATTTAGAAAAAATCGATATTTTTTTTACAAATTAGCACTAAACAGAAAAAATATATAGGGGTCACGGGCACTCGTAAAAACCCTAGCTCGATCCTTGATTGGTCTAAAACTCGGCTTTATAGTAAGTTCAGTGTCCTTGATATCGATGTGATGGTCTTGTCAATAATAATGACAGACATTGCGAAATTAAAGATGGCTCATGTTATAAAGACCTCCCTAAAATATAGTTGGTACTCTCCTGTTTTTTGATTTTTTTTAATAATTTTATATATGTTATAAAACTGAGATCCTGAAAATACGGATTGAAAATTATAAAGTTTAATATGTCTAAAGCAACAAACAGACAAAAATACGGAAGCAAAACTGATAAAAAAACTGTAAACTGGGGGATAATGGTATAAAAAGTACAAATTTTTGTACTTTTTTGGATAGTAGGGGTATTAATAGTAGGATTATTAAAGATACGTAGTAGTTAGATCATCTCTAATGAAGTAAACCCTTTTAAGCTTTTTACATTTAATGTATTAAATGTAAATGAATTAAATAAAAGCTTTTTACCATTGGAACAAAAGCTTTTTGGAAGAGTTTACAAAAGGTTAATAGAAAGAATTTACATATGTAAAGTCATTCTATAAACTTTTTGTAAATCCTTCTAAAAAGCTTTTAGTTTAATGATAAAAAGCATCTCTAATAATTTTTTAAAATAGTAAAAAGTTTTATATAGTTTTTTTCAATCGGAGATACTCTTAGTACTTTGGTTCATGTATGACCTATCATTATAGTGAGACGTCTATATCATCAAAAGTGGATCCGACAAAAAATATTTGCATGATAAGTTACCAAAATAGTAAAGAAACATTGATGTAGAAACATGACAAGCTGAAAGACTTCAACTCCATGAGTTTTTTTTAAATTTTCTGTTTTTACTATACATCGATGTATCAATTTATTTTTTATTTAATAATAAAGATTTTATTTAAAATTTAAAAAATACAGAAAAATTATTATTATCAAAATGTTTAAAAGTTGAATAAAAAACCGGAAGAAGCAAAGTTGTAAATATAACGACATACTGGTTTATCACTATTTAAAGCAATGAAATGATAAAGAAATAAAATATCAATAGAGATATTACACTCTAATAATGTTTACAAAATATCACTAGTGATATTTATTATTTTTATCACTAATAATAGCTAGTTTTCATCATATTTAATTACAACTTTAGTACTTCTGTCATTCTTTTACAACTTTTGAACAAAATAGTTCTTTCGTGTGTTTTATATTAAGTAATAAATATTTAAAAGTGATACCTTTATATATGATGAAAAACAAAACTACAAAATAGTTTTTCTCATAACTTGATCTTAGGTGTTGTTTGTTTATTAAGAGGCTTTCAATCTGAATCTGAACCGTACATTTAAATCTGAATCTGATGCGCAAATGTCTGAATCTGAATCTACTAAGATTGTTTGTTTTTTAATTAAAAAAACGTCTGAATGTTGTAAATATAAAACAATTCATTTTTACAAAACATAAAAACATTCGACGATAGTATAATAATATAAAAATAAAATATCAAAATCTAAAACATTTTAAGGCATTGTGATGTAATTAATATCGTAAACTGGTTTTATATTCGTAATTGTCCCGGAGAGCTTGATAAAAGTAACGCTCTTTTTATTTGTCTGACCGATTAAGAGGTTTCCCTCATTAAGAGTCTGTTAAGATATTTTAAAGAAAAACAAACAGCACCTTAGATTTGGTTCACTATTAGATCTTAGAAAGTTCTATATATACACTAGCATGCTAACCGTATAATGTGACGACGGGTATAACTATTCTTTTGCAACCCAGTTAATGCTAAAAGTGTAATAAAATTATATAAAAATAAATCAAACTTACTAAAAATTGAAAAAAAAAATCGTAAAATATATCAAAATGAATTTTGAATTAAAGAGCACACAATTTTAAAAAATATGGTAAAATAAATAGATCAAGAGATATTTAAATTTAAAAATAAATGTAATTTTAAAATAAGTTGTTAAAAAGTTTGTTACAAAAAGTTGTTACAAATAGAGTGAATGGTCAAGATTACACCTCTTTATGTTAATTAAAAATGTAATGGTTGAGATTTACTATCTTTATCTTAATTTTTAATTTGGAGTCTTAAATTTATGGTTTGAAGTTAGGTTGTGGACGTATAATTTTTTTGCTTGAAGTTAGATTTGGAGTTAAGATCAACATATAGATCTTTAGTATATAGATCAGGGATTGATATTCATTTTTGGAGCACGGTAAAACCTCATTATTTAGAGTATAAGTTTTTACCACGTCAATTTACAGTATAAAATTTTAACATGGTTTAGAGTATAAAATTTTAAAAGTACTCTAGATAAATCTCGTCGACGAGTTATAAGCTTTTATCATGTCAAAACTGGGTGTACTTTAGTTAGAGCATGTTTGTTTAGTTTTTTTATTAAATTCTGTAAAATAAAAGTGTTTTTTAAAAATATATGTTATCTATTTTTAAATAAGAATATATAACTGTTTGTTTTGTGTACTGAATAAAATGTGTCTGAATTAAAGAAATTACACTTATATTTTTTAAGAGTAGGAAGAGGCAGAGGCAGAAATATGGCCATTGTTGGTAGTAGAAATGTGTTCAGATTCGGTAATCAACATGTAGATTGTGATGATGCTAGCGGAAGAGGCGAAAATATAGGTATTGTTGGTAGTAGACATGTAACCAATAATCAATATGTATATTATTATGATGGTAGTAGAAGTGGGGGAAGAGCTAGGGGCAGAGGCGAAAATATAGGTATTGTTGGTAATGGAAATATAAGCATTGGTGGTAGTAGAAATATAAGCGCTCGTGATAGTAGTAGCACATCGGAAAGCGGTAATCCGAATGCGGATTATGAAAACAGAGAGCTCGTGGTACTAATGACATTGAAACGGAGACATCACAATGTGTACGTGGTTCGAACTTGCCACAGTCAATACCCAATCATCCATCACAAAGGCTGATAATTATAATCTATTTTGGAGGGTATGTATTTAAAACCATTTTTATTGTTTCTTTCTTTTATACTTAAATTGTTTTAACTTTTTCTTGTAATTCATTTATGGATTGTTGTTTCAAATTTGTAGTTTGCAGAAGGTCATGTTACCCGCGATATTATAAGTATTTTCAAAACAATGTTTTATGGTCCTTGGACTTTATGGACAGACATTGACCATGAAAGAAGAGAGCTCATGTTTGAGGAATTTCAGTATATTTTAACTTATCCTTGTAGTTACATTTACTGTTTTGATTAGTATAAATACCTTATTATTACCAATAAATACAAAACGTACTAAAACAAAGGAAAACGAACAAAATATATAAGAATAATTCGACAATCCCCAATCTCTCTTTAGTTTTTTGTAAACCCTAAGTAGTGTTGTCAAGCTCTGATCATAAACATATTAGGTGTTCAGTTAGACTTAAATATAGGCATAATGAGATACATGGTAATAAAAATCATCATGAACGGATCATATGTCTTCAAATCATTATTAGTAATATGTAGTAAATGAGTAATCTGGTTATTTTTACCCACTTTACTTTAGTGTAGTTATTTTGCAAATGAATGCAAATAAATAGCAAGTATTTTACATATCAATAAGAATTAACTTATAAATGGTGTTGTTATATGCTATAACTAGTTGGTAACTATTTGAAGTTTGACCCTGTTACTTAAAAGATGATTACATAGAAGAAACACTTCTATATACTTGTGTCATTCTTGTGCAAGTAATCGAGCCTTAGTAACAATTGTTTTATATACAAGATCTATATCAGTGGTATTCATCAGATAATAAAGTTGTGTATGACGCTTGGGAAAGAGTAATGTCGAGTAGATATTCAGATATATTAGGCCAATATCGAAGGGATGCTGCTGAGATGGCCGCAATGGACAACATCACAGTTGGAGATGACTTTTTTGTGCTTAAGCCATATACCCCATATTGTTCGTTGACCCCGGTACTTCAGGATCCCCAGGATGGAAAAAGAAGTCAAATGTGGCTCGACGAAACAGATTAACGAAAGTAGATGGTGAGATGTCAAAACATACTGCGGGATCCATCACACTTCTTCAACATAAATACAAAATGGTAAATATATATTATTTAATATACCTTTTAAGTTTTATAAATTAGTAAACTTCTAAAAAAGCGTCCAGTTAGCTTATTAGAAGTTGACCATCGTTGTCATACAAGCGCAAATGCGTCGGGTAAGGCGTTAGGGAGCGAAATGGATGAAGCATCGCGGGGCGCAACACGAGGGGAGTACATTAGAGCTAGCTCAAAAAGAGTGGTGATAATTCTTTTTTATACAATATGTATCCAGTGACGTAGTTAATCAATGAATATTATTTATTTAGAATTTTACATTGATTATGGGATTCCGTTAAGGTTGCTTTGGAGGAGAAACAAGGATCGAATGCTAGTGACCATCCACCTAACCCTAACGTCTTTGATTTATGGGAAGATGCTACGGGGGGAGAAGAAGGGTAAGTTAGTCGGGATGGGTACAAGAGGGGGATCCGAGACTTATGGTGGCCCGTACATCAGCAACATCTAGTTTCAGTTCCACGTCTAACGAACAGGTTTGTTTGACCGCCTTTTTTAAAGTCATTTGCAAAGCATAATACATAGATGTAACGTGTGTTTGTTTTAGCTTATGGATTATTTGGTTAAGTTTTTGAATTTTATGATTAGTAATTGTGTTTAATATTTGATTAAGTTTTGTCATTTTGTGATTAGTATTGTTGACTAGTTTGTTAGGTTTGTTAATTGTTATTAAGTTATCAAGTTTGGTTATGTCTTCTGGTTTGATTAAGTTATCAAGTTCGGTTATATCATGGCCTCCACTTAATATTGAGAATAGATAAGAAACTATAGTTTTTATTGTCAAAGAGATATAGATGGATATCTAAAGTAGCTTGACTCCATCTTTACATATGTTTCCTGTCATTCATTGCACTATCATCACATAACTCTAGTTATGTACAATACCCAAAAAGTCAATATGTAATTTTAGTATTTTCGAGTCATGAGGTTACCACACACTGATCGTGTCATCCCTTGATCTTTCATCGATGTTATCCCTTGATCTTTTATGTCTATCCATTGCTTCCCATTAGGATTTTCAACTAAACAGGTTCTTGATCTTCCTAAAAATGTAGGACATGTATTTAACACATCTCACCATGTGCATTAAATTTAGGATCTGCATATAACACTAACTATACGGGTTAGGTGAATATGGTTCAGGAAGGTTGGCTAACGTGTCAGTATGCCTTTTATTCCTATTTTCTTATTTTTAAGGATGGAGATGTGTTTTAAGGTTTCTAATAATGTAGGTACGAACATTGGAAGAGACAATAAGAAGGTTGCAAGAGGAAAACACACAAATAAGAGCACAATCCCAAAGAGATATGCAAATTGAGCTACAACAACAAGTAGAGCGTCAAGTACTAGAACACATGCGACAACGAGAACTAGAGACGGATGCTCGTGAACAAGCTCGAGAGAGAGAATGGCAACAGAGGATGAAGGTCATTAACTTGTTCTTAAAGAAGTTTACGGATTCTCGCCCCTAGCTTGATAACGTCATACATTTGAATATTTAGATATTGTTTCATCTTGAATGTTTTATTTGACTCGTTCAGTTCGACTATAACTTGTAATTTTAATGCTAAACGAATCTTTATTCTTGAATTATCCATTTCTAGTTCGTGCAATATTCATTATTTGTAGATTGAGATTTGGTAATTGAACTATTTAGTCGTGCATTATCTGTTTCTTTCTAGCCATTTTAAATATTAGATTCCAAAAATTTGAGACAGATTTGTGACTGTTTACCGACAATAATTTGCTGACAAATTTTTGAGGATATTTTACCGATGAGTTTCCGACAGGAATTTTATATACTTCTACATTTTTTTACCGACAAATTTCTGAGAGAAATACCAACAGAATCCCGACGCTTGTTTTTTGTCGGTATTTTCGACAGAGTTCCGACCGATAGGCATTAGCGACCAAGCATTTACCGACACACCATTTTAGTCACGAATCTGTCAGAAATCACCTATACCGACGGATTTCCGACAGAAAAGATCGTCGCCAAAAGTCCTTTTTATAGTAGTGCAAGCTTGATCCACCACCCAAGTTGTACAAGGTTGAGTAGTATTTCAACCCGAATATTTTAGACATTATAGCAAAAATTAAAGGCTACTGAGCTCCAAAATAAAAACACATTATGAAGGTGACACATAAAATCCATTGAGTAGTCTGAAGGCAATTAATAAATGCCCAACACAAGAAACATAAAAGAAAATGGTGAGCATCAATGGCCTTGGAAGTTTGTACTTGTCTATTAAAATCTTTGCAATAAAATCTGAGGCGACCCGGTCCATGTAATTACAAATACTAACTAGCGTCACAAAAGTTGTGATGCTAGTACTTGGGTAACCAAGAGACAACCCGATTTGACCTAGATTATCGACTGCGGTTGAAGTGCCACCTACACCAAAGTTACAGTGGTGAATAATATTATCATGTCGATGTTAAAAATCGCTTGAAATATAGTGTAGTCACCCCTCTTTCCGGTGGAGAAAATACGATTTTTCAACAAGATAGTTTTTATTCGGGAGATGTAGGTTTTTCAATAACATCTACCTTATGAGGGTTGTTGGTTGTTATTTAGATAGGGAAATGATTAACCACCCTTTGTTTTCTTCTCCATAGATGATAATCTTCTTTAGACACAATTCCAATGAGAGCAAACAGTAGCATCGCGAAATCTGAAGCTATAATGCAAGATCGAACTCTAGAAATCGAAGCTTGTTTTGAGTTATGATTATAACCATGAGTAACTTACCGAAATAAACCTAATGAAATTATAAAAATTATAAAAGCTTTTGAGCTTATTAGCTTGTCGACAACCTTTAAAACTCTTATAATACGAAGAAAACCGATAGAAACAACAACTGAAAGCCATCCAATATATCAATGACTTTGAATCATACCCATATAAACCATGGTATAATTGAGTGATATTTGCACCATTAGCCCTGCAAAGTCCTTTAGAAGTCCTAAAACTATACCTCTACTTTCAGATATTGGTAGCTCAAGGTAAGACAAGTAAAGGTAAGGCTTTAGGCCTCTAAAATTTTAAGGTCTTGAATTTTAGTACAACCTTATATAAATATATATAACATTAGTCATATGTTTATATGTCGCCATTTATAGACATTATTTAAGGCCGCAATTAGCCGATACATAATCAAAGTTTTAGGCTTTTTGCTTCGAGTTCATTTTTAAGTGTAAAAATTTTAACCAAAATAAATTAAATATATAAATTTAAACCTAATTGGAACTTTACTTCTTAATTTTGAATATTTGAAATTTCGAATAAAAGTTTTATATAACTGAATACCAAAATTTTGGAGCAATTAATATTAATGTGACACAATTTTTTTTAATTCAGGTATGTAACTTCAGATAAAACTTTCATATATCTGAATACTCGAAATTTGGGATTATATGACCTAAAAATTTGGACCAAGCTCATTCTAAGAAAATTGGAAGTCTTGCAAAAAAAATACATTTCACCAAAAATATCCATCGGGTTCCATAAATCCTCGAGAACCCCCTAGGTCCACATGTGTGTTGGGGGATAATGGTATAGATCTATTTTTGAAACTAAAGTTTTTAGAGAAATTATACATATACAAAATGCTACATCGACTGATATACTTAATACTATTATAGTTATAAACTCTTTCCGTAATACTTATTTGGTGTATAAAATAATATTTACAATTTTGGCAACAATTACTACAGCAGAAAGAAGTACGCCCCTTTATAGAGAGGGACGCGCTAGCGCTTGACTAATAGAATAGGGGGGTGAGTAGCTCTTGCTTGCGGTTTTTAAGAATAAATTCAATAAAAGTTATCAACGACTGAAAGTGTTACCAAAACATTATATATACTAGCTTCTTTATCAACTGAAAATAAAATATTATAAAGTATTACTTTCATATAAAAACTTAAAAAGGTAAATTTTATATAAACAATTTATCGGCAAATCATTTTTATAAAAAGTCCACTTCTTAAAGCATCGCTTTAAGCCTCTGAGAAGGCTAAAACGCCCCTGCTTTCAAAGAAGTTTTTTACACAAGTGATCAAAGTACCCGTGTTCACAAAAGTTTGCAGATTTACACCTATGCAAATGAACAAACACATTTGCCAAACTGGTGTTCTAGCTATTTTTCCAGCAACAACTAACCAAATCATGATGTGCCACCAAAGTTACACTTAAGGTTTACTAATTCTCAACCTACTCCTAATATCCCAACTTAGATAAGTGAATGAAACATGGAGTTTTCATTAAACACATATGGGGTAACGAGGATTCTTTCCCACTTTTCTTCGATATATCAAACGATCATAATTTCAAACCAATCCAAAATTTTGTACCAAACCTTTCTTTACTCAAGCAACACGATTAATTGCATACTTATTTTTTTGACTTAGTAATTTTATATATTATGATCAATATTTAATTACACAGATCTACAAGGCATACGAGCAACAAGCTGCGCCGCAAGCCCTATTTGAATAGCGAAACTAATTCTACGAAAAAACACATCTAGGGATTTAGGTGTCATAACGTTGCTATTCATTGCGCGTTGAATTCTCTTCAGAATCTCCACCGCTTCAGGTGCAAGGAAACCAAAGGTATCAAATACAAAAGGAATAAACACGTGCTGATTTTCAATGCATGATTTTTCGTGTTTTGTCACTTTGCATGAGGTGGCTTTCAAAGCAGCCTGGCCCGCTGTAAAACGGCTACCCAACCCCACTAGAGGAGAAACTCCAGTCAGATCAACACACGCATGTTTTCTTCCAGCCCATCCAAAAACCAGAATATCCGCCGGTTTGAGTGTGGATCTTCCATCTAATGGGCCAGTCAAGAAGTTCACAGGTGCTTCTTTCTTGTCGGAGATACCAACACGCCTACATATGTAAAAAAGAATGTCTCTAATCATATCATGTCGATACTTGAAGCCCGTGAGCTCTTTACAATGGACCGCATGTTTCCCAAAGGAATCCAAACATGCCTTGCGACAAATAGGGCATATTGTATCAACAAAAAATAATAGGATCATGAGGCGATACTTAAGAATAGAACGGTATTTCACTGGTGACTTATGTTGGTCGAGTCCGTCAATAGGGATAGCTAGTAGGAAATCTTGAACATGTGATGCGCTCAAACACTCAAAAATTGCTTTCTGCCTCAAAGTCATGTCAAAGTGGACCTCTGATAACGACCAAAATATACATATTCAACCCGTTATTATAATGTCACTTTGTATTATAAATAAGGGCTTTCGATACTTAATATATTGCGTTTTACATGCAGCTATGAATTATAAGAAGCAAAGTGAAGAAAATACAAAGAAGGGTCCTTATTCTGCAATTTAGCCAAACTATTGAGAGAAGATTCTGGAACGCACAGAAGTGCGGCACACATTGTCAGAAATGCGGCGCACATTCCCACATCCAATGTCCGGCGCACTTTCGGATAAGTCGGCGCACATTGCTCTCAGCCAGCACTATAAATAGGAACCACTTTTACTCATTTGACATATATCTCATCTTTCAACCACTAGCTTTATAGTATTATTTTCAGTATTATCCACTTTTGGGAAATACTTGTAACGAGAGTATTCCACTATTCGATTCTTGGAGGAACGATACAATCGTGACACTTGTGTACTCGTTCATTCGATCAAATCTAAGTATGATGTTCTCTTACTCTTTTCCATTTGTTACTTTGATTACTATGCTAGGCTAAGCTATTTGTGACTATATGGGTATGTGACTATGATTAGTGATGATGCTATGATATGATCCTTTATAATTTGATTTCAAACTAATGTTGTAGAACTATTTTACCACCTCGTTCTATAAACCATATTTTATCTAGAGTTGAATTGTTACGATAGCTTGGCGTTGAGAAATGCAAGTTGTTGTAATAAGGTTTTAAAGACTTGTCGATGGTTTTGAATCTTTGGTTGGAGAGATCCGCTTAGAAACCTTGATAAAATATTGAATTCGTTGGAAACTTGTTTTGAGCTTAGTCGCTTGAATAAACATAAGTCTTGAATCAACCTAAAGTAAATTGTGCAAATGCCATTTTGACGAAAAAAGATCATCACTCTTTACCTACATAAACATATCTCGGTCATTATTATCATCATCACGAACTCATACGAACTATCCCATATTAGTCATATTTATTACTATTTTTATTCATATCAACCATTTCTTTCTTCAATTATTATATTGATTATCAAAACGAAACTAAGTCGCAGCGAACGATCCGGGCTTACCACTACAAGCTATATTACAAACGAAAGGATATAATTTCCCGTGTTTGTATTCTAGTCCCTTGTTTTGTCTAAACCTTGTAATATAATTTTAAGACTTGCGAAACGAACATCAAGTTTTTGGCGCCGCTGCTGGGGACTTATAATCATTTTTTGTAACCAAAACTTTTGTAATCATTGTAGAATTGAACCATTTCCCACCCAAACAAACCAAAAAATTTTCCCGCAGTACAGAAAGTACGTCGCATAATCCAAAAAGTGCGCAACACTTCCTGTAGCGAACCAAAGTGTGCCACAAAATCCAAAAAGTGCGACGCACATTTCTTCTGTAAACCCAAAACCTTTGTTGGATGCTCACCCGTTCATCCGAAACTCCACCATTATCACCATTATCAGAACCTGATCGTACCCTTAACCGAAGGTTACGTAGACTTCACCTTCGTATACCTTTCGACAGGAGACACGAGCAATCTCAACCTCGCGAAATCAACCAACCTTTCGACAACCTTTCTCAATTCCTATTTCTCACCAAACTCATCAACCGTTACAATCCAATGTCGGACACTGATGATGAACCAATGTGGTCAGCCGATAGAATTGTAGCACCAACTCCTGGCTCCGTAATCGTTTTACCTGAAATTGCAGACGATTTTGCAATCAAAGGAAACCACTTGACACTTGTCAAAAACCACCAATTTGATGGTCGAATCAAAACCGATCCTCATAAACACATCCATGAATTTACCGGAATATGCAAAATGTTTAACTCTGGAGAAGGACAAGCCGAAGTCGTTCAACTCACGATGTTTCCATCATCCCTCACTTGAGAAGCCAAGTCATGGCTCGACGAATTTAATGAAGGAACCATTCGAACATGGGAAGGTGTTGAAACCGTTTTCATTAGCCGATTCTTTCCTCCTGTCCTATTTGAAAAACTCCTCGGAGAAATACGAAGCTTTTCTCAACAAGATCGAGAAACTCTCACTGACGCATGGTTAAGAAAGAAAGAATTACTTAGAAGCTGTCATGGTCATGGACTAAAAAAGGAAGGAATAATCAAGATTTTCAATCATGGTCTTGACGATGCTACCCTTGATGCATTGAACGCCGCAGCGGACAGTATTTTCCTTTACAAAACCCCTAACCAAGCCTACCAATTGTTAGATGACAAAGTCTTACTCAAGCTTGATTGGTCCAAAAATCACAAAAACAAAAACCCACAAAAAACCGTAGCTTTTGCCGAAAAAAGCAACAACCCAACCGACACTGAAAAAATTATGGCTCGTATGGACGCCATGTCTCTCAAAATAGACACTCAATATAAAGAGATGAAAAATAAAAGTCTTGAAACTTGCAAAAACTGTGGAGGAAACCATCATTCTAGTGAATGTGATGACGATGACACAGCTATGACAAAGGATGTTGGGAATCTAAACTTGTTAGATTCCCTGATCATTGATTTAAACATAATTAAGCTGTTAGATAGTCCCTTGCCTGTGCCTAGGAGGCAGGCAAGTTTCGCAAGACTCACAGAGACCCAAGTCTCTGTGAGTAACCTCAGAGGAGTCCATGTCAGAGACATTGTCAGGGAAGTCGAAGAATTACCTGAAGACATACTCATTGGCTGTGATGGATAACAGCCAAGATGTATCAGGGACTCTGAGGGGTTGAGAGTTAACAGGGTGGCAATACCCTGATAACTCTCAACACACTTTGGACATGCCATTTGTGTGTTCGAGACTATGAAGAAAAAGGAAACTGCTTTGACAACTGTTTCCTTAAAGCATAATGTAAGACTACCAAGAATAGAAGGACATCATGTGACTGATGTGGGAACTTGTAAAAGCTTGTGTAGTCGCCATCGAGTACTGTTTAGGTCAAACTCGTAACACTATAAATAGGATGTGTATCCATGCATTAATGTTTAACACTTTGAGATATTAAGAACATTATTGCATATAACTTAGTGAATCAAACAGCTACGACTGTATTCATAAGTTAGGGTTTATTGTTGTTCAAAGTGTGCACAACACATTGTCATCAAACTGTGTTATCCATAACACTTGTAATTCTTTATTATACAATAATAAGATTACGTTTGAAAAGTAATACCTTGTGTTGATTAAGTTAAGATTAGGGTTTCTTGCATTGATTAGGGACTTTCAATTGGTATCAGAGCGGTGTTTGATATTAAAACCTTCAAGAAACATCGTTCTCAGTTTTATAATCAAGATCCACCATGCCAGAAACTTCTAACCCACCACAATCACCTTCCACAAACCCATCTTCACCAAGACTTAACCCTCATGCCAATGACGATGATCTACCCCAACTTCTTGACTCAAGAGGTGGATCACACGTCACAAGTGTACCAGTCTTTGATGAAGAAGATTTTGCCAGTTGGAAGAGTCAATTTCTTGTATATCTTGATGGACTTGAACCTTTTCTTTTAGAAATTTTAGAAATGGTCCATATATTCCCATGGCGCTTACATCCACTGAAGAAAACCCTCTTCCCAAAACTCTCAAACAATGGACTCCAGCTGATAGGAAATTGGCAAACCAAGATAAACGTCTCAAAAGCATCATAATTTCCTGCCTTCCCAAGCATATCATGAAGTCTGTCATTTAGTGTCCCACAGCTAAACAAATGTGGACAGACCTCATTCTTGGCCATGAAGGACCCTCTGAAACAAGAGAGACAAAGATTCAGGCACTCAGACTTCAGTTTAATGCCTTTAAGTCACTTGAAGGTGAAAAGGTTCAGCAAACCTATACTAGGCTGAAGATTCTTCTAAATGACCTAGCTATGAATGATGTCACTATTGGTCAAGCTGAGATCAATGCTACTTTTGTCAACAGCCTTCCAAGAAAGTGGCTGAGCATGAATCAGACTCAGAGAGCTAACAACTCAATCAAAAATGATACCCTTGCTCAGCTCTATGGTAAGTACAATTATGAAGAAGGGCTGATCGATACTATCTACAAATCAGAGACTGAAAGATTTGTAGTCCAAGGAGCATCTTCCAAAGCATTGATCTCTGCAACACATCCTCATGACAACGATTCTGATGTTGAAGAAGATACCCGTAGCAGCCAAGATTTCTTGACATACCTCAATGTAGAGTTCCATGAAAGAGCCTTGCTAGCCAACCAAAGAAGATACTTCAAAAGATCAGGAAGAGTAGGATCAGCTAGTAAACCAACTGACAGGTCAAAAGAAACTTGTTTTGCCTGTGGAAAGCTTGGACATTATCAAAAAGACTGTCCTTCCACCAAGACATCCTCACCCTCTTATCCATCATCTTCATCCAAACCCTACAAGTTCAAACAACATAACAACTCATCTCAATCTAATTCTCCAGACACCGAGAAGAAAGATTACAAAAATAAGTACAAGGCACTTAAAACTGAGTTAGAACAAATGAACTTGAAGATTGAAGCTCTGTCCAAAAAGAAGAGTGGTGAGAAAAAGACAGAGAAAGGGTTGGTTGCTGAAACTTATGATTGGAATGATGAGCCACTGACTTCAGATGAAGAAGACACCACCAGAGTCAGGGCTTTTATGGCGATAGCTGAGGATGAACCAACTGTTGGAAAAGGTGATGCAAGATCAGGACAATGGGTTGACATCACAATGAAAAAGGTACACAGGCTTTTATCCATGTCTGATAGTGATGAACGTAAGCATGTCCTTGATTACACCATTGTTGATTTACACTTTGTTGAGGAACAAAGAAAGAACCTACTTGATAAGTTTCACTCTGTTAAATCTGAAACGATAAATGCTAAGGCTGAATGTGAAACTCTCAGGCGGGTTAATTTAGAGAAAATATCCCTGCAAAATGAAGTAGCTAGATTAACCTTGAAAAACATTGCTTTAAATGATCAAGTCTCTGAATTGAACAAGATTATTGAAAAATGGCTGTGTGCTAGGTTTACTATTGATGAATTGCTTAGGGATGAAGTGCCTGCTGACTTAAAAAGGGATATATCTGCTAAGAAAAATAAGCTGAGAATTCTCACCAAACCCAAAGACATTGTCTTTAAATCTACCGAGACTATTCATATGTCAGATACCACTTTGACAAATGACCCTGTCTCTGAAGATGTGGCTGAGCTACCACCCTTGCCCAAACTCTCTGGAGTTGAACCCAGCACTTCTTCTAGATCTGCTAAGGATGAACTTAGGACAGATATTGAGAATCCTCCAGCTAAAGTTTTTCATGTTCCTGCTAAACAAACTGGCAAACAAGTAGCTTTTAAGCCTATTACTACTAAAGCTATGAATAAGGTTGAACCTACCACTGAAGATCGCTTGTTGTCTCTTATGAAAGAAGTAGAACTCTTGAAACAACACATTAAGCCTTCCGCTGAATGCTCTACTTCTCATGAACCTAAGTCAGTCCTAGGTGAACCCAAAGGGGAAAGGTTAATCAAACCTTATTGCAATGTATGTAAAAATTCTCACCATTCGACCTTAGATCATGACAGACACATGGCAGCTAAAAGAGCTCAGACACCCTCTAGGGACAGACCACAGAGTTCCAAAAGGCAACAGGGAAATTACAAACCTTATCCTCCCTGTAAATTCTGTGGGTTCACAAACCATCACTCAGACGAGTATGGTGACTTCCCTGGGTGTGATATCTGTGGGAGTTATAACCATGAAACAATGAACTGTCCATCCCAACGCCAAAAGTTTTTCAGGAACACAAGATTTGCTAATAAGCAATTCAGGGAACCCACTGGAAAGTGGGTTCACCATAGGAACTAATCTGTTTCTATGTATCTGTGCAGAAATATCTCAAGGAATCGGTATGGTATCTAGATAGTGGCTGTTCTAGACACATGACAGGGATTCAACAATACCTGCACAGATACTCAAAGGAGCCAGGTCCTAAAGTGGTGTTTGGAGATAACTCTTCAGGTGACACAGAAGGATATGGCTCAGTGAACTGCAATGGGATTACATTTACCAGGGTTGCATATGTGAATGGTCTTAAACACAATCTTATTAGCATCAGCCAATTGTGTGATGCTGACTATAAGGTTTTGTTTACTAAGACTCAGGGAACCATATTCAACAAAAACAATGATGTTGTGCTGATTGCACCTAGAAGGAGAGATGTTTATGTCATCAACATGGTTGTGTGCTCTGAAGACAGCTCAAATTGTTTTCTTGCTAAAGCCTCTGAAAGTGTCAATTGGCTGTGGCACAAAAGACTGTCTCATCTCAACTTTAAGAACATCAATAAGATAGCCACTCAAAACTTGGTTGCTGGTCTACCTTCAGTAATGTTTTCCAAAGACAAAACTTGTTCTGCCTGTGTCAAAGGAAAGCATCACAGGTCTTCATTCAAGACTAGGCAATCATTCTCTATTGACAAGTGCTTACATCTCCTTCACATGGATTTGTTTGGGCCTGTCAAACCTCAGACCATTAATCACAACAAATACACCTTGGTCATAGTTGATGAATTATCAAGATACACATGGGTGTTCTTCCTCAGAAGGAAAAGTGAAGCAGCTGAAACCATCATGTCTTTCATCAGACAGGTTGAAAATTTGAATGATGTTAGAGTCAAAGCTCTAAGAAGTGATAATGGTACTGAATTCATGAATCATCAACTTGAATCTTTTTGTGATAAAAAAGGGATTTCACAGAACTTCTCTTCAGCTGGCACCCCTGAACAAAATGGTGTGGCTGAAAGAAGAAACATGACTTTGATTGAAGCAGCAAGAACCATGTTAAATGGTGCAGCCTTACCAAAGCAATTTTGGGGAGAAGCTGTTCACACTGCTTGCTACACACAAAACAGATCAATCATTATGAAAAGACATGGTAAAACTTCCTATGAAGTTTTCAGAAAAAGATCTCCAGACGTCAGCTATTTTCATGTGTTTGGGTGCCCTGTGTTTATTTATAACTACAGGGATAAACTTGGAAAGTTTGATGAAAAAGCTGATGATGGTTTCTTTTTGGGATACTCTCCAACAGCCAAAGCCTTCAGAGTATTCAACATCAGAAGACAAGAAGTAGAAGAAACATTCCATGTTAGATTCAATGAAGATGATGAAGTCATACAGAGAACAGGAACAGAGGGTGATGAAATAGATTTTAATGAAAATATATCCTTCCCAAGTGATGAGTTCACAGAACCCAGACCTAACAGTCATCATCACTCCAACACTCTTACCCCTTATGTCCCTGCCTTTGACCCTCTGTCTACTCACAACATAGAAGTTTCTACCTATCAGGAACTTGTTGAAGAAGAACCTCAAATCTCTGATGGTCCTTCTCAGACTATTGATGACTCACCAATTCTTCAAATCCCTGAAAACTCTCCTGCTGATAATGAAGTAGCACCTCTTGATATGGCTGAAGAAGACTCTGACACTGAAGTAGTCTTTGAAGAAAGCCCTCCTAGTCAGCAGGATGAAACTCAAACTGTACTAGCTGTGCCCACAAGTGTTCCTGTCCTTGAGTCCCCAGCTCCTCAAAATAAGTGGTCAAGAGATCAACACATTTTTCTTGTCAATATTATTAGGGAACCAAATGCAGGGGTCACAACTAGACAACGAATCCAAGACTCAGAGTCAGCCTCAGCAAATGAATGTCTCTTTGCTGAATTTCTCTCACAAATTGAACCTAAAAGAGTAGCTGAGGCTCTGGTAGAAGAAGGATGGGTAGATGCTATGCAAGAAGAAATCAATCAGTTCAAAAGGAACAAAGTATGGACACTAGTGCCAGATCCACCTAGAAAGAATATCACAGGCACTAGATGGATCTATAGAAATAAGATGGATGAAATTGGGAACATCATCAGGAACAAGGCCAGACTGGTAGCACAGGGGTTCTCTCAGACTGAAGGAATTGATTATGATGAAACTTTTGCACCTGTTGCTAGACTTGAAGCCATCAGAATCTTCCTTGCTTATGCTGCCTATATGAACATCACTGTGTATCAGATGGATGTTAAGAGTGCTTTCCTCAATGGTGATTTGGCTGAGGAAGTGTATGTTGCACAACCTGAAGGATTTGAGAACAGCGAGTTTCCCAACCATGTGTACAGACTTCACAAGGCAATGTATGGTCTGAAACAAGCTCCAAGAGCATGGTATGAAACTCTTTCAAATTTCTTAACTGAAAATAAATTTGTCAGGGGTTCTATTGATAAAACACTCTTTACCTTCAAGGACAAGAGTGATTTCATCATTGTGCAGATTTATGTGGATGATATCATCTTTGGGTCAACAAATGTCAATCTTAGTAAACGTTTTGCTAAATTAATGACCAAGAAATATGAGATGAGTATGATGGGTGAATTAACTTACTTTTTGGGTTTTCAAATTAAATAATGTCCTAAGGGAATTTCAATTTATCAAGAAAAGTATGTTAAGGATTTACTTAAAAAATATGACTTAGCTGATTGTGCATCAGTGAAATGCCCCATGCTTCCACCCAACAACTTGGGCCCTGATGAGTCAGGGATCTCTGTCAATGAGACTTTATATAGAGGCATGATTGGGTCACTCATGTATCTAACAGCTAGTCGTCCAGATATCCAATTCTCCACATGTCTCTGTGCAAGGTACCAAGCTAACCCAAAAGAATCCCATCTAGTGGCTGTAAAGAGAATTTTCAGGTATCTCAAAGGAACACCATCCCTAGGTCTATGGTATCCAAAGGAATCAGGCTTTGATCTCAAGGCCTATTCAGATCAGATTATGCTGGATGTTGTATTGACAGGAAAAGCACTTCAGGCAGCTGTCAAATCCTAGGAGGAAAATTGGTTGGATGGAGTGCTAAGAAGCAAAACTCTGTGGCTATGTCTTCAGCTGAAGCAGAGTATGTCGCTGCAGCCAGCTGTTGTGCTCAGGTGCTCTGGATGAAAAGTCAATTGGCTGACTATGAAATCTTGTATGACAAAGTGCCAATCTTTTGTGACAACACCAGCGCCATTGCCATATCCAACAACCTTGTTCTTCACTCTCATACCAAACACATTGATATCAGGTATCATTTTATCAGGGATCATATAATGAAGGGAGATATTGAGCTGCATTTTGTTCCCACTGAGCTGCAACTAGCTGATATCTTTACAAAGCCTTTGGTTGAACCTTCGTTCAACAGGCTAGTTGCTGAGCTAGGGATGCTCAATATCTCAAAGCCTGTGGCTTGATATTAAATGTGTTCATTAAACGATTGATTCTATATTAAATATTTTTCACATGAAACTAGGTAGTTACTTTCCAAGTAAATGCAAAAAACATTCTCAAATATTTAATCATTTATTTTTCGGATAACGAGGAGACAAACTATTTTGAAAGGTCAAGGGGACCCACTTGAACAGTCATTTTCGCTCCTTGCATTTAATACGGTTGAATAACTGTTCACTTAGTTTGAATATATATTGTCTCTTCTCTCTTCTCACCCACCACCACTCTCATTTCTCAAATCTACTTCTCTCTCTAAGTTCTTATCTCTCTTAACCTATCCGCCATTTTCTTTCACCTTCAACCTCAAATCCATGGCGTTTTCAGTTCCCAAAGCTTCAAATGTTAACTTCGAGATCAACGAGAGCATCCTCGCCTCCAACAACGCCATTGGATGGATTAAGGCACCAAACAGCACCTATTCAGATCTGGTCAATTTCATGCAGAATTGTGACCTAAGTGAAGCCTTCACCAAATCCCCATCCACCTTTTACCAAGAACACCTTAGGGAATTATGGTATTCTGATGAAGTGGTAGAAGACACCATAACATTTAGCCTTTCATGCAATGAACACCCTTTTGCCTTCTCCCTTAAAGACTTTTCAAGTGTGGCCGGATTGAAGCAAGGAGATGAATGCCTGAAGGTAGTTGACAAAAAGGCTGTCAAAGAAGCCCTGACCACACTCAACCCCTGCCATGACGTTAACCCTGCCCTTACACCAGCTGAGGTCCTCGCCAAATCCCCTCTGAAGATTAAGTATTTCACTCCCATGTGGCGTGTCCTGTTCACCCACATTGTTAAATCCCTGGGAGGAATGCAGGGATCACAGGATCAGATGTCTTTCAACCATCAGGCTATTGCTTCTGGATTAATCTGGGGAGCTGATGTTGACTTTGGAAGCATTCTCTTCTCCAACCTTGTAGAACAGCTGAAGGGAAGGAATCAGGTCAGGGAAAAGAATATCTGCTATGTGCGCTTCCTGTCTCTGATCTTCGAAAGCTTGCTGGGAGATAACTATCACAACAAGGCCTTGACTGCTCTTAAGCCCTACCGCATCACAGGCGCCATCTACAAGGAAATAGGAGCTGAAGATGTCCCTGTCACCACCCATATGATGAATGTGGCCAACCAAGTACCAAACGCTGAGAAGCCCTTGCTCCCTTCCTTTGAGAAGGTGAATACTTCTAGTGTTGCTGGCAAGTCTATGTCTTTGACCTCTGGGCAGCACACTACTAAGTCCAAGGCTTCATCTGGCCAACAGCCTAAGAAGAAGAAAATCCCCTCTTCTTCCCACTCCAAAGCTGTTTCTAAGGCCAAGGGAAAGAAGACTGACACCTCCTCTGGTCTAGATACTCATGTGGATTCAGATTCATTGGCTGACAAACAACAAGAGTCTAGTGTCTCAAAGTCAGCTGAGACGACAGGAAACCAGCCTGATCAAGCTGATATCTCACAGGTAATCAGTGTACATTTTTAGAGGTTCACAAGCAGCCACTCTCATTTGTCTGTAGGAGAGAGTGGTGAAGTTAGGGTAATCCTCGACCCATAGAAGTCTGTCAATACACTTAGAATACTTTAAGACTTCTGTACACCCTGTCTTTGCACCAGGGAATGATTCATTTGTGTTTATAAAGCACCCCGATGACCCTGCACCCTCTAGACAGTATTCAGGCTAACAACAACCTGAATACACTAATGTCTCAACCTTGATCAGCTGTACTTCACACAGCCTCTTGGTTCCCTCCTTAAAAGAGTCCCAAAGGATTTATCCTTTCAGGGGGAGCTGAATCATCACCCTCAGCTTTCCTAGGGGCAGCGTAACAGGCGACCTTTAACCACACATGTTTCACTCTTAAAAGAGTCCCAAAGGTTTTAACCTTTTGGGGGGGCTGAATAATCACACTCAGCTTTCCTAGGGGCAGCGACTGGCGATCCATAAACAACATATGTCTCACAATCAAAAGAGTCCCAAAGGTTTTACCTTTTGGGGGGGCTGAATAATCACACTCAGCTTTCCTAGGGACAGCGAATGGCGATCATTAACCTTATTTTTTTCACTTAAAAGAATCCCACGGATTTATCCTTTGGAGTGGCTGAGTAATCACCCTCAGCCTCTCTGGGACAGCGAAACGGCGACCATTCCCCTTATATTTTTCCCTGTTACTAATTACAACAAATTTGTAGGCTGAAATTGTACAGCCAGTCATCGAATCTCAGGTACAACAAGAAAAGGAGGCTGATACAATGACTCAAGACAAACCCAATGATGAAGAGCCTTTGTTAAATGCTGATGAAGAAATGCTATCATTGGAAGATTATGTCTCTGATATTGAGTCCATGCCTGAGGATGAATTCCCTGAAGGAATGTTCGATGAAGAGGATGAAGAAGATGAGGAAGACCAGCTGTCTGTCTCTCCTCCAAAAGAAATAGCTGTGTCTACACCAGCTGGTGATAAGACTTCTCCTCCCAAGGATGCTGTTGATACTCCCAACTCTGCTACATCTACAACAACAGTTTTCCAATCTCCAGCCTATGATCCAACAGCAGAGTTTCTCTTGTTTGATCATCCTGCCCAGACGAACTTTGATATTCTACCAAGGGGGGATGACTATGCTCAGCAAAGCCTCAATATCAAGAATCTTCAGCCTGTTCATCATCAATCAGATATTGAGCGCTTATCAAGGAAGCTGGATGTGATCAAATCTGAGATGCACAACTTCACTGTGACATTTCCAGGCATCATCAAAAAGGCTGTGGCTGAGGCTGTCACTGAGCCAATTCAGGATGGTGCAAGAAGAGGTGTAGCCCAAGGACTCAGTCATCTTTCAACAAGAATAAAGGATGTCATTGACTCAGCAGTCCCTGCCATGTTCCATGAACATGAACTCACCATGCACAGGCAATTTAATGCTGTTCGCACCAGGCAATACCGCCATGCTAACTTTATTGTCAGGCGTGTTCAGGCAAATACTAATGCAAATGCCAACCTCCTGCTGAAGATTGCCAGGGCTTCAAGAAAAAGACAACGTGCTATGGCTGCCTCTGCGGAACAGATTGCAAGACGTTTTCAAGCACGTTCATCCAAACATCTGCGAAGTAAGGATAAACGTGAGGGGGAGAAGAATACAACACTCAGCCTTGCATCTGCTGAACAAGGCTCATCATCAGCTAACCCCACCATCACACCTGTTCCTCTCCAAGTCATCACACCTACTATAATACCTGATGATGAGGATAATACTCAGGGGGAGCAACAAACTCAAGATGGAGCTGACTCATCAAAGTCTCTGGTTTTGGTTAACACCAGCAAGCCTGAGGATGATGATGAACCAGCTGCCAAGAAATTAAAATTCACTGTTAGCTCTCTCCCCAAAGCTATTCAAACTCAGGCTCAGACAGCATTTATCAAAAGAGCTGATGTTTTGAAAAACATAAGTGTGGAGTCCTCTGTCTCGAAGAAAGGAAAGGAGATAGTTTTGGTTGACACAGATACCAAACTTAAGAAGATAGCTGCGATGCTAGAGACAGGAGGATCCACCATAGACCTTTCCCAATTCTCAACCTTTACACCTTCCGATGAGATTCCTTTAACCCCTGAAGAAATAGAGCAACAGGCTGAAGAATTTAAAAGATTAAATGAACTCAAGACAGCCAAAGAATTGAATGAAGCTACTCTGAGGAAGATGACACCACCTGAAAGGGAAAAACAAAAACAAAGGTTGAGGGAAATGGAAGCAAAACGCGCTGAGGCTTTAAGGAAAGTCAAAGCTGATTATGATGCCTGCGTGAACAACAGACATGCTTCTGGCAAGATAACCAAGTTCAAATACACCATTCATAAATCCACAAACACCCCACAGATGATCTTATGGAGGGAAAACCAACAGAGAAATATGGATGTGTTTAACAACTTCAGGTTAAAGACACTTGGGTTATCAGAATGGTTCGAACTTGAAGCCTTAGCTGCCAAAAAGACTGGACAGGCTAATTTTCTTCTGCTTAAGACTCTTAAGGCCAAGTTTAACTGGATCAAGGAAACAGCTGCCAAACTTAAGATTGATCCCCCACCACAGCTTTTTGAACAAGAACCCCCAAAGACTGGCAACAAAAGGAGAAGAATTTCACAAATCGTTAATGAAACTTTTGTTACTGAAGATGTTCATGTGGATGGCATGCACAGGGATTTGATCCTCCCCAATGGTATTGTTGGCCCTGTTGATGGTCAGACATACACAGAGCCTGAAAGAGGAATGGCATTCATGAACAGGGCTTGCCAGTATGCTTTTCAAAGGGAAGATGAGCTGTGCTTAGCTTCAACTATTCAGCTACTCTGTCACAAGAAGTCTCTCAAGATCAACACTGAGTATTCCAAGAAGTTTGCAAAGACTTTGCAGGATGAAATTGATAACAGATTGGACTTGGCTGAAGCTAAAGAAAGAATTAAAAATGATGACTATTGAAGATGTTCACAGCCCTTTTTACCTTCATCTTTTATTTTGCTTATGTAATGCACTTGTAATTTTCTTTAAGTTTTAATAAAATCATGAGGTATGTTTGTTTAGATCTGTTATGTGTAAGAATAAGCTGTTAAACTCACTTACCTTAACTTAGTTAGATCTAGCATTATTTATGTTTAAATAGGGGGAGATTGTTGGGAATCTAAACTTGTTAGATTCCCTGATAATTGATTTAAACATAATTAGGCTGTTAGATAGTCCCTTGCCTGTGCCTAGGAGGCAGGCAAGTTTCGCAAGACTCACAGAGACCCAAGTCTCTATGAGCAACCTCAGAGGAGTCCATGTCAGAGACATTGTCAGGGAAGTCGAAGAATTACCTGAAGACATACTCATTAGCTGTGATGGATAACAGCCAAGATGTATCAGGGACTCTGAGGGGTTGAGAGTTAGCAGGGGTGGCAATACCCTGATAACTCTCAGCACACTTTGGACATGCCATTTGTGTGTTCGAGACTATGAAGAAAAAGGAAACTGTTTTGACAATTGTTTCCTTAAAGCATAATGGAAGACTACCAAGAATAGAAGGACATCATGTGACTGATGTGGGAACTTGTAAAAGCTTGTGTAGTCGCCTTCGAGTACTGTTTAGGTCAAACTCGTAACACTATAAATAGGATGTGTATCCATGCATTAATGTTTAACACTTTGAGATATTAAGAACATTATTGCATATAACTTAGTGAATCAAACAGCTACGAATGTATTCATAAGTTAGGGTTTATTGTTGTTCAAAGTGTGCATAACACATTGTCATCAAACTGTGTTATCCATAACACTTGTAATTCTTTATTATACAATAATAAGATTACATTTGAAAAGTAATACCTTGTGTTGATTAAGTTAAGATTAGGGTTTCTTGCATTGATTAGGGACTTTCAAAGGAAGAAGAAGCTAATTTCATGAACACCTTTGGTCGAACTCGATTTTATAACGATTATAGTAATCGTGACCGCGATAATTGGAGATCTAATGATAAACCAAGTTACAATCGAGACAAAAAGAAACCTAACCAATCCGAAGACAAATCCAACCTCGAAACCAAGCTCGAAAATTTTATTGAATCTCAAAGGAAAACCAACCTTTTCGTGTGAGATACATTCACTGACCTCAAAACAAAGTTCGAGACTTCAAACAAAAACCACCAAGCTTTAATTCAAAACCTTGAAGCTAAGTTTGATCGTTTTGCTGATAAACAATCGAATCGTGCTTCTGGTTCTTTACCAAACAACACCAACCCAAACCCCCAAAACAACAAAAAATATCAACAACCGCAAGCTCGTAATGAACATGTGAATGCCGTATTCACACGAAGTGGTTTATCCTACGAATCACCTACCAAACCAACCCAAGACAAACCAATCGAAAACCCACTCGATAGTGACGATGAGGATGAAGCTCAACCAACCTTAACCAAACCCACTAAAAACTCAAACCCAACACCAAAACCTTATAAACCAAAAGTACCATACCCCCAACGCATATGAAAGCAAAAGATGCAAGCTAAGTATGGTAAATTCCTTGACTTAATCCAAGAAGTTCGAATCAACATGCCTTTAGTCGAGGTTTTGGCTGGAATGCCAAACTATGTCAAATTTCTAAAAGAACTTATCAAAAACTTATCAAAAGCAAATTTCTCAAAGAGCTTTTCTAAATGATGCATGTTCTGCCATTATCCAAAACAAAGTACCACCAAAACTTGGAGATACTTGAAGTTTTCTAATTCCATGTACTTTCCATCACTCATACTCTTGTAACGCCTTGGCCGATCTTGGCGCTAGTATCAACCTCATGCCATACTCCTTGTATGCTAAACACTCGAAAGACGTTCTCAAACCCACAAAAATGAGCGTTCGCCTCGCGGACCGTTCTTTTCAATACCCAATGGGAATAGCAAAAAACATGCTCGTTGGAGTTGGAAAATTCATTTTTCCTGCCGACTTTGTAATCCTAGAGATTGAAGAAGATAGGAAGGTACCACTTATCCTTGGTAGACCTTTCTTGCATACAGCTGACGCTGTGATTCGTGTAAAACAAAAACAACTCAACCTTGGAGTTGGAGAAGATATAATTTCCTTTTCTAATTGATGAAGCAATAAAACACTCTTATTCTAATGACGATACTTGCTTTAGTATTGATGTCATTGACGAAGTCGTTGAAGCCGATTTTGACGCTCTTCTTGATGAAGGAAGCGAAATTTTATATTCTATCAAAGGAACCATCCTCGAAGAAGAACTTTTTGCTGAATTTGACGCCTTCATAACCGTTAATACCGACAAACCTATAGAAACACCTGAAGAAGAAAAAGAAACATCATTTGAAACCATAACTTTCGAAACCGATTTAAAAGTTAAGAAATCTGTGGAAGAACCCCCTACAGATTAGAACTTAAACCTTTTCCTAAACATTTAGAATATGCGTTTCTTCACGAAGAAAAATTACTGCATGTAATTATTTCATCCCAACTTTCGGAAGAACACAAAAACGATCTAACTGAAGTTCTCAAGAAGCATAGACAAGCTTTTTCTTGGAAAACTTCTGATATTCCTGCCATATGTCCATCGTTCTGTAACCACAAAATCCAACTTTTGGATTACAAGAAACCGATTGTTGAAAAACAACGAAGATTAAATCTTAACATGAAGGACGTTGTTGAAAAAGAGATCCTTAAACTCCTAGATTCTGGAATAATATACCCAATTGCTGATAGCCCCTGGGTTAGTCCTATTCATTGTGTACCTAAAAAGTGAGGTATCACTGTAGTAACTAACGAGAGCAATGAGTTAGTACCAACACGAACCATAACCGGAATGAGAGTTTGTATTGACTACCGAAAATTGAATGACGCAACTGCGAAAGATCATTTTCCCTTACCCTTTATGGATCAAATATTAGAAAGACTCGCATGAAATGAATACTTTTGTTTCCTCGATGGTTTTTCCGGATATTTTCAAATCCCAATCAACCCAATGGATCAAGAGAAAACCACGTTTACTTGTCCATTTAGAACTTACGCGTATAGGCGCATGCCTTTTGGCCTATGCAATGCACATGATACTTTTCATAGGTGTATGATTGCAATTTTTCACGATATGATTGAAGAATCAGTCGAAGTCTTCATGGATGATTTTTCCGTCTTTGGAAATTCTTTCGACACATGTCTTAGCAATCTTGAAAAATGTTAGTGATAGGTGTGTAAACACCCATCCTTTTTACCACTTAATTACAATAATAACCGAGCCAAAACGTGTATTTTATGTCTTTTATGTCGGAATTATGCGTGGTTTATGTTTTTGTTGTGATTTAGGACGAAAAGGTGAAAAGTGGAGAAAACACGGGCATTCACGGGCTTTTATCGAAGAAAAAGACGAAAGACGAAGTCAAGAGTGCAAAAAGAACGGAAGTCCAAGACCAATTCTGAAGATTTATCGAAGGAAAAAGTCAAAAGACGGAAGTTTACTAAAAGCCGAAGAACTCAAGTCTTATTTATTGAAGAATTAAAAGACGAGTCCAAAGAAATCCCGAGCCAAAAGTCATTAAAGTCCAAGATTAAAGAAGATTAAAAGGCTTAAGGACCAATGGTGCAATTAACGAAAGATTAAGAAGAGAAGGACTAAGCATGCAATTAAGGAGAAAGGAAAGAGGGGAGGAAGCTTCCTAAGCACTCCTTAATCGTCCCCTATAAATAGATTAGGAAGTTAATCATTTCATTTTGTTGGCTAATAGTGACAATTAGTTCTTCCACTTTTAATTACCTTGTCATTTAATTACTTGTCAAATTTAAATACTTGTCTTGCACCCTAATTACCATTTAATTTCAAGTAAGTGTTCTTTTAATTCTTGTTAATCTTTATCTTTATTGTTTGATCTCATCCTACCTTTCTTTAATCTTTGATTTTTATGTTTATGTTCATGTTCTTATTTTGATCAAAGTGGGTTTTGATTATTGTGGTTAGTTTTGTTAGTTTTATTGATTTGGATTGTTTGTTTATGATTATTAGATGTTTTGCTATTAGTTTGGTTTAATCTTGTGGTTGATTTGATTTAGTTTTGGTTAGATTCGTGCTATCTTGTTCCTCCGTGTTCTTCGTTTTTGCTGTTACTGTATCTTGCCCAGGAAAATATTCCGGATCAAGCCAAGTGAAGAAGTTCAAAACTTGTTCATTCGGAACTTTTTTCCGAACCGGTATAAGTTCCGAACCAAGAAAGTTCCGAACCAAGGAGTTTAATTCGGAAGATTTCATTATTCCGGATCAACACCTTCATTCGGAACATTCAAAGTTCCGAATCAAGGCTTGCTCATTCGGAACCTATTCCGAACCAGTAGAAGTTCTGGATCAACTATTTGTTCATTCGGAAGAGTTCCGGACCAGTGAAGAAGTGTTTCATTCGGAACATTCAAAAGTTCCGAATCAGCAAGTTCCGAACCAGAAAGTTCCGAACCAAGGATTCCGAATCAAGGAGTTCCGAATCAAGGATTTGATTTAGGAAGTTTCGAACCAATTGAAGTTCCGAACCAGGGGTTCCGAACCAAGGGTTTTGAATCAGAAAAAGTTCTGAACGAAAGATTTATTCCGGATAAGTGACATATTCAGAATAGAGAATTTGTTCCGGATCAAGGATTTTGGTAATATTCCGAGCGAAGAAGAATCATTCCGAACGAAGGTGACATTCCGGATGAGTGATTGTTCCGGACGAAGGATTATTCCGAATGAGCTGTTTTCAGGTTCTTCTTAGTTTTTGTCTTTGATTTTTAATTTCAAGCTTTATTTTTCCCGCCTTTTTCCTTAGTCGCACTTTAAGTTCATTTTGCCTTAGATTTATTTTAGCCTTGCCTTAGTTTTAAGTTTTAGTTGCGTTTTAAGTTTGCCTTAGATAGATTTAAGTTTGCGTCATTTACTTTAGTGCCTTTTAATTTTTGTCACGCTTTTAAATACTTGTCATTTACTTTAAGTTAGAATTAGATTTACTTTAACGTCATTTACTTTTAATTGTTTTGCACTTTTAAATACTACAACGACACAACTATTTGTTTCACCAAAGAACGACTGAGTCGCATAGTTAACTAGGATCAATTCGATTAGACACACATCAACGAATCTTTTTAATTAGGCAAAAACCTAGTTATCAAATGGCGCCGCTGCCGGCTCTTTTCGTAAAGATTAACGGTTTTCTGTGAGAGACGCGTTGCTTTTTGGGATCCGTTCATTCGTGAGCGTTATTTTTCTTGCCTAAAAAATTCAAAAAACCATAAAAATTAAAAATTATTAAAAAACCATAAAAATTAAAAATTTCAAAAATCCAAAAAGATTTTATTTTTATTGTGTATATATATTGTCTTTGTGTTTGGTTTCTTTTTCTTTTGCCTTTGTAGGTGTATGCGTACTAGATCTTCTAATTATCAAGAGCCCGAGACTCGAGAAGATTTAAGTATGTCATGTGTTAACAACAACAATAATCCACCGCACCTCAACAATAACAACAATGTTCTTCCACAGCCCGATCTTCGGACAATGGAGGAGCTTTGTCAACCTACCATGTTTGGACGAGGAGGACCGATTGCGCCGATGCAAATCACGGCTCCGGAGTTTTCGTTAAAGCACCACATGATTCAGCAAGTGCAAACAAATCCTTTTCGAGGAATGCCTGATGATGATGCCAACAAACACCTCGACAAGTTCATTACAATCACCCAAAACATGAAGTTGCCCGGTGCCACAATGGATGTTCTACGCCTTCAACTCTTCCCACATACTTTATCACATCATGCCGAGAAATGGTTTGATCGTCTCCCGAAGAATTCTATTCATACTTGGGGTGACATGACTCAACGCTTTTTGTCGCGCTACTTTCCACCATCCATGGTCATGAGCCTTCGCAATCAAATAAGCGGTTTCATGAAAGATCCCGATGAATCTCTTTTTGATGCTTGGGAAAGATATAATTTCTTGATCGATCGTTGTCCAAACCACAACATGCTTCCGGTCACATTGATTGATACTTTCTACAACGGTTTGACTTTTCGTGATCGTGATACGATTAATGCAGCAGCCGGTGGCATACTTATGAAAAGGAGACCCGAGGAGTGTAGACAGCTTATTGAGAACATGACTACTCATCACAAAAACTGGGATTCCTCCGCTTCTTCAAGGAACAACCCGAGAGTCAATGTTTCTTCCACTTCAGCAAGCCCCGACATGACCGAATTCACCCGCATGATGACCGAAATGAACAAAAGTATCTTGCTTCTCGCTTTAAACCAACAACAACAACAAGTTAAAGCGGTTGCACCTTCTTGTGAAACATGCGGCGGTCCTCACTCATACACCGATTGTCCTTCTACTCAAGGAAATCCGGAAAATGTGTATGCAGCTTATGGTAATTATTCACCAGAAAATTACCAAGCTCGACCTCAATGGGATAGAAATTTGCTGAGTTACCGGTCCAACAACTACCTTTCACCCGGTTTTTCTCCTCAAAACCAAAAACCCGCCAACAACTACAATAGAAGCAACCAAATCCCACCAAGAGCTTCTACACCTTATCACCCACCCGCCCAACAAGCCCCACCCATTAACCCCGATGTTGAAGCCATCATGAGAACCCAAGGTGAGCAAATCAAGAATCTACAGAGCCAAATTATCAATTTGAAAGGAGATATCACCAAGCAAGGAAATGAGATTAGATCCAAGCTTCGAGATAATATTCAATCCTCCTTCAGCACTCAAACGAATGACATAAAGAATATGCTAGCTAGTTTCTTGCCCGCCGCTCAACCTTCTACTTCAAGTTCTCTACCTTCAAACACCGTCACCAATCCGCGAGCAAATGTGAGTGCTATTACTACTCGAAGTGGAGTTACCATAGTAGGACCACCTATCCCGCCCCCATCATCTACACCTCTTCCACCACCATTTATCCCTACCCCTCCTACACCTAGTATTAGTGCACCATTACCGTCTCCGCCTCGTCATGACGATGTTCCCAAGAAGAACCCTTCAACATCTTAACCTTTACCTGCTACGCCTTCACCTTCACCACCCAAACCCAATATCCCTTATCCTTCACGGCTAGGCAAGACCAAAATGCTAACCAAGGATGACTCTCAAGTGTCGAGCTATGTGAAGATGCTCTCTCAAATGAACATCAACATTAACCTTGTTGAAGCACTTGTCCACATGCCAAAATTTGTCAAAGCATTCAAGGAATTGCTTAACAAGAAGGAGAAGTTGATTGAGCTCGCCAACACACGCTTAAATGAAAACTGCACTGCAGTTATTCTTAAAGAACTTCCGGAAAAGCTTGGAGATCCCGGTCGTTTTGTGTTGCCGTGCATTTTCAACAAAACCGAAGAATTTACTGCCCTAGCTGGTCTCGGGGCTAGTATTAATCTTATGCCTTTGAGTGTTTGGAAAACACTATCATTACCCGACCTTACTCCAACAAAGATGACTCTTGAACTTGCAAATCGCACTCTCGCTTACCCCGTTGGTATTGCCAAAGACGTGTTCATTAAAGTTGGCACATTTACTTTCCCGGTCGACTTTGTCGTTGTTGATTATGAAATGGACCCTCGTATTCCTTTAATACTTGGTCGGCCATCCTTGAGAACCGGACAAGCTCTTGTCGATGTTGGCGAAGGCGAGTTAATCTTAAGAGTCGGAAATGATGCACAAGTTTTCAAAATGGGGAAGCTTACAAGCAAATCCTTTGGAAGAGAATATGCGAATATGATTAATGTGCTTGATGATTTTGTCGTCTACCACAATCCTCTATTTGATTCCTGCATTGATAATCCACTTTTTCAAGATGATGTGGATGATTCTCTATCCAATTTGGACCCTTCACCCATTTATGATTCTCCACCGATCTTCGATGCTTATGATGATGATTCTAGCTCAGATTCGGATGATTATGATGACCTTACTTCTGAGTATCCCGATCTGCCTACATATGATGATTTTGATGAGGCCGATACTCTTTCGAGTGATTCTTCACATGATGAAGATCCTCCGCCATCACTCGATCCTACTTTGTACGATTACTCATTTGAGGAAGACTTCTCTGTATTTCTCAACACTTACTTCCCTCATGAGAGTGATGCTCCTCCTTATGATTTTGAAGATTATCGTCTTGATCCTACTTTGGATTTGAAGAACATTCTTTCAAAGGAGAAGAAACCGGTCGACACCAATATCCGCAACACATATGATTTAACACCTCTTTGTCCCCCTTCTGAGGACGAGGTTGTGCATCTTCTTCGCGGATCTTCTTCACACTCTGCTGAGCCTGAGTGCTATTTTCCCTTAAAGGAAAAGGTGTTCAACCCCGGTATCGATATTCTGCAGCCATCTCAGTATCCACCTGATGCAATAAAAGGAAATATCTTTGGAACTTATGGAAATCTGCTTGCACCACTTCACCCTTGCTTCCACCGGGCTCCATCGCTGCTTAAAGGAACCTTGCCTACTCTTCTTTGGCTTGCCTTGTTCGCCTTATGCTTGTGCTATTTGATGGACGAAAACTATGTCTTTGATCCCGGTGGATATGTTTCATGCTTCTTCCTATGATGCTCAAGGTCGAGTCAGGCTCACGACTCGGTTAACAAAAATCAAGCGCTTCTTGGGAGGCAACCCATGTATCTATCTTTTCGCTTTCTTTATCTTAATTGTAGGGGAGACCCGTTGGTGTTTACTATTTCCTCTCCTCTCTTAATCAGGGATTCGAGCTTCAATGATCCACTCTTGATGATTCTTGACGACCCGTGATTCCGTGTTCCCTTCTTCCCGGTTCTATCCTAAACTCTTTTCGATTCACTATTTTATATTTTCTCAATATTAAAATAGGAATCTCTTTAGTTGTCTCTTCTTTAGCGAGATTTAAACAAAGTGCACAATGTCCTAAGTGTAGGGGAGTTTACTCCCACATGCTTAAACATTGAGGACAATGTTTATATTAAGTGTAGGGGGGACTTCTATCGAAGTTAAGTGGTCTTTTTCTTGTATTTGTCCTCATTTTAACCGGAAAATCAATTTTTCGACATTTTTCAAATTTTTTGATCTATTTTGGCCTATTAGTTTTCCCTTTGTATAGTTATTTTCTTTCTTTGTTAGAATAAATGTTTAATAAAGTGGTTTTAATTTTCAAACATTGTGAATCTTTTGACTCAACCTGAGTTTACTTATCTAATTTACTCTAGCTAGTATCCTTAACGTGTTTAAATCAAGTTTTGCTAGGCTTTTATATAGGGAGCTATAAAACGCGAAAGTCTTAACTCTCACGGGTTAAGAACAAGAACTTTTCGCAAGTTCCTATAATTGATCCTAGAGAGTCGTTTATCAAGGGAACTTTAAAATGCGATTTCTAAACTTGAAAAAGTCTAAGAGTTTGCAAGATCCTATAGGCGACTCGAAAACCCAAAACTTTGATTTAATAGGCTAAGTATCCACGAGTCTCATTCCTTGAGATTTTAAACTGTGGAGAACGAGAGATGATAGAGCCAATTATAAGTTTGGTATTCTTTCGTGAACTTATGTGAGTTAATTATAAGCCTATTCTCACATCGCTTGCTAATAAATTTATCTGCAATAAATAAGGTTGTACGATTTGAAAAGTTACTTAGCTTCTAGTCCAAGATCGTTTAAAAGTTGCTCGGTATGGATTAGAGTTCATAGCCAAGGCATAACTTATTGAAGCGGGTGCGAAGATTGGCGAGTCCAAAAAGGTCCTAACAAGACATGAGGGCTACATTTTGTTGCTAAAGATCCAAAGTGATGTGAAGAATCATTTATCAAAGATCAATATGAAGGATCGAGACACACGACGAAAAGGAAAAACTCCCCAAAAGTCATGGAGAAGTGTATCCGAAAAGACCCTAGCAAGGTATGAGGATAAATAGATCCAAGTCATAAAAGGAGGCAGATCGTTGTATATCAAAGTCCAAAATAAAGATTGGAGAAAAATGAAGAAGTCGCGGTCCAAGTATGAATCTCTCAAAACTTCAAGTGAAGAAATTCTGTTAGAAATACGTTTTTACGTATATTAGAAGTATCGGTCACTCCACAATATTATTAATGTTGTAATAGCTCGTAGTAGTGTTACTTATTAAGTTAAGTAAGAAACCGACCCATGGGCTTGTCATGGGTCGGCCCAAGCCCAATATAGGCCTTGGATATAAATACCCCTTTCCACCTTGGAAAGGGGTTGGTTGTTGATCATTTTCATACTTTCATTTGAATAAAATACACATAGTTTCTCTCTCACTTTCTCTCACTAGTTTCTCTCTCTAGGAATCTTCAACCCACTTCATAGATTCATAGGTTATCAAGATTCTACATTTGGTATCAGAGATATAGGGTGATTTAAGGTAATGATTTGTGTTGTTTTTTAGTTTTTGATTGTATTAGTGTTCTTTAAGAAGATCCATCTTGATTCTTGGAGTTTTTGGTGTTTTTGTGATTGGGATTAGTAGATAAGTATTAGTTTTTACTTATTATTGTAGAAATCACAAAACTTTTTGGGTTATTTGGTAAAAATCTGGGTTTAATCTTCATATTCATAGTCGACTGTTCACTCGAACAAGGTTTCTGTTTCCCAGTAAAAGTTCCGAACCAAAAGTTCCGGATCAACAAAAGTTCCGGATCAAAAAGTTCTGAACCAAAAATTCCGGATCAAGGAAAGTTCCGGATCAAAAAGTTCCGAACCAAAAGTTCCGGATCAAAGAAAGTTCCGGATCAAGGAAAGTTCCGAACCAAAAGTTCCGGAACAAGGAAAGTTCCGGATCAAGAAAAATTCCGGATCAAGGTAAAGTTCCGGATCAAGGGAAAGTTCCGGATCAAGGAAAGTTCCGGATCAAAGGAAAGTTCCGGATCAAGGAAAGTTCCGGATCAAATCTTCCGAACCAAAAGTTCCGGATCAAGGAGTTCCGAGCCAAAATCTTCCGAATCAACACTTTCGAATCAACAAGAGTTCCGGATCAAGGGATATTCCACTTGTTTTTTCGACGATTTTTTAGAGGATTTAATCTTGGTTTCTTACAACAAAAACTCAACACAATTCACAAACTTTACTTCACTGCTCGATCAACCGATAATCTTTGTCTCTTTGAAGTGAACAAAATGAATCCGAATTCATTAATGCCTCAGATGACATCACTTACGGACATTTCCGTCATTACGGGAACGGATAATCGCCCTCCAATGCTCATTAAAGAAGTCTTTGAAGCATGGCAAGGCCGTATGATGTCATACCTTAAGGGAAAACCGGTATATGGGAGGCTTATGGTTAAGTCAATTCTAAATGGTCCACTAGACTATGGTACCATCGTGGTTAACAATGTGACTCGACCACGAGAATTTGAAGAACTTACACCAGCTCAACAACTTGTTGCAGATGCAGACGAAAAGTCTCTTCAAACCATTCTCCAAGCTCTTCCACATGACATCTATCGAATGGTAAGTCAGTATACGTGGCAAAGGATTTATGGGAACGTCTAAAGGTGTTGCTACAAGGTACGTCTCTTACCAAACAGGAAAGGGAATGTCAGTTGTATGATCTGTTTGATAGATTCACGTACAGCCCAGGGGAAACGCTTCACGATTATTACTTCAGATTCACCACTCTCATGAATGATCTGAATGTATACAATTTCGTGATTGCTCCATTCCAGGTTAACACCAAATTTTTGAATACTTTACCTCAAGCTGAATAGGGTGAGTATATTACCGATGTTAAGTTAACCAGGGATTTGCATAAGTGCAATTTGGATCAACTCTATGCTTTTCTTCAGCAGCATGAGAAACATGTGATCATGCACCGTTCGCCTCGAGGTATGTACCCTGATTCTTTAGCTTTGATGGCGAATCAACCAAGCTTGTCACACAACAACACTCCTTATATTTTGGGACACCAAGCCTATCATCCATCACCTTACATGACACCAAGCTTCCCCTAATATTCGATTCTACCGCAACCACCCACCTCACATCAGTAAAAATATCGGTTTAATGCACCTTCATCACAATATGCTTCACAACCTCACCCAGCAAGTATTGCACCTTATGCTCAGTCTTCATATTCTTCTTATCAAGAGAATGCAGCATATCCATCAAGCTACTCTAATCACATGAGTGTTCCTTCTAGTGCTTACGCAGCACAACAAGATCAAGAAGTGTATTGTGATGATGAGGAAGTCCCCATTCCTGTATTCAAACAAGGAACTGACCCAGTTGAAGTGTTAACCACTATGTCTGCTTATCTCACAAGGACATTAAGCAAACGAGGATTTAAAGGACCAGCTCTTACTAACAATCAGCTGAGGAATTCATCCAATTCTCGCCAACAAGCTACTATTGAGAATGGCAGGGTAATGGTTCAACCTATTCAACCTTATCAGGGGAGACCTACTACATCAACCACCAATGCACGCACGGTCAATCCTGCTCCAATGGTCAACACTCCTCCACGGGCTAATTCCACAGGCAAGTTGAGAATGATTACATGCTACAACTGTAAGGAAGAAGGTCACATGTCCAGGGATTGCAAAAAACCCAAGAGGAGAAGGGATGGTCAATGGTTTGCAGAGAAGATTAATCTGGTGAATGCTCAGGCACAAGGAAGGGAACTTGATGAAGAGAAGCTTGCATTTCTTGCTGATCCAGGGATTGCTGAACAAGACGTTGTCACCACATAGAATGCAGCATACCAAGCAGATGATCTTGATGCTTATGATTCCGACTGTGATGAACTTCAATCCGCACAGGCAGCTCTTATGGCAACTATCTCTAGCCTAGGGCCAGAAAAGAGATCTGAGGTACTTATTAATACCACTGATAATACCACTGATACTAGTATTCAACCACATCAAGTTGTGCAAGAGAGTGCTGATTCGAATGAGTCTTCGGTGGTGAGTCTTTCAAATGAGGAGACAATCAATGATAGAAATATCAATGTGAGTCCCCAGACTTTGAGTGAATCACAACCGGGAGCCATTTCGCATACGCATACTCCTGCTCAACAAGATTTGGTCATGGTTCCTGCTACATTACTTAGCCAAATGAATGCTGCACTCTTAGAAACCCTAGCTAAGAATAAGAATTTGTCTGATGAGCTTGCCTTATGCAACGAGAAAGTTCAAACTTTGGAATTAGTTCCTTCGTCTAGTGTTCTAACAAATCCCGAATATGATCATTTTCGAAACAAACAAATGGGTCATTTGCAAGAAATTGAAACCTTAAGAGCAAATCTTTCTAATGAACTTAAAGAAAAAGAGTCAGTGGTCACTAATTTTCAAAAACTTCAAACGGATTTTGAATTACTCGAGTCTAAGAAGAATGAAATGGAAATTAATGCGGCTAATAAGATTAGAAGTCTAGATTATTTGCTTTTAAGACAATACGCTGCCTCTCAACTAGTACACTTATTTGATGCTTCGTTTAGAGAATTTAACTTATCGCGTCAAAAAGGCCTTCCCCCTAACCCACGGTATGCAAAACAAACTCTTATCCATAGTCCAAGACTTTATAATGCAACCCAATTAGGATTGGTCTTAGATCCGATTGTTACTTTAGAGGATCGCACAAGTAAGGATCTAGTTGATGAGAATCGGTCATACAACTTTGCAAAATATCCCGATTGTGATTATTTTAAAATGAATCAGGAGCTTGCTAAAACGGATTTTAGAATTCGCTTCCATATGGACAAAGATCTCATTACAGCACCAACCTACATGTTAAATGAAGAAAACCCTAGTACACTTCCTACACTTGTCAAAATGGAAGGTCCTAAGGAAATTCCAAAGGATCTTCCACCTGTTAGCACTGTATGGTTAAACTTGCAAGAGATTAATCAATACTTTGTTAGTTTTGACAAGGTCATTTTGGAATGTACGACTTCAAATGGCTTAAACGCCGGAGAATGGGCTTTCGAACACATGAACGAGGTGTTTAAAAATGAGATCAATCCGTTTGTCGAAAGTCTAAAAAGAAGTTTTACATCTCTTTCGGAAAATCTTGAATTTGAAATTGCAGAAGTTCAAAAAGTGTTTTATGAAATGGACACCGCTTACGAACTACAATTAATTGAAAAGGAAAAGATTTTATCCGAATATGACCGATTCTTGTCCCAAGTTATTTCGTGTGATGTGCTTACTACTGTGAATGTTAATTATTCGAATGAGCTTACATCCGCTATGATTAACTGTGATGCTGTGAATATATGTGATGATGTGTGTGATCTCTCTGTAAATGTTGCTGATACTGTAAATGAGGTAGATAATCATTCTTGTCACGAATCTAACGCTGAATTTTTAAAGCTACAAGATTCTTACAATTTACTTTCAAAACGCTTTAATCAACTTGAACAACATTGTATATCTTTAGAATTAAAACAACAAACTCAAAATGAGGATCTTTTGATAACAAATGGTTGTGAAAACGGTGTTGAGACGAGTGACAAGATGATTGAAATAGTTAAGGCATTAGAGGAAGAGATTATGAAATTGAATAGAGATGTGTCATCAAATGAAACACTAAAATTGGAACTAGAGGCTGCAGAGTCTAAAAACCAGGACTTAGAAATTAGACTTTCGTCTATTCTAGGAGAGATGGATCGTGCAAGACAGGGAATGTCCAAACTTTATGGTTCACTAGAAGAACGCTTCGCTTTTAATGCGGCACAACAACAATCTTATGTTGAACAATTGAACCAAAAATGTGAGGAAATCTCTGACTTAAACATCCTACTCATTGACAAAAACATGGTTTTGGCCGAGTTAAAGGAGACACTTCTTCTCACCCGACAAGAAGCTGTTAATAACTTAGCTACCAACTCTGCACCGTCCTCTAGTGCTCCAACAACCAAGTCAGTAGTGCTTTATAAGAACCCGCTCCATAAGAAAAACCCGGTTACCTACGATGATTATATGAGGAATGCAGTTAAGCATGTAGATCTTGTTAGGGATATTTTAGACGATCTTTATGCCTTAGATCCCTCAAGTAGCTACTATTACTCAGCTCATGAATATATTAAGCGAGTTCAATATTGCTTAGCATATTTGCAATACATAGGTAAACCAGGTTCTGTACTACTCACTAATCGACCCATTAGTGTAAATCCATTCAATAAGACCCCAGGAGCAAAACCGTCATTGGCACCATCAAGTAAGGCACCTTTAAAATCTGTTGCTAATATTCCCACTTTGCCTTCTACAGGAGTAAAAGAGTCTACTAAGGCTAAAGGATCGCCACTCAAGAAAGATAAGATCAAGCCCTCCACTAGTAGTACCAACAAGAAGAAAGTAGAAGCTCACCATAGGAATGTTAGTTCAGATTTAAATAAAAATAATCATGTTAAGACTAAAAGCTCTGCGCCTGTGCAGCAGCATAAACCATTTGTGAATTCTGATTTGAAATGTTGAAATTGTAATGAATGTATGTTTTCCCAACGTTATGATTTGTGTCTTATTGATCATGTGAATGAAATGAATGCCATTAGGAATGATCTTGAATGGAAGCCAACTGGTAGAACTCGTGCCCAAGTTGGCTGGCAATGGCGTCCCACTGGTAGGACCTTTACATTAGATGGAAAAATGTGCCCTTTAACTAGGAATGCATCCATTGAGGTTAGGTCTGAGCGTCCTTTAGTTAGGCACACTAGCACTAAAGTATGGAAACAACGCCCTTTAATTAGGTCAGTCCCCACTATAGTGCCTATCAGTGAAGAAATACCTCAGGATTTAAGCCAACTAGAATCTACACCACCAACTAGGAAGAAGAAGGCTAGGAAATCTAAGAAACCTAAAGTTAGCAAATCTAAGATTATTAAATCTGTACCTGCTAATAACAAGGAACATTCAGATTCTGATACCTCTACATTGTCCTCGTCTGGTGATATTTTCAGGTGGTCCAAATCATCCTCTGGTATTTGGACTCCGGTTGTTCAAAGCATATGACCGGAGATCGCTCGATGCTCCAAAATTTCGTCAGCAAGTTTCTTGGAACGGTTAAATTCGGTAATGATCATATTGCAAAGATAATGGGTTATGGTGAATATCAGATTGGAAACGTTACGATTTCACGGGTATACTATGTAGAAGGTCTTGGTCATAATTTATTTTCGGTAGGACAGTTTTGTGATTCCAACCTAGAGGTTGCTTTTCGACAACATACTTGTTTCATCCGCAACTTGGAAGGAAAAGATTTGTTGAAGGGGTCTCGTGGTGCAAATCTTTATACTTTGTCCTTACAAGACATGATGGCCGCCTCTCCAGTATGTCTTCTCTCTAAAGCATCTAAGACCAAGTCATGGCTATGGCGTCGCAGATTGTCTCATCTCAACTTTGATGCTATTAATCATCTGGCTAAAAACGAATTAGTTCGTGGTCTTCCAAAGCTCAAATTTCACAAGGATCATTTATGTTCCGCGTGTTCAAGGGGGAAAAGTACCAACAAATCATACAAGCCCAAAGCTGAAGACACTAATCAAGAAAAACATCATCTTTTGCATATGGATCTTTGTGGGCCAATGAGAACTGAAAGTGTGAGCGGTAAGAAATTCATTCTTGTTATTGTGGATGATTTCTCCAGGTTTACATGGGTTATATTTCTACGTACAAAGGATGAAGCACCGAAGGCTATCATCACTTTTCTGAAATTCATTCAGGTACGTTTAAATACTACTGTCCGCCGTATTCGTACAGATAATGGAACAGAGTTCGTCAACCAGACTCTTCGTGATTACTATGAAGACGTTGGTATCTCACATGAAACATCCGCTGCACGTACTCCACAACAAAAAGGTGTCGTTGAAAGACGGAATCGTACGCTTATGGAAGCTGCTAGGACTATGCTGATTTATGCGAACGCTCCATTGTTCTTGTGGGCAGAAGCTATATCTACTGCATGTTTCACCCAAAACCGTTCTATCATTCGGAAACGCCATGGAAAAACACCTTACGAGCTTCTACATGACCTTAAACCCGATGTTTCATTTTTTTATATGTTTGGGGCTCTTTGTTATCCAAACATTAATAGTGAGAACTTGGGCAAGCTTCAACCGAAAGCCGATATAGGTATTTTCATTGGTTACTCACCCTCCAAGAAAGCATACCGAATTTACAACCGTCGTCTTGGTAAGATTGTAGAAACTATGGACGCAGATTTTGATGAGCTGACAGCGATGGCTTCTAAGCAACGCAACTCTGAACCCGCGCTTCATGAGATGGGAACCGGTGCTATTAGTTCCGGACTAGTTCCCAATAATCCTACTTCTACATCATTTTTACCACCTACAAGGCCCGAGTGGGATAAACTGTTTCAACCGTTGTTTGATGAATTCTTTGATCCCCCAAATGATGAAGTTCCAGCACCTGTAGTGATAGCTCCAATCCCTGAAGTTGTTGCTCAAGTAAATGAAGCTTTATCTAATGCATCTTCAATTAACATTGAACCGGATGCACCTTTACCAAGTGATTCTCAAACTACACCTGAATCATCACCCCTACTTGTGCCTAATGATGTTGAAGAGGATTCTATTGATCATGATTTGGAATATGCTCACCTACAAGAGCTTCCTTTCTTTGGTGTACCGATACCTGAAAACCCTTCAGCTGCGTCTACCTCAGAAGAAGCTCCTTCTATTGTTCACTCCAGACCACCTAGGATTGAAAAACATAGCACCAAATGGACAAAAGATCACCCAATTAGGAATGTCATTGGTAGTCTCGATCGACCAGTCTCTACACGCCATTAATTACAAGAGAATGCACTCTATTGCTACTTTGATGCATTTCTCTCCGAAGTTGAACCTAAAAATTGGCAACAGGCTATGACTCAATCATCTTGGATTGAAGCCATGCAGGAGGAACTAAATGAATTCCAAAGACTTGAAGTATGGGAATTAGTTCCTCTCCCTGACAAGGTTAACATCCTTACTTTGTTATAGGTTTATAAGGTTAAACTCGATGAGATGGGTGCAGTATTGAAGAATAAGGCTAGATTGGTTGCTAGAGGATATAAACAAGCCTTGGGTATAGACTTTGAAGAATCTTTTGCTCCTGTTGCAAGATTGGAGGCTATTAGACTATTCCTTGCGTATGCTGCTCATATGAACATGATCGTTTATCAAATGGATGTGAAGACGGCATTTTTGAATGGTGAACTAAGGGAAGAAGTCTATGTTAGTCAGCCGGATGGGTTCGTTAGCACGGAGTTTCCTAATCATGTGTACAAGCTTAAGAAAGCTCTCTATGGGTTGAAACAAGCTCCACGCGCGTGGTATGATCTCCTTTCAACATATCTCATCTCGGAAGGCTTCTCCAAAGGCAAAGTGGACCCCACTCTATTCACTCTCAAGGAGGACAACGACATGATTCTGGTACAAATTTATGTTGATGATATAATATTTGCTGCCTCTAACATAGAATTGTCAAAACTCTTTGAGAAGATAATGTCCACACGCTTTCAGATGTCAATGATGGGAAAAATTTCATTTTTCTTAGGATCAGATTTTTCAGAATCCCAGAGGCATCTTTATTAATCAATCCAAATATGCTCTAGAGTCTTTAAAGAAATATAACTTTGAAAATTATGACCCCGTGGACACTCCAATGGTAGAGAAATCCAAGTTAGATGAAGATAGGAATGGGACTATTGTCGATCCAAAACTTTACCGTGGGATGATCGGCACCCTTCTCTATCTGACTGCTAGCAGGCCTGATTTGTAATTTGCCGTATGCATGTGTGCCCGGTATCAGGCTCGGCCTACCGAAAAGCACCTACATGTTGTTAAAAGGATCTTTCGGTATCTCAAAGGAACACTTCATCGTGGTCTATGGTATCCGAAAGATTCCTCTATTGCTTTAATATCATACGCAGATGCCGATCATGTTGGGTGTCAAGACACGAGGCGTAGCACTTCTGGATCTGTGCAACTCCTTGGAGACATATTGATCAGTTGGTCTTCAAAAAGGTAGAAAAGCGCTGCAATTTCTAGCACGGAGGCTGAATACATCGCCATGTCCGGTTGTTGTGCTCAAGTCCTTTGGATGAGATCACAATTAACTGACTACGGTTTGGGACTCAACAAAATCCCGATGTATTGTGACAACAAGAGCGCCATTGCCCTTTGCTGCAACTATGTTCAACACTCCCGGGCCAAGCACATAGACATTCGCTACCATTTCATTAAAGAGCAGGTGGAGAACGGAGTGATCGAGCTGTATTTTGTCACCACTGAGTATCAGCTGGCAGATATGTTCACCAAAGCCTTAGATCGAGGACGAATCGAGTTTTTGATCGACAAGCTTGGCATGAAATCATTCACTCCAGCGACTCTCAAAGAATTGGCAGAAGAATCAGCTGAATAGTGGTGGTAAACTATTCAGGCGTATCCTTTGTTCGTGATCATGTATATTATCGTATATATATAAACCACAAAAAGAAAAATACAAAAATATAAAACCAAGAAAAACCATAAAAAATATAAAACCTAGAAAATCCATAAAAATTATAAAATCAAGAAAAACCAAAAATATTTTTCGTTTTTTAAATCGGGCATTTCTTTTAGTACGGTAATATTTACGGCTTTAGAAATGTCGATCAATATTGACACGGCGCCATAAATAGAGTCCGTATAAAAGTTGTACATTTTTAAAACATGCCCATTATGGCTTGTAGTTATTTCAGACTGCATCCCGGTTTTCATATTAAAGTCACGTATTTCCTTGGAAAACGTTGGCTCACAACGGGAATTAATTTTCTCGGGCATGATTTACAAGCCAAATCATGCAAAGGGATCAAGTTTACTTTACAACTTGGTCTAACAGGAGTTGGTGTACGTCTCAGTGCATTAATTTGTCAAAATAAGAGAAATCTTATTGCCACCACGAATCAATCTTTTTCAAGATATTAATTGGAAATGCTTTCATCAATATTTGACTCTTTAAACAATGACTACAGCTCTTTAAATAGAAAACGGGTCATCGTTTAAAGGGGAGAAAGTATTAAATCATCTTTGTCATCAAAACGATTTTCAAAAGTGGTTCTGGAAAATTAATTGGCTAAATGGGCTATGAGTGGTCTTGCTTTAGAATACGACTTGTGCTCGCTCAATGTGATAGGAATTGCTTTAAGATCTTGGAGATTTGCTAATAGGTTGCGATGCTTAAGTTGTGTGAAGGTTAAGTTGGCGAAATTTAATAATGGTTAGGGTGACTAGAAAAGAAAAGGAGTAAGTATCTAAAAAGGATAAGAAAAGAAAAGTATAGGGGACTTAAGTGACAATTTGTGAAATTTGTCAAAAAAAAAATAAAAAAAATTAACCTAAGTCAAACCAACCCCCCCCCCCCCCCCCCCCCCCCCCCGTTTTTCATATTCACTGTATCTGCTTTATCCTTTCCCTCCGCCATTAACACACACACAAGCTCTCAGAACTCTCGTTAATTAATCATCCAATATGTTTCATTCGATTTAAAAGGTACAAACATCAATCTTTTGATTCTTAATTCGCCTAAATTCATCATTTAATCTGTTAATTGATTCGGGTACTCAACTTTATTAAATTAGGGTTCGTTTGCCTAATTAGGGATTAATTGATTAGGGTTTTTGATGGGTTTTGCTCGGAATATCCTTAGAATGTGTGTAGTTGCTTTAGAATGCCTTAGAACTCACAAACGCGACTATATTAATCTTTAATAGGGTGTGTTTAGAAGTTCCGGATGAACAAGGATTACAAACTTCCAAATGAAGGAAGTTCTGAACAAACTTCCGAATGAAGGAAGTTCCGAACTAACTTCCGAATGAAGGAAGTTCCGAACGAACTTCCGAATGAAGGTAGTTCCGGATGAACTTCCGAATGAAGAAGTTCCGAGTGAACTTCCGAATGAAGAAGTTCCGACTGAACTTCCGAATGAAGAAGTTCCGAGTGAACTTCCGAATGAAGAAGTAACGAATGAACTTCCGAATGAAGAAGTTCCGAATGAAATTCCAAATGAAGAAGTTCCGAGTGAACTTCCGAATAAAGAAGTTCCGGATGAACTTCCGAATGAAGAAGTTCCGAGTGAACTTCCGAATGAAGAAGTTCCGAGTGAACTTCCGAATGAAGAAGTTCCGTGTGAACTTCCGAATGAAGAAGTTCCGAATGAACTTCCGAATGAAGAAGTTCCGAATGAACTTCCGAATGAAGAAGTTCCGAGTGAACTTCCGAATGAAGAAGTTCCGAGTGAACTTCCGAATGAAGAAGTTCTGGATGAACTTCCGAATGAAGAAGTTCCGAGTGAACTTTCGAATGAAGAAGTTCTGAATGAACTTCCGAATGAAGAAGTTGGTGATGAAGGACTTCCGAATGAAGAGTTCCGAATGAAGGACTTCCAAATGAAGAGTTCCGAATGAAGGACTTCCGAATGAAGAGTTCCGAATGAAGGAGTTCCGAACGAAGAGTTCCGAATGAAGGAAAGTTCCGGATGAAGAGTTGTTGGATTAATAGTTGTTTGCATATTATAATTACTTGTTGAAATGTGTTATGCTTAGAAGTAATAATGATACATATCTATATATTTTTTTTTGTGCATCAACCTTTCATGTCTTATCTTAAGCAGATACGATGACTAATCCAACAGTACAAGCAATCCAAGACTCTAGAGCAGCCGCAATTGCCGAAGCACAAACCCTCAAGTTCATACCAAACAATTACCGGTTGAAGCAAGTCTCAAAATCCACTCACCATGGATTTAAAGTCGCCATAGCAATCCTTGATCACTCTCATTTCAAGAATGCTTTAAGGAGTACTGCCTCGGTGCCATATGATTACATGTATGAGTTTTGGGCTACCAAGGAAAGTACCTCAAACAAGATCACCTTCACTCTCGACAACAAGCAGCAGACACTTACTGTTTCAGACTTCCGTAAGATATTTGGCATTCGGGATACACCCAAAGGTATGGCATTTTCGAGGGATCCTACCAAAGACGAACTCATGGAGATGTTCGATGCTCTTGGATGTCCTGACATACGAGTTGTGTCTGAGTTTACCACCGCTAAAGTAGGTCAACCTTGGAGAGCAATCTTGGGTATTCTCAGTAGATGTCTTACACCGAAAACAAGTGGGCATGATGCTTTGCGTGGTCCAATTATGAACATCTTCCATGGAATGTACAAAGGCGCAAATGTAGATTATGCATTATTGTTGTGGGAAGAATTCACCTTTCAACTCTTCCAAAACAAGAAGCTGAAGACTAATTTCTTTCCTTACCCTCGGTTTATCAAGCTTATCATTAATTATTTTATGAAGAGTGATGTTACTATTGATAGGCGTGCAGCAAGTCGTCATCACACTGAAGAGGCTGATCATACTGTGGATCTAAGGCATGAAGGACCATCTGGTGGTGTGATTCCTGGTCCTATTCCCGATTATCTTCTGACAGATAGAATTAAAGCTTCAGCTGATTACAAGCTACTGCTGCTAGAAATCAAGAAGCTAAAAGCAAGCCTTCAGACAGTAGAAGACTCGTCTACTACGGTCAAGAGTAAAGGTAAACGCAAGCAACCAGCTGCTTTACCTGAACCCGAAACCAAGAAGAAGAAGACTGAGGCTAAGAAGGGAAAAGGCACTGCTGATGAGTTTGTTCTACGTGACGAAGAAAATGTTCATGATCCTACTCTTGACAAGGCTGAGAGAAAATTAATGAAGATAGCTATTGAAAGGAGTAGGAAAGACACGGGAGGTAGTGGTTCTGGTGCACAGATAAATATTGAAGAAGAGTACGAGGAGCCAGAGGATATTGATGAGTTTGGATCACCTGAACGGTATTCTACTTCGAAGGAGACATCCATCCCCGTTTCAGCAAGTGTTGAAAAGGAGTCTGGTGCTCCTACAATCATGGTACCTACTCAACCTTTAGTAACTCAACCTCCACCAATACAGCCCTTACCAACCTGACCGGTTTCAACACCATTCCTTCCATCTCCAATAACTTCCATTCTCAGTACTGTGGTCACAACCGAGCCTCTTCAACCAACCCAGAGTAGCTCTGCATCATCTTCAATGGCTGCATTTGTAATGGCAGAGATGTTGGATAAACATACGGATACTCAAAAAAGAGAGATGAATGAACTTCGCCAAGAGCTACTTAGACGAGTGCAAAGTGAAGAAGCATCTAAGAAAGCCCAAGAAGAGATGCTTGCTAAGTTCGCTGCAGAAATAGAGTTGACACGTAAAGCTCATGCAGAAGAACTAGCTCAGGTTAAACAGGCTGAAGCTGATAAGCATGTAGCACGAATCACGAGACTTCAAGCTATGAGGGATAAATACAAGGAGCAGAAAGAAGCACTTGAAGCTTCTGTTGAAGAGAGAGTGAAAGAATCTGTTGAACCCATTATGCCTAAACTGCGTGATGAGTTGAAGACACTCGCGGCTGATAACTTGATGATCAAGTCATCCAATCCTTCTGAATCCGCCTACAAAATTGCTTATGATTTAACGGATTTTGAATTAAAGAAGATCCTCAAAGCTCGTATGAGGGAACTTGGATCTTTTGACAAATCTAAGATTCAACGGACTCTCTACAAGTCACTCAATGACGCTATTATGGAGGATGATCGGCTATTTAAGATGTTTGGAAGTGTGGTACCTTACCACATTCTGCCTGAGGAGGAAAAAGATGATAGTGAACAGGAAGAGGGTACTGGTGAAGAAGAAGAGGAAGAAGAAGGAGAAGATGATGATAATGATGGTGACGATGGTGGTGATGATGATGAGGATGATGATGATGATGATGATGGTGATGATGGTGGTGATGGAAATGAGGAAAGTGCTAAGGGAAGCAACGAGGGTGACGATGAGGATGATGATGGTAAACAGCCTAAAAAGGGGGACAAGGTAGCCAGCACAAAGAAACCATCTAAGTCTGGTACCAAGTCTCAAAAAGATGCTGCGCAGAAGGAAAAATCCACCTCAACGGAATCAAGACGATCCAAGTGGCGCCACGATGTGAATGCTGTTGATCCCAAACTTAGATCGATTAGCTTTGTGTATACGAGATTAGATCAAGTATAACACGTAGAGAAACCTTTGTTATATGCTTTGTGAATCTAAGTGTTATGCGGAATTTAACACTTAAACAAGAACACACAAGATGTAAACAAACTTTCACTTTGATTATGAATGTCGAACTTGCTTACAATGAAAGATGTTTTCGAATGAAAACTTATGTAAAACTTGATGTTGAATATTGACCTAAAGGTCTTCTTTTATAGATACAAGAAGCCTTGTACAATAAGCTACGTATCAACTATTCTAGGTAAAGATAAACATAGAAAATACATTGTCGTTTCTATCCTTACTAGAAGTATTCTAGAATATAATAAACGTGTAGATTATATCTTCCATCAGTGCTTGTCTTCAATGTGTCAACGCTTGACTTTAACTTGTCAACGCTTGTTTTGTTCTTGTCAGCGCTAAAGTGATCTGGCCTTAATTTATTCCCAACAATCCTCCCCTAAACTTGATATCCACTCTTATGATCAAGTTTCTGAATAAGCATTAAGAACTTGGAGGAGTCTGACAAATCTTCTCATATTGGTAATGAATAAATCTGATCAAATCCTTTGCCACGTCACTTGAATATTCTATCTCCAGCTGAGTGTCCTTCATCTTTTCCAAAACAGACTTGGATATGAAATACTGAGCATCCACAAGTAGATACTCAGCAAACTTTGTAGAACTCAAATGGTATACACCAGCAGCTGAATATAACCTCCATTGAAGACCACTGAGGTCATCTTCAAGATCCTTCCATATTTCAGGATCTTCCTCTTTTGTCCCACACATTCTTTTGAATGTGGTCCAAAGTTTTATTCCATTAGCTGAAGTTGGTGCTTCAGCCTCATACTTGGTCTCCAGTAACCTCCAAAGGTCCACCAAGTCTTCTCTATCACAACTTGCAAATAAAGATATGAGAGTGGTAAAAGTGTGTACCTCTTTACCAAATCTGCCAATCTTCCAGAATCCACATTCATCTTCTTCATAGCTAACAATTGGATTCCTGGAGTCTAATGGTAACACTTGCACCATATCTGAAGCTTCTAATGGGGAGAGTTTGAGGCTCTTTCTTATAACTGCTTCACTTGGATATAGTGGATCCATATCTTTTGGAAACTCAAGTTTAAATCCCTTCTTCACTGGCCTGGGAACTATCATAGCTTTCTTGATTTCCATTTCTTCTACAAGTTGCTCCTTTCTTTCATCTGAAAGAAGTCTGAGAGTGTTTGCTTCCTGCACTCTCACCCAAATAGGATAAGCCCTATGTTCCAACTCATCAAATGTCAAAGCCTTCAACTTCTGATGTGTCCATCCAATTCCATGACATCTGAGCAACATAAAGTAGAGCTCTCTTCTATCCCTTTTCAATTCTGAGAGAATATTGCTTGCCTTGTGCTTCAAAATCACCTTACAATCCTTCTGAACTCTAAGAAGAAGCTCCAAACCCCATATTTGATCTAAAATGGTCAAGTCTAGATTATCCATGCAGCTTTCTTCCCAAGAATTGTACATTTGAACCACCTCTGGCATGTCAAAGTCAACCTGCAATTTTAAGTCTCTCAACTTTTCCCTAGCAAGCTCATCACCATACTCAAGCCTTTCTGGTTCTATAATCATCACACTTGAGTCTGAGCTAGCTCCATCACTTTCTTCTTCAGAAGTCACAACAAATGGTGACTTTTCCTTTTCACCTTGTTCCATCATTTGTTCAGCCAATCTTCTATCAAATTCAACTTGGGCTGCATCCTTTGGAACAATTTCTTCTACCAATTTACCCTTACCCTTATCTGATGGTGCAATGGTTGGTAAGGTAGATGGTAATACCTGAGTAGAAACTTCCTTGATGATAGATGATGACTGGAATACATCACCTTCATGTGCAGGTCTGTCAACGCCCAAATTTATCCTGTCAGCGCCTAAAATACTTCTATCAGCGTCCAAATTTGTCTTGCCAATGCTCAAATATTTTCCCTCAGCGCCTTGTGTAACCTCTCTCAACATAGCTGTTAGAAATACGTTTTTACGTATATTAGAAGTATCGGTCACTCCACAATAATATTCATGTTGTAATAGCTCATAGTTAGATAATAGTTGTTAGTTACTTATTAACTTAAGTAAGAACCGGTCCATGGGCTTGTCATGGACCGGCCCAAGCCCATGTTTAGCTTGGTACTATAAATACCCCTTTCCACTAAGGAAAGGGGTTGGTTGTTGTTCCATTTCACATTTTCATAGTAATAAAATCTTCCACATATTTCTCTCACTTTCTCTCTCTAGTTTCTCTCACTAGAAAACATCAACCCACTTCATAGATTCATAGGTTATCAATTTCTACATTTGGTATCAAGAGCTATGGGGTGATTTAAGGTAAGGATTGTGTTGTTTTTTTTTAGTTTTTGAATCTATTAGTGATCTTTAGGAAAAATCAATCTTGAATCTTGTTATTTTTGGTGTTTTTGTTATTGGGATTGATTGATAAGGATTGGGTTTAGCTTATTTTGGTAAAAATCATAAAACTTTTTGTGGTTTTGGATCAAAAATCGGGGTTAAAAGCTTCTTTTTAAGTCTCGGAAACATTTCACCAGATTATTCCGAATAGGATTTTCCGAATAGGAAGGTTTTCCGAATAGAAGGTTTATTCCGAATAGAAGTTCCGAATAGGAAGGTTTTCCGAATAGAAGGTTTATTCCGAATAGAAGTTCCGAATAGGATAGTATTCCGAATAGAAGGGTTTTTCCGAATAGACTTTCCGTTTAGAAGAAACTTTCCGAATAGCCACATTTTTCCGAATAGAAGATTTTTTCCGAATAGCAACAAACTTTCCGAATAGCCAATTTTTCCGAATAGACACCAATTTTCCGAATAGCCAATTTTTTCCGAATAGACACCAATTTTCCGAATAGCCAAAATTAGGAAATATTCCGAATTGCCATCATTCCGAATAGACCAGTTTTTCCGAATAAGCCAAATTGCCAAAATATTCCGAATTGAAGAAAACATTCCGAATAGGGGTTTTTCCGCATAAGGGTTATTCTGCATAGAGTTTATTCCGAATAGGGTATTTTTCAGCATAGGATTATTCCGAATAGGCATTATTCCGAATAAGGGTTTATTCTGAGTTTGGGTTATTCCGTATAAACAAGTTCAAGGGGTATTTGAGTTTTTTCGACGATCTTTAGTGGATTTAATCTTGAGTTCAACCAACACAACACAAATTCTCAACCTTTCTTCACTGCTCGATCAAACGATAATCTTTGAGTCTGTTAAGTGATCACAATGAATCCAAGTTCATTAATGCCTCAGATGACATCTCTTACGGATATCTCAATTATAACGGGGACTGATAGTCGTCCACCGATGCTTATTAAAGAGGTGTTTGAGGCATGGCAAGGTCGAATGATGCAATATCTAAAGGGGAAACCGACATACGGAAGGCTTATGGTCAAATCGATTTTGAATGGTCCACTCGACTATGGTACCATTACGGTTGACAACGTGACTAGACCACGAGAATTTGAAGAACTCACTCCAGCTCAACAACTTGTTGCAGATGCAGATGAAAAAGCTCTTCAAACAATTCTTCAAGCTCTTCCCCATGATATTTATAGGATGGTAAGCAAGTATACGGTAGCAAAAGACTTATGGGAACGTCTTAAGGTGTTGCTACAAGGTACATCTCTCACAAAACAGGAAAGGGAATGTCAGTTGTATGACCTGTTTGATAGATTCACCTACAACCCAGGGGAAACACTTCACGATTATTACTTCAGATTCACCACACTCATGAATGATCTGAATGTATACAATCTTGAGATTGCTCCATTCCAGGTTAACACCAAATTCTTGAATACTCTACCTCAAGCTGAATGGGGTGAGTATATTACCGATGTCAAGTTAACCAAGGATCTGCACAAGTGCAATTTGGATCAAATATATGCCTTCCTTCAGCAGCATGAGAAGCATGTAATTATGCACCGTTCTCCTCGAGGTATGTATCCAGATTCCTTAGCTTTGATGGCGAATCAACCAAGTTTGTCACACAACAACACACCCTATATCTTGGGACATCAAGCCTATCATGCATCACCTTACATGACACCAACTTTTCCCCAATACTCGATTTTACCACAACCTCCCACCTCACATCAGCAACAGTATCGGTTCAATGCACCTTCACCACAGTATGGTTCACAACTTCATCCAGCAAATGTTGCACCTTATGCTCAGCCTTCATATTCTTCTTATCAAGAGAATGCAGCATATCCAACAAACTATCCTGATCAAATGAGTATTCCTTCTACTGATTATGCAGCTCACCCAGATCAAGCACTGTATTGTGATGATGAGGAAGTCCCCGTTCCTGTATTCCAACAAGGAGCTGACCCAGTTGAAGTGCTAACTACTATGTCTGCTTATGTCACAAGAACTTTAAGCAAACGAGGATTCAGAGGATCAGCTCCTACCAACAATCAGTTGAGGAATTCATCCAATTCTCGCCAACAAGCTACAATTGAGAATGGCAGGGTCATGGTTCAGCCAATTCAACCATATCAGGGGAGATCTTCCACTTCAACCAATGCTCGCACGATTACTCCTGCTCCTGCTCCTATGGTCAACAATCCTCCACGGGCTAATACAGGCAAGTTGAGAATGATCACATGCTACAACTGCAAGGAAGAGGGTCATATGTCCAGGGATTGTAAGAAACCCAAGAGGAGAAGGGATGGACAGTGGTTTGCAGAAAAGATCTATCTGGTAAATGCTCAGGCGCAAGGAAGGGAACTTGATGAAGAGGAGCTTGCATTTCTTGCTGACCCAGGGATTGCTGAACAAGACGTTGTCACTACGCAAAATGCAGCTTACCAAGCCGATGATCTTGATGCGTATGACTCCGACTGTGATGACTTTCAAACTGCTAAGGCTGCTTTCATGGCAACCTTCTCCAGCTTAGGGCCAGATAAGAAATCTGAGGTACTTATTAATAACACCGATAATGCCACTGATGCTAGTATTCAACCACATCAAGTTGGGCAAGAGAGTGCTGATTCGAATGAATCTTTGGTGGTGAGTCTTTCAAACGAGGAGACAAACAATGATAGCAATATCAATGTAAGTCCCCAGACTTTGAGTGAATCACAACCGGGACCCAGTTCGCATACGCCTACTCCTGCTCAACAAGATTTGGTCATGGTTCCTGCTACATTACTTAGCCAAATGAATGCTGCACTCTTAGAAACCTTAGCTAAGAATAAGAATTTGTCTGATGAGCTTGCCTTAAGCAATGAGAAAGTACAAACTTTGGAATTAGTGCCTTCGTCTAGTGTTCTCACAAATCTCGAATATGATCACTTTAGAAACAAACAAATGGGTCACTTGCAAGAAATCGAAAACTTAAGAGCAAATCTGTCTAGTGAACTTAAAGAAAAGGAGTTAGTGGTCACTAATTTTCAAAAACTTCAAACTGATTTTGAATTACTCGAATCTAAGAAGACTGAAATGGAGATTAATGCTACTAATAAGATTAGAAGTCTAGACTACTTGCTGTTAAGACAATACGCTGCTTCACAACTAGTTCACTTATTTGATGCTTCGTTTAAAGAGTTTAACTTATCACGTCTAAAAGGCCTTCCCCCTAATCCACGATATGCAAAACAAGCTTTAAGACATAGTCCTAGACTTTATAATGCAACTCAATTAGGATTGGCTTTAGACCCGATTGTTTTTCCCAATGATCGAACAAGTAAGGTTCTAGTTGATGAGGATCGGTCATACAATTCTGCAAAATATCCCGATTGTGATTATTTTAAAATGAATAAGGAGCTTGCTAAAACTGATTTTAGAGTTCGCTTCCATATGGACAAAGATCTCATTACAGCACCAACCTACATGATAGAGGAAGAAAGCCCTAGTACATTTCCTACACTTGTCAACATGGAAGGTCCTAAGGAAATTCCAAAGAATCTTCCACCTGTTAGCACTGTATGGTTAAACTTGCAAGAGATTAACCGATACTTTACTAACTTTGACAAGGTCATCTTGGAATGTACGACTTCAAATGGCTTAAACGCCGGAGAATGGGCTTTCGAACACATGAACGAGGTGTTTAAAACTGAGATCAATCCGTTTGTCGAAAGTCTAAAAAGAAGTTTTGCATCTCTTAAGGAAAATCTTCAGTTTGAAATTGGTGAAGTTCAAAAAGTGTTTTATGAAATGGACACCGCTTACGAACTGCAACTAATTGAAAAAGAAAAGATTTTAACCGAATATGACCGATTCTTGTCTGAAGTAATCTCGTGTGATGTGCTTACTACTGTAAATGTTAATTATTCGAATGAGCTTACATCCACTGTGATTAATTGTGATGCTGTGAATATTTGTGAGGATACTTGTGATGATGTTTGTAATCTTTCTGTAAATGTTGCTGATACTGTAAATGAGGTAGAAAATCATTCTTGTCACGAATCTAACGCTGAGTTTTTAAAGCTACAAGATTCTTACAATTTACTTTCACAACGCTTTAATCAACTAGAACAACATTGTATATCTTTAGAATTAAAACAACAAAATCAAAATGAAAATCTTTTGATATCAAATGTTTGTGAAAACGGTGTTGAGAATAGTGACAAGATGATTGCAATTGTTAAGACATTAGAGGAAGAAATCATGAGATTGAAGAGAGAGGTATCATCAAAGGAAACATTAAGAATGGAACTAGAGGCTGCAGAGTCTAAAAACCAGGTCTTAGAGATTAGACTATCAACTGTTCTAGGGGAGATGGATCGGACAAGGCAGGGACTATCCGCTCTTTATGGTTCACTAGAAGAACGCTTCGCTTTTAATGCGGCACAGCAACAATATTATGTTGAACAACTGAACCAAAAGTGCGAAGAAATCTCTGACTTGAACATCCTGCTCATAGACAAAAATATGGTTTTAGCTGAGTTAAAGGAGACACTTCTTCTCACCCGACAAGAAGTTGTTGATAACTTAGCTACCGACTCTACACCGTCCACTAGTGCTCCAACAACCAAATCAGTAGTGCTTTATAAGAATCCGCTTCATAAGAGAAACCCGGTTGTATACGATGATTATATGAGGAATGCCATTAAGCATGTCGATCTTCTTAGGGATATTTTAGACGATCTTTATGCCTTAGATCCCTCAAGTAGCGACTATTATTCGGCTCATGAATATGTTAAGCGAGTTCAATATTGCTTGGCTTATTTGCAATACATAGGTACACCAGGTTCTGCACTACTTAATAATAGGCCCATTGCTGTCACTCCATTTAATAAGACTCCAGGAGCGAAACCGTCATTGGCACAATCAAGTAAGACACCTTTAAAATCTGCTGCTAATGTTCCCAATTTGCCTTCTACAGGATTAAAAGAGACTACTAAGGCTAAAGGATCGCCACTCAAGAAAGCTAAGATCAAGCCCTCCACTAGTAGTGCCACAAAGAAGAAAGTAGAAGTCCACAATAGGAATGCTAGTTCAGTTTTAAATAAAATGAATCATGTTAAGACTAAAAGCTCTGCGCCTGTGCAGCAGCCTAAACCATTCGTGAATTCTGATTTAAATTGTTGGAATTGTAATGAATGTATGTTTTCACAGCGTCATGATTTGTGTCTGATTGATCACGTTAATGAAATGAATGCTATTAAGAATGGTCTTGAATGGAAGCCAACGGGTAGAACTCGTGCTCAAGTTGGCTGGCAATGGCGTCCCACTGGTAGGACCTTTACACTAGATGGTAAAATGTGCCCTTTAACTAGGAATGCAACCATTGAGGTTAGGTCTGAGCGTCCTTTAGTTAGGAACACTCGCACTCAAGTATGGAAACAGCGCCCTTTAATTAGGTCAGCCCCCACTATAGTGCCTATCAGTGTAGAAATACCTCAGGATTTGAGCCAACTAGAATCTACACCACCAATTAAGAAGAAGAAGGCTAGGAAATCTAAGAAACCTAGAGTTAGCAAATCTAAGATTATTAAATCTGTACCTGCTAATAACAAGGAACACTCAGATTCCGATACCTCTACATTGTCTTTGTGTGGTGATATTTTCAGGTGGTCCAAATCATCCTGTGGTATTTGGACTCCGGTTGTTCAAAACATATGACCGGAAATCGCTCGATGCTCCGAAATTTCATCAGCAAGTTTCTTGGTACGGTTAAATTTGGGAATGATCATATAGCAAAGATTATGGGGTATGGTGAATATCAGATTGGAAACGTGACGATTTCTAGGGTATACTATGTAGAAGGTCTTGGTCACAACTTATTCTCAGTAGGACAGTTTTGTGATTCCAACCTTGAGGTGGCTTTTCGACAACACACTTGTTTCATCCGCAACTTGGAAGGAAAAGATTTGTTGAAGGGATCTCGTGGTGCAAATCTATATACCTTGTCCTTACAAGACATGATGGCCGCTTCTCCAGTATGTCTTCTCTCTAAAGCTTCTAAGACCAAGTCTTGGTTATGGCATCGCAGATTATCTCATCTTAATTTTGATGCTATTAATCATCTGGCTAAAAACGAGTTAGTTCGTGGTCTTCCAAAGCTTAAATTTCACAAGGACCATTTATGTTCCGCGTGTTCAAGAGGGAAAAGCACCAAGAAATCTTACAAGCCCAAAGCTGAAGACACCAATCAAGAAAAACTTCATCTTTTGCATATGGATCTTTGTGGGCCGATGAGAACTGAAAGTGTGAGCGGTAAGAAATTCATTCTCGTCATTGTGGATGATTTTTCCAGGTTTACATGGGTTAGATTTTTACGTACAAAGGATGAAGCACCGAAGGCTATCATCACTTTTCTGAAGTTCATTCAGGTACGTTTGAATACCACTGTCCGCCGTATTCGTACAGACAATGGTACAGAGTTCGTCAACCAGACTCTTCATGATTATTATGAAGGAGTTGGTATATCACATGAAACATCCGCTGCACGCACTCCACAACAAAACGGTGTCGTTGAAAGACGAAATCGCACACTTATGGAAGCTGCTAGGACCATGCTTATTTATGCGAACGCTCCATTGTTCTTGTGGGCAGAGGCTATTTCTACTGCATGTTTCACCCAAAACCGTTCTATCATTCGGAAACGCCATGGAAAAACACCTTATGAGCTTCTACATGACCGCAAACCCGATGTTTCATTTTTCCATATGTTTGGTGCTCTGTGTTATCCAAACATCAATAGTGAGAACTTGGGTAAGCTTCAACCAAAAGCAGACATAGGTATTTTCATTGGTTACTCACCGTCCAAAAGAGCATACCGAATCTATAACCGTCGTCTTGGCAAGATTGTAGAAACTATGGACGCTGATTTCGACGAGCTGACAGCGATGGCTTCTGAGCAACACAGCTCTGAACCCGCGCTTCATGAGATGGGACCCGGTGCTATAAGTTCCGGATTAGTTCCCAACAATCCTACTTCTACATCATTTTTACCACCATCAAGGCCCGAGTGGGATAAACTGTTTCAACCGTTGTTTGATGAATTCTTCGATCCCCCGACTGATGAAGTTCCAGTACCTGTAGTAATTGCTCCAATACCTGAAGTGGTTGCTCAAGTTAATGAACCTTTATCTAATGCATCTACAATTCACATTGAACCAGATGCACCTTCACCAAGTGATTCTCAAACTACACCTGAATCATCACCCCTAATTGTGCCTAATGATGTAGAAGAGGATACTACTGATCACGACTTGGAATATGCTCACTTGCAAGAGCTTCCTTTCTTTGGTGTAGCGATCCCTGAAAACCCTTCAGCCGCGTCTACCTCAGAAGAAGCTCCATCTATTGTTCACTCCAGACCACCTAGGATTGAAAACCATAGCACTAAATGGACAAAAGATCACCCAATTAGGAATGTTATTGGAGATCTAGATCGACCAGTCTCTACACGCCATCAACTACAAGAAAGTGCACTATATTGTTACTTTGATGCATTTCTCTCTGAAGTTGAACCCAAAAATTGGCAGCAGGCTATGACCCAATCATCTTGGATTGAAGCTATGCAGGAGGAACTCAATGAATTCAAACGACTAGAAGTATGGGAATTGGTTCCTCGCCCTGACAAGGTTAACATCCTTACTTTGTTATGGGTTTATAAGGTTAAACTTGATGAGATGGGTTCGGTATTGAAGAATAAAGCAAGATTGGTCGCTAGAGGATATAAACAAGCCTTGGGTATAGACTTTGAGGAATCTTTTGCTCCTGTGGCTAGATTGGAGGCGATTAGACTATTCCTTGCGTTTGCTGCTCATATGAACATGATCGTCTATCAAATGGATGTAAAGACGGCATTTTTGAACGGTGAACTAAGGGAAGAGGTTTATGTTAGTCAACCGGATGGGTTCGTTAGTACGGAGTCTCCTAATCACGTGTACAAGCTTAAGAAGGCTCTCTATGGGTTGAAACAAGCTCCACGCGCGTGGTATGATCTCCTGTAAACATATCTCATGTCGGAAGGCTTCTCCAAAGGCAAAGTGGACCCCACTCTATTCACTCTCAAGGACGGCAACGACATGCTTCTGGTACAAATTTATGTTGATGATATAATTTTTGCTGCCACTAACATAGAATTGTCTAAACAATTTGAGAAGATAATGTCCACACGCTTTCAGATGTCGATGATGGGAAAAATTTCATTTTTCTTAGGATTACAGATTTCTCAGAATCCCAGAGGCATCTTTATTAATCAATCCAAATATGCTCTAGAATCTCTTAAGAAATATAACTTTGAGAATTGTGACCCCGTAGATACTCCAATGGTGGAGAAATCCAAGTTAGATGAAGATAGGGATGGGATTATTGTCGATCCGAAACTTTACCGTGGAATGATTGGCACCCTTCTCTATCTGACTGCTAGCAGGCCTGATTTGCAATTTGCTGTATGCATGTGTGCCCGGTATCAGGCTCGGCCTACCGAAAAGCACCTACATGTTGTGAAAAGGATCTTTCGGTATCTAAAAGGAACACTTCATCGTGGTCTATGGTATCCGAAAGATTCCTCGATTGCTTTAATATCATACGCAGATGCCGATCATGCTGGATGTCAAGATACGAGGCGTAGCACTTCTGGATCTGTGCAACTCCTAGGAGATAGATTGATCAGTTGGTCTTCAAAAAGGCAGAAAAGCGCTGCAATATCAAGCACGGAGGCTGAATACATCGCCATGTCCGGTTGTTGTGCTCAAGTCCTTTGGATGAGATCACAATTAACTGACTACGGTCTTGGATTTAACAAAATCCCGATGTATTGTGACAACAAGAGCGCCATTGCCCTTTGCTGCAACTATGTTCAACACTCCCGGGCCAAGCACATAGACATTCGCTACCATTTCATTAAGGAGCAGGTGGAGAACGGAGTGATCGAGCTGTATTTTGTCACTACTGAGTATCAGCTGGCGGATATGTTCACCAAAGCCTTAGATCGAGGACGAATCGAGTTTTTGATCGACAAGCTTGGTATGAAATCATTCACTCCAGCGACTCTCAAAGAGTTGGCAGAAGAATCAGCTGAATAGTCGTGGTAAACTATTCAGAGTATCCTTTGGTTGTGATCATGTATATTATCGTAAATATATAAACCACAAAAGAAAAATACAAAAAAAAAAATATAAAACCTAGAAAAACCATAAAAATTATAAAATCAAGAAAAACCAAAAATATTTTTCGTTTTAAAACGGGCATGTCTTTTAGTACGGTAATATTTACGGCCTTAGAAATGTCAATCAATATTGACACGGTGCCATAAATAGAGTCCGTATAAAAGTTGTACATTTTAAAACATGCCCATTATGGCTTGTAGTTATTTCTGACTGCAACCCGGTTTTCATATTAAAGTCACGTATTTCCTTGGAAAACGTTGGCTCAGAACGGGAATTAATTTTCTCGGGCGTGATTTACAAGCCAAATCATGCAAAGGGATCAAGTTTACTTTACAACTTGGTCTAACACGAATTTGTGTACGTCTCAGTGCATTAATTTGTTAAAATAAAAGAAATCTTATTGACACCACGAATCAAACTTTTTCAAGATATCAATTGGGAAATGTTTTTCATCATCGTGTGCCTCGTTAAACAATGACTACAGCTCTTTAAATAGAAAACGGGTCATCGTTTAAGGGGGAGAAAATAATAAAATCATCTTCGACATTAAATTGATTTTCAAAAGTGATTGTGAAAATTAAGGGCTACATGGTAATTGAGGGGTTTTTGCATTAGAAAACGACTTGTGTGATAGGCATGGCTTTTAGATATTGGAGAAATTCTAATAGATTGCGTTTGCTAAGTTGTGTGTAAGGGATAAGTGAAATGAAAAAGTTAGAAATAAAATGGAAAAGAATAGATAGTTGAGGGACTAAAGGTGATGTTTAATGAATCTAGTCAAAAATTGACCTAAGTCAAAAAACAAAACACCCCGCCCCTCACTATTCACATTCACTGTTCTTGTTTTCCCTTGCCGCCATTGATAACCTTCCACACAAAACAAACTCACGAAATCAATCAAACTCGACTCAAATCAGTTATTCTCTTGATTCAGATCTTCACAAAAGGTACTAAAACGGATTAATTTTTCAAATATATCAAGTTAATTAAACTGTTTAAGGTGGAAATCAAACGAATCAAATTACTGATTAATTAGGGTTAAATAGTTTGGGGGTTTTGCTTGGGTTGTACTCGGAATAGGTTTAATTGCACTACTTTGGCCTTTAGAACACTTGAATCAATCGATTACATGCCCAATTAGAAAAACGTCACTGTTTGTAACTTTCCGAATAGAACAGTTTTTTCCGCATAGGGTATTTTCCGCATAGGGCAAAATGTTCCGCATAGGGCAAAAGTTCCGCATAAGGAAAAAGTTCCGCATAGGGCAAAAAGTTCCGCATAAGGCAAAAATTCCGCATAGGGAAAAAGTTCCGCATAGGGAAAATGTTCCGAATGGGGCAAATGTTCCGAATGGGGCAAATGTTCCGAATAGGGCAAATGTTCCGAATAGGGCAAATGTTCCGAATAGGGCAAATGTTCCGAATAGGGCAAATGTTCCGAATAGGGCAAATGTTCCGAATAGGGCAAATGTTCCGAATAGGAATTTATTCCGCATAGGATCAATGTTCCGAATAGAGTCTTTATTCCGCATAGGGTTAATGTTCCGAATAGAGTGTTTATTCCGCATAGCCTTAATGTTCCGAATAGAGATTTATTCCGCATAGGCTTAATGTTCCGAATAGAGTGTTTATTCCGCATAGCCTTAATGTTCCGAATAGAGATTTATTCCGCATAGCCTTAATGTTCCGAATAGAGCTTTTATTCCGCATAGCCTAATGTTCCGAATAAGAAATTTTATTCCGCATAGCCTAATGTTCCGAATAAGAGATTTTATTCCGCATAGCCAAAAGTTCCGAATAGGCCTTTATTCAGAATAGGGATTTTATTCCACATAGGCTAAATATTCCGAATAGAAGATGTTTGAATGGTTTCAAAGCTTAAGGGATTATGTCATATGTTCTATGCTTAGGTTTTAAGTCATAATGATATTCATACTTGTTTGTATCAACCTTTGTGTTTTATCTTAAGCAGAGACGATGACTAACCCTACCGTACAACAACTACAAGACAACAGAGCCGCCGCCATTGCTGAAGCCAAGACTCTTAAGTTTGTTCCAAACAACTTTCGTCTGAAGGAGGTATCACACTCTACCCATAATGGCTTTAAGGTAGCTACAGCCATGCTTGATAAATCTCACTTCAAGCATGCGCTAAGGAGAAGTGCTTCGGTGCCCTATGAATATCTTTACGAGTTCTGGGCTACCAAAGAGAGGACGTCGAACAAGATCACTTTTTCTTTGGACAACAAGCAGCAGACGCTTACTGTATCAGACTTCAGAAAGATCTTTGGCTTTCGACCGATACTCAAAGGTCTAACCTCATACTCAGCCAACCCAACTAAGGACCAGATCATGGAGATGTTCACCGCCATTGGATGTCTTGACATACGAACCCCGTCTGAGTTTACGACTGCCAAAATTGGTCAACCATGGAAAGCTATCTTTGGGATTCTAAGCCGCTGTTTAACGCCCAAAACAACTGGGTATGATGCTGTTCGTCCACCAATCATCAAGATGTTTTATGGTATGTTCAAAGGTATGGGTATTGATTATGCATCACTGCTGTGGGAGGAGTTTACTTTTCAACTCTTCACTAACACAAAGGGTAAAATTAAAACTTACCAGTACCCTAGGTTTATTAAGTTGATCATCCATTACTTTATGGAAAATGATGCATCCATTAACAAGCTTGCAGGTAGTCGTCACCACATGATAGATGATGATGATTTGGTAGACTTAAGGCAGGAGACTCATTCGAATACGGTTATTCCTGGTCCCATTCCCAGTCATCTTCTGACCGATGAGATCATTGAATCTGATGATTACAAGAACTTGCTCACGGAAATTGAGAAACAACGAGCAAGCCTTCTAGCAGGTGAAGACTCATCTACCACGGTTAAAAGCAAAGGTAAAAGGAAGCAAGCAGATTTACCTGAGCCCAAAACCAAGAAGAAGAAGACAGAGGGTAAGAAAGGAAAGGGTAAGGCTGATGAGATGCGTCTGCGTGATGAAGAAAATATTGCTGATCCAGATCTTGAGAAAACTGAGAAACAAATGATGAAAACAGCCATTAAAAGGAGCAGAAAAGATACTGGCGGTAGTGGTTCAGGTGTAAGAGTAGACGTTGAGGATGAGTACATGGAACCTGATGATGTTGATGAGTTTGGGTCACCTGAACATTATTCCACTTCGAAGGAGCCATCAATCCCTGTTTCTACACCACCTCCTCCACCTACTCAACCTTTAACAATTCAACCTCCACCAACTCAACCCTTACCAACCAAACAAGTTTCTACACCACTTCCTCCACCACCACCAAAGCCCATCCTTAGCACCGCAGTCACAACTGAGCCTATTCCCTCAACCCAGAGCAGCTCTGCAACATCTGCAATGGCAGCAATAGTGATGGCCGAGATGTTGGATAAACACATGGATAAACAAAAGAGCGAAATGGATGAACTTCGCCAAGAGTTACAAAGACGAGCTCAAAGTGAAGAAGCATCTAAGAAGGCTCAAGAAGAGTTGATTGCCAAGTTCGCTGCTGACATGGAAGTTACACGTAAAGCTCATGCAGAAGAACTTGCTCAGGTTAAAAGGGATGAAGCTGCTAGGCATAAAGCACGAATTGCAAGACTTAAAGCTATTAAGGATGACTTTAAAGAGCAAAAAGAAGCTCTTGAAGCTACGATTGAGCAGAGAGTGAAAGACTCCATTGAATCCTTAATGCCTAAACTGCGTGATGATTTGAAGACGCTTGCTGCTGATAATTTGATGATCAAGTCATCCAATCCTTCAGAAGCCGCCTACAAGATCGCATATGACTTGACGGATTTTGAACTGAAGAAGATCCTTAAGGCTCGAATGAAGGAACTTGGATCGTTTGATAAATCGAGGAAACAACGGGCTCTCTTCCAATCCCTGAATGACGCTATCATGGAGGATGATAGGTTGTTCAAGACGTTTGGAAGTGTGGTACCCTACCACATTCTCCCTGAAGAAGAACGGGAAGAGAGTGAGGAAGACGAGGGTACTGGTGGAGAGGAAGAAGAAGAAGAAGAAGATAAGAACGAGGAGGATGATGAGGATGAGAATGACGATGATGATGAGAATGATGATGATGACGATGAAAATGATGATGAGGATGAGGATGAGAATGATGATGATGAGGATGCAGATGATGATGATGGTAATGATGGTGGTGATGGTCACCAGGAGAGTGTAAAGGGGAGCAATGCGGATAAAGGTGAACAGCGTGAAAAAGGGGATAAGGGCGCCAGCTCAAAGAAAGTGGTTAAGTCTGGCACCAAATCAAAGAAAGATGCAGCACCAAAGGAGAAGTCCACATCCACGGAATCCAGACGATCGAAGTGGCGCCATGACGTGAATGCCACTACAGGGTCATCTATTCCTGGTACATTTATCCATGCATCAATACCTATTACCACTAACCCCGTTAGTTCTTGTGTTGTTACTCCTGTGATTACAGAATCGGTAACCGAACCAGAAGCTGCACAACACTCACCCGTCCATGACACTGCTGAAATGCCTGAATCTGAACAAGCAGATGTTAACATCTCCACTCCTCCGCAACAAAACCCACAATCTACTATACCTGAACCAAGCACAAGAAACTGGGAGGACACGTTGGAAATCGACGAGACTGCTCCACCACAGGCTTGGATCATGGTAGCGGCGCAGTATGATCCGATCACCGACGCCGACAAAGAGGTCTTGTATCTTCGTATCCGAAGTCCGATTGACTTATGTGCATTTCTTGCTCATGAGTATAAGACTTCGGTTACTCCATCTTTGGTGAAGAAAGTACTGAAGGATACAAGACTTCGCGCCAAAACCCGGTTGACCCAAATGGAGTTCGAATACTATGCCGAGGAGATCCTGAAGGCTCTGAATACCGTTCAACGGCCAGGTCTTCATGAATCAGAAAGAGCTCCACCTCCAATGGATCAAGATAATCAGATTGCTCTTGACTTCTTTGTCACCAATGATCTGGTATATCTACTGAAGGGGTCATCGAAATACGCAACATCCCTGACATTGCTGAAAGCTGCCAACTGGGGGACAATACCCTTCATCGAGGAAAAGGTAAACCGACTCTGGGTCCCTAAGATAAATCGTAATTATGATATGTATGCTGTCATAGGTGCATCTCATTGGGACGAACGAGTCAAAAGGGCGTACAGGGGTTGCTGCCTAGTCAATTCTGGAAGCTCAGTTAGATCCGATATCCGTATCACCAGCATTTTAGGGATGAAAACAGAAGCCAAGAACGGCTATTATCATGTGACGGAGATTCGTTTGAAAAGGGAGGATGACAGGGAATACAGAATCCAGCAGGGAGATTTTTCCATCATTCGCCTTGAGGATATCGAAGATATGCTGCTTCTGATGACCAGAGATCAACTGACACATATTCCTCGTGAAGACCTCATTGCTTTGAATACAGCACTTCGTATGTTCACACGAAGCGTTGTCATCAAGACACGAGTCGAAGATCTTCAGTTGGGAGTCGAAAGCTATCAGAGGAAGCTCAATTTAACCCGCCCTGTGAATCAAGTGTTACCTCAACATGTAGCAAGATGTCCCTATACCGGTATTTCTGTCCCGAATTACGGCATTTTCTACTTGAACAGTCGAGGTTTGATGAAGTTTATGAGGGTGGGGGAGCTCCACAAGTATAGTGATGGAACTCTTATACAAGTCAGAGGAAAGTTGGAGCATCTGAACTCGGGTGGAACTTTGCCAGAAATGACGGAGGATTGGCATCCAGGTTACCGGAAGATGGCGAAGTACGTGATCAAGAAGATCGATCAAAAGCTCCGTGAACGTAGATTGATGAGGAGCTTGGAAAGATTCGTGGGTGGTAGACCATATGGAGTGCACTACAGGACACTGCAACGATCCATCTAATGGGTTGTACATTTCAGGTCACTCTATATTGGTATTATTTGTGAATATGTAAATTTGTGAATAATGTGCTTTAATGGCTTGTTGTAGTGTTAAGGTATGATAATTTTTCAAGAATTTCTCACGAGATTCTAAATCTTTCAAAATATATCATACTAAAGCACTACAACTACCCCTTATTAACTTAAGGGGGAGCAATCATTTGTTCTATGGCCAAACATCGATTTCATTTTTACCCAAAGACCGGTTAATCCATTCAATATCCCAAATATTAATGGTTAACATTTTGGATAAGGGGAGAAAATGGGATTAAGGAGACGTAAGTGATACTTGGCTAAAAGATGAAAAAGACTTAAAGATTATCCAACTTAATATGTGTTAAGCACGTGTTAAGGGGGAGCGTTTTTGATGAATAAAACACCTAAGGTACAAAACTTTTGATTTCAATATCACAAGTACCTTATGTGATTTTCGATGATTTTTCATGGTGGCAATTCCTTCCCAAAACACGCTTAATTCACGACGGATGTGGTGACAAAAGGGTGGTAGGAATAGGTTTAGTCCTATGATTCATCAGAACCGATGGAATCTTCCCAAGGACAATTCCCTAGATAGAATTAGAAGTCCTAGGAAAGATGGAGAAAGAATGTGAACGTAGCTGAATGCCGACCAAGTACTTAAGCTAGCACTGGAACAATCACAACAAGGTGCTAGTGATGACGTATTGGTAAGCATTGAAGGGGTTGAAGAATGAAAAAGAAATGTAAAGATAAAGGGTGTAAAGAAAGAAGCCCTCCTTACAACTTTAGGCAGAAACCGGGTCAATACATATGCTATTGAGGTCATTTTTGCTAATGATTCTCGGTATTGAAGAAAGACATCATGGACCCAGTGATGCAATGCACAACCCTTCCCCAGCTAACTCAAATATCTCTCAAAAGGTATTTGTTTTAATCACACGGAGATCAACACGTTATCTACTGGTTTATTCACTCTGAATAGACTGGTATTGAAAAGGTGGCACTCCTCTCCAGCCATCGCTCACTAAATCAAAACGCACAATCGAGTCTAGAGCCAAGAGATCATCAAAAGTCTCATTAGGACACTTTCCATTTATTCCTTGCTTTCTCACACACTGTGAAAAGTAAGAGATTTTCATGAGTCCTACGCAGTATTCCTGTAATATTGCCAGAACATCCGAGTAATACGCAAGTATTACAATGAAGATGGAAATCCTGCTTGAGCCAACATCAAACAAGCTCATGGTAGGTTACACGTGCGGTTCTTTTAGAACCAATCTTGTGAAAAAACTGGAAGGTAACAGTGGTTTAATTCTTAATTGAACTTAAACTCGTTCCAGGCCTCTTCGCATTATCATATGATCTTGCCAGAACACTCAGAGTGACTCTTTATTGACCACAGTGACGAGTGGAAATCCTTCTAGTGTCAACATCAAACAGCACTTGGTAGGTAACGCGCAAGATTCTTTATGAATTGAGCTCGTGACAACTGGAAAGCAACGATGGTGAAAATCTTAATTGAAATTCACTTGTTCCAGGTTTCATGAATTGACGGCTTTTAATCACAAAGATAATTTATCCAAGTGATTCACTCTTTATGTTCGCAGTCAGCTTTGGACGGTCGAATAAAGAGAACGGGTTTACCCGCGAAATCCTGTCAGGAAGTTACTTAATTGAAACTATCCGTCACGGGTACGATATCTAATATCGTCCAACGGTCTTCACCGACCGGAGGTAAAATGCTACCGAATTAGAATAAAATGTTCAAAGCCATTTTATTCGTGTCGTTGCTGTGTACCTGTTAAAGACGGTGGCGTTGCTGTGTACCTGTTGAAGACGGTGGCGTTGCTGTGTACCAGTGAAGACGGTGGTGTTGCGGTGTACCTGAAAAAGTCGTTCCCACATGCTTATGTCTTTTGCAACAAAGTTCAGCAAAAATTCAAGAAAGTACAAGATGAAGTCTTCCGCTGTACCAAACTCTGAAGCTTTCGAGAATTCAACAAAAAGACGTAAGTGTGTGGAACATGAAGTCACGAGGAGGCAAAGTTCACAAGAAAGGCAAAGATCGCACGTGAAAGGCCAAAGAACAATGCTCTCAAGTCAAAGCCAAAAAGATCAAATCAACATATTCACAACAAAAGAAAGAAAAGAAGAAAAGACTACGAGCTAAAGAACGAAGACTTAGTATAGTATGCTAGGTTTAGAACTTTGTAAACGTGGAGTGACCTCCCTTAGGGGGAGATTGTTAGAAATACGTTTTTACGTATATTAGAAGTATCGGTCACTCTACAATAATATTCATGTTGTAATAGCTCATAGTTAGATAATAGTTGTTAGTTACTTATTAACTTAAGTAAGAACCGGTCCATGGGCTTGTCATGGACCGGCCCAAGCCCATGTTTAGCTTGGTACTATAAATACCCCTTTCCACTAAGGAAAGGGGTTGGTTGTTGTTCCATTTCACATTTTCATAGTAATAAAATCTTCCACATATTTCTCTCACTTTCTCTCTCTAGTTTCTCTCACTAGAAAACATCAACCCACTTCATAGATTCATAGGTTATCAATTTCTACAATAGCTGTAAATGATAAATTTAGGTTGGTTGGAGAGATTAAGGACGTATCAAAACCTGTTTGTTCCTTCAAAGTTGTAAGGGCTTCAGCAACATCCATTGATTGACCATCTTGGCTGCCCTTATCACTCAGATTTCTTTGATATTCCTCCCCTTTGGAAGACTCCTCCATACCCCTCCTAGCATGATCACTCTCCAAAACAACAATCCTCTCCCTCAATTGCTTGAGTTCAAGGCCTTGAGAGCTGACAATTTGTACTAAGTCTGCATTTTGCTTTTGCAAGCTAATGCAAACTGCCGTCAATTCCAAAAGAGTCATTGGTTCCAGTCTGCCCTCTTCTGAAATGGGAATTTGACCTCCCAAGTCAGATTCATTGGGCATGGATGAGGACTTAATAATGGTGGGACTGCCTTGGCCAGCATCTAAGCCAGAACCAATAGTCCCAGCCTCATCCAGGTCACCAGCCACACTTGTGGTGGTGGTTCTCTCTGCTTCATGGCTAGGACCACCAGAGGAGAACACTCCAGTAGTCCTTTGACGTTTCAGCAACCTATATTCAGGTGGTGTGGAAGATGGTGTGGAAGAATGGGTAGATGTGGGTTGGTTAAGGGGTGTTTGGGATTGTGAAGGTTGTGTGTCAGCGTTGGAAATAGGCACATCAACGCCAACATTGGATGTGTCAGCGTCAAAGGGTTCTTGGTCAATTTGCATTTGTTCAGGTGAGGGTAAAGGTTCAGGAATGGGTTCAAGTTGTGGTTGAGGGTCAATTTGAGGTTGGGGGTCTGGTTGGGGTTGTGCTGCTGCAATAACAGCAAGCATGGCTGGGGTTAAAGGTAAGTCTCTATGGGGCGGTGAATTCATCTTTTTAAAAATAGCTTTCTTTTGCTCAGGGATCTTATAAAAATCATTGTGATCCCTTGAGCAGTAACCTTGATCATCAAAAATCATTTGCAGAAAACGGGGATAAGCTAAAGTCATTTTTGTCCCCTTGTTTTTACACATCCCTTCAAAAATCATTTTAGAATAGTTATATTTTTATCCTGTTGCAATGCACACAATAGCACTGGCAATGGATCTATTGATCTCATTGTGTGCAGTACATTTGGGACTCAAACATTGAAGGAGGATGTGGATGAGGTACTTCCAGGCTGGGGGAAATTCCTGCTTATGATACTTGTTAAGAGTACCTTCATCAGGAAAAGGATATCCCAAAGCCCTAAGTCCTTGTTCTATTTCATTTATGGGAAGGATGGCTACACCATCAGCATCATCAAGATGCAAGGCTTGGCGTACCAAGGCCTCAGTAACCACCCAAGACCTCCCATGAACAATAGAAGTCAATGTGGTCACTCCATTAACTGTTGAGGAACTAACAGTGTTCCAAAACTGCTTAATATGTGTGACTGGAATGAGTGGTGCATGAGAAAGAGCATACCTTAGTGGGGATGCGTTCAAATACGCCACCATTTGTGTGTATTGAGGAAACAGATCATTATCAGCAACAAGATAAGCAATCATGTTGTGTTGAGACTTGAACCCCAATTCCAATTCTGCTGAGTTAAACTTTGGTGCCATTGATAAAAGCTGTTAATTTTAAGTGTAGAAGATGAAGTTGATAAGAGAAAAGTGTTAGACAAGAATTATAAATACCCTATTTAAAAATAGGAGCCAAATTTATAGGAGAGAAAGAATGCATGTGATTGGCCCAAAAATAGGCAAAGATTTTCAAAAACTAATCATGAAAATATTGAAAAAGTTATAAGTTATCTCATGCATTAAATGAAAGTAACAACTCCTAAAATTACTGCTTGAAAATATGTCAAAAAGTAACAACTGGGTAGGTCCCATTGAGTGTCAACGGTCAAAAATAACCATCAACGCCCAACGGCTATAATCTTGTCAACGTTCGCCTAAAGCCATGTCAGCGTCCAATTTGGTCACAACAACGCTTGGAAAAATCTTGTCAGCGTCCAAAAATAAAATTGTTTTAAAAAGTGAAAAATGACCTTAACAAGTAATTTATCCTAGAGAAGATAACCAAAAGCTGATAATTATTATAGGGCGGCAAGCACTGTCCAGTTATGCACACTTGCATAAGCAAGATAGACATAACAGTCCTCTAGTGTCCCTTGCTAACCAAAATTCTTAACAACAAAGTTACCTTATAAAATCCTTGTTACTCCCAGATAAATCCCATAGCAAAATCATTCCCAAGTCTCCCAACAGACCACAACCAATTCTAGGCCAAAAATGTCTTGGCAGCATGCAAAGTTGATATACTATGCATGCTACAGTGCCTCATGGTTTAGTAAAACTAACCCATACTCACCTGTGGACACAATCTAGAATTGTGATAAGAGTATCATATGGATACCCAAACATCCTAAAGGTTCCTAAAACCTCCCCTTAAACGATGATACAAAAAGTTTGCTAAAATCATGCATGAACATAAAAATTTATGTCAAGATAGGAATGAAACATTCCAACCATCATCCATAAATAAAAACTTGTCCAAATGCTTCTCCATTGATCCATAAGCAACTCTGTATCCAATGGTAAACTGCTAACACCATCTGCACATTTAGATTGAAAACCACAAAACTAACATTGTTGCTGACAACGCCCCGATAACACATGACAGCGTTGAGGGAAGCTTTGTCAGCGTTAGACAATTATATTGCTGACAACGTTGCAAAAACACTTATCAGTGTTCAAGCAACCTTTGTCAGCGTTAGAAAAATATAGTGGAAAATCTAAATCATCAATAAGACCAATAATAATAATGCATCATCCTGTACATACTTTTACAAAAAGAATCCAAAACACATATTAAGTGAGATTAACCATTCCAATACTTGTTACCAAGTATTGAAATCTTCCAGCATCAAAAGGTTTAGTTAATAAATCTGACACATTTTCCTCAGTGTCAACCCTATCTGGTTGTATTAAACCTTTCTCAAAGCAATCTCTTATAAAATGGTGTCTAATTTCTATGTGTTTAGTTTTAGAATGATGTACAGGATTCTTAATGATGCATAAAGTACTATTATTGTCAACAAATATCTTAGTATGCATGAAATTATACCCATAATCCAACAGCTGGTTCTGAATCCACAACACTTGACCACGTCATGCTGCTGCAGCCACATACTCTGCTTCAGTTGTAGAATTAGCCACCACTGTTTGTTTCTTGCATTGCCAAGATATTAACCTGCTCCCAAGAAACTGACATCCACCAGTTGTGAATTTCCTATCAAACTTATCACCTCCATAATCACTATCTGAATATGCAATCAGCTCTAATGATGAATCCTTTGGGTACCATAAACCAAGACTGGGGTAGCATCTTAGGTACCTAAAGATCCTCTTCACAGCATAAAGGTGACATTATTTGGGAGTCGCTTGATGGCGTGCACAAGCACACACAGCAAACATAATGTCAGGTCTGGAGGCAGTAAGATACATCAAGGATCCAATCATGGATCTATAATGCCTGACATCAACATCTTTCCCATCTCCAATCTTTCCCCAAGGGTGTTCTCTATCCATAGGAGTAGTAGCCCTCTTTTCATGTGGAGAAAAGCCAAATTTCTTCAAGATCTCAGCAACATATTTGTCCTGGGAGATGAAGATACCATCCTCTTTCTGCTGAACTTGTAAACCAAGAAAGAAGTTCATCTCCCCCATAGCACTCATCTTGAATTTGTCTGTCATAAGCTTAGAGAAATCCTCACTCATATTTGGATCAGTAGACCCAAAAATGATATCATCAACATAGACCTGCACAAGCAAAACATCTTTGCCTTTCTTCTTTGTAAATAGTGTCTGATCTATGGTGCCCCTCTTGAATCCATTGTCCACCAAATAGGTAGACAAAGTACCATACCATGCTCTAGGGGCTTGATGAAGGCCATACATAGCCTTTTTGACTCTATACACTTTATCTGGATGCTCTGGATCCTCAAAACCAGGAGGTTGCATGACATATACTTCCTCAAATATGGTGCCATACAAGAAAGCACTCTTGACATCCATTTGATAGACTGTGGAGCCCATGCAGGATGCATAGGCTAGAAAAATCCTAATAGCTTCAATCCTTGCAACTGGTGCAAAGACCTCCTCATAGTCTATCCCCTCCTCTTATGTATAACCTTGAGCCACTAACCTTGCCTTGTTTCTGACCACAATACCTCTTTCATCTCTTTTGTTCCTTAGAACCCATCTTGTCCCTATAGGTCTGACATATCTAGGACAATCAACCAGCTCCCAAGCATCCTGAATTGCAAATTGGTGAAGCTCATCCTGCATTGCTTCCACCCAACTTGGTTCTTTGAGAGCATCAAATATTTTCTTGGGTTCTTCTTGTGACAGAAAACATGCAAACAAACATGCTTGCACAAGAGGGGTATCAACCTTCTTGTGTATATTGGCAATAAATCCACCAAGACCTTGATGAGATCTTCTAGTCTGAACTGGAGTCATAATCACCAATGATCTGAGATGTGGGGTGATTCTTCATTGTGGAAGTGAGAACCCCTCCTTCAAAAAGTCTGGTGTCCTCAACCTCATGCTCCATGTTGCCAATGTCTTCTTCATCAGACTCTCTTATATCAACATAAGGATGACCTTCTTCATAAGAATTGGAAGGTTCACCTTGTTCAAAAGTGGAAGAGAAAAGATGTGCAAAGGTGTTGTCAACGTCTGAACCTTGTTTGTCAGCGTTTGGGCTAACAACGCTTGAAATGTTGTTGTCAACGCCTGAGCCATGAACGTCTGAATTGGTCTTGTCAGCGCTAGATTTGCCTTTGTCAGCGCCTGAAGAACCATGCATGTTTGTATCTGGTGGTATTTGGAAACCACCATTACCTTGTCCAGCAGCAGCAGCAAAAGCATCTGTCCAAATGGGAATTGTGACATATTCAAATGTAGGAGATGCCTTTTCTGCTTGTGATCCAACCTTCTCATGAACCTGTGTACCTGAAACATTAACAACTTGTTCCTCCACAACATTTGAAGTTATCTTCACAATGTCTGGATTAGTGACAGGCATATAATTTAAAGTTCTAGATAAGGGTTCCAAATCAAACAACCAATTAGGACCACTTTCAAGATCACTAGGTTTATTCTCCAAGAACCTAACATGTACTCTCTCTCAACTATACGTTTGTCCTCCTTAAGATAAACCCTATAACCCTTGCTCTGGACTGAATACCCCATGAAATAGCTCTCATCACCTTTTGCACTAAATTTCCCTAAGGCATCACTAGTATCTAGTACTACTACATGACAACCAAAAGGTATGAGAAAACCAATATTAGGTTTTCTTCCCCAAAGTAACTCATAAGGTGTTTTGTTCTGAATTTTGTTAACCAATGCTCTATTTTGCACATAGCATGTTGTATTAACAGCCTCAGCCCAAAAGGCTATAGGAAAGTGAGCATCAGCCAACATTGTTCTGGCTGCTTCAATTAGGGTTCTATTTTTCCTTTCAGCAACCCCATTTTGCTGTGGGGTTCTAGCAATACTGAATTGCCTAGTAATTCCTTTCCTAGCACAAAAATCATCTAGCTTCTTGTTCCTAAATTCTCCACCATTATCACTCCTAAGCATTTTAACCTCATTTCCAGACCTTTTCTCAATCTGAGTGATAAAATCAATAAGAACATCAGCTGTGTCACTCTTCATAGCTAGAAAGAATGTCCAAGTGAACCTAGAAAAGTCATCTGTGACAATAAAGCAATATGACTTACCATTCAAACTCTCTATATTAGTTGGACCAAAGAGGTCCATGTGAAGCATATGAAGAGGTCTGGAACTAGTATGCACCTGCTTGGACTTGAATGAGACCTTGTGCTGCTTGCCTTTAAGACATGCAACACAAGAGTGGTCATTGTGGAAGGCCTTCTCAGGCAAACCATCAACTAAACCAAGCCTCACAAGTCTATTTATATTTTTAAAATTTATGTGCCCTAGTCTCCTGTGCCACAAATTACTTTCATCTACTGATGCCTTAGCATAAAAACAAGACATATTGGTATTTACTTTGATCCCATTTAAATTCACATTATATATGTCCTTATGCCTAGGTGTTCTATACTCAATATACTTCTCATTAGGGATCTTAAAATCCTTGCTTAACACCAAACACTCAGTATCAGTGAAAAGAACCTTATTTTTGTTGTCACAAACTTGTGATACACTAAACATATTATAATCCAGTTCTTTTACCAGGAAGACGTTCTCAAAACGCAGATTATTGGTGAGAAGGGTTCCTTTGCCTGTAATGGTGCCATAGCCCCCTCCAAAGTATACCTTATCACCATCTTTAATAGGAGTGAAGTTCGTCAGATAGTCTTCCTTTCCTGTCATGTGCCTTGAGCATCCACTATCCCAATATCCATAATCGTTGATCTGTCTTTGAATGCCCTGCACATATAGAAAACAAATTAGTTTTCTTTGGGAACCCAAGTCTCAGAAAACTTGGATTCATCTGGTTGTTCAATAAGAACAGACTTAGTTCTCACAACAACCCCATTCTCATCCTTTTTAGGATGAAAAACCCAGTTAACCCCAATAGGTTTTGTAATGACCTTTGAAATGTAATTAAATCTATTGCAAGTCATTAAAATTCCATTATAATTAGGGTTTTGATCTTTCTTGGGTCTCCATGTTAAGCTTGAAGAAGCTTTAGACCCCTTACCTTGTGGCTGCAAATATTTAGGTCTGGTCACGTTTCTGTCAGCGTTGGATTTTGTCCTGTCAACGCTGAAATTACCCTTGTCAGCGTTGAACCTAGGGTTTGCTATAGGAACCCATTGCCTATTTGACCAGGTGTTTGTCTTTTGAAAAGGTCTTTGTCCATGAGTGTTAGACCTTCTAGAAAAGAATGGAGCAGGTCTAATCACTTGTGGACTTTGCTGCACACAAGGTTTGGGTCTGACAACGTTTGACTTCCTAACAACGTTGACTTTCTTCCTATCAGCGTTGAGATTATTCCTATCAGCGCTGGCTTTGGGAGCGTTGACACACTTGTATGCCAAATGTGAAAAGCTACCACAAGTGTAACAATCTTTCTTAGACACAACCTTAGGTCTAGTAGAGAAGAAACCTGTTCCATGATTGCTAACTTGGCTCTTGGGTGACCTATTATTCCTATACATCTCTGCATATTTAATGGTATGTCTTCTAACAGTGTTTGAGCCTAGGTCAACAGCTTTACCAGTGATTGGATGAGTAACCTTAATGGGTGGTGATTCATTGGGACTTTCACATAGCAAACCTCCCTTAACAAATAAAGTAGGGTTAGCTTTCTTCCACTCATTTAGGTCAGTCAGTTTTTGTTGATACTCTTCCACTGGAGTGACAACTCTTGGTGGAGGAATGAATTCCTCTTCTTGGCATTCTGGTATACCAGTCCAAGACAAATCCTTTCTAAGGATACCATAGAAGTCACCAGCTGGTGGTGGAACCAGAGAGTAATCATTCATCCCAATCCCAGTCATGTCCTTAGGATCCCTTTGTTTAGCTACACAGTCTCCTAGGGTTTGGGTGGCTCTATCAAATCTTTGAATCTTGAGGTCAACATTATCTTTATTCTTAATGGCCTCATCTAACTTAGCCTGTAGGTCTCTATTGACCTTTGTCATGATATTTCTAATATCCATACTACCATCTAGCTCATGTTTTAAGATATTTATCTTATCTTTTAAGTCAAATTCCATTTTCTTGTATTCAGAAACAATTTTCTCAGTTTCAGTAAGAGCTAGTTGGTAATTGGAAAATTTACACCTTTCAGTGCTCATATCATCTTTTAGTTTTAACACCTCTTTGTTAAGTCTATCAGTGTTTAACCTACAACCTTTGATACAAAAAGCATCATCATATACCTCATTATCAGATGAAGAGAAGGAGTGTGCCATGAGAGCATATTCAACATGCTCTTCTTCTTCAATATCAGCAACCAAAGCTTTATCCTCTTCAGCATTCTTAGCTAGATAGCTCCAATCCCATCTTGTACCATCAATTCCTTGAACTGCAACCATGGCTTTGGAATCCTGAGCTTTAACAATCTGGCTTGAGGGTTTACCAGCATCAGATCTTCTAGGAGATCTGCATTCCCTCATGAAGTGTCCCATACGATGAAAGTTGTAGCATTCAACTTTGGATTTATCAAATCCAGCTGTGTCTTTAGCATTGAAGGTCATCTTCTTCTTGAACCTTCTATTCCACCTATTTGCTCTTATACTAGCAAGAGCCATGTTCCACTTGATGTCCATCTCTTCCAAGTGCTCATCACTTATCTTCTCAAGGTCCTCATATGTAATCACTGAACCATTGGGCAAAGAAGCAATGTAAGCACAAACAGTATCCAAATCCAAACCAGCAGGTTTAACTCTTGGAGAGTCATTCTTGAATGTGTCAACGTCTGAAAAAGAGACGTTGACAGGACTTGTTCCAGCGCTGACATATGATGATCCAATAACTGGATGCATATAAGAGTCCTTCTGATTGAATTGACCTTCACTATGAGAGAAAAAGGCCATGTTGCTGGTGGAAGATTTGCCTCCATGATCTGAAAGAGTTTCATCTTCCAATAGTCTTAGTTTATTATAGATGTCATTAAACGAGGAGCTCTTGTAAGTATTGTTGGCAAGAATAGATCTTGCCTCAATCTTCCATGCCTCACCAAGACTTTTAAGAAAGGTAGCATTGGTGTCAACATCACCAACTTGTGTCCCCATGAAGGATAATTTGCTTGTAATGTCAAGCAATCTGCTTCTCACACTACTCAGTTTCTCATTGGGTTGAGCTTTGAAGACAACATAATCATGCAGAAGTTGCTTTTTCTTTTCTTCCTTAGTGTCTGCATTGCCACCATATGCAACTTCAAGTGCTTCCCAAAGATCTTTAGAAGATTCATAGCCTCTATATTTGTGCTGGTTTTCTTGTCCTAAAGAGACTTTCAGAATATTTACGGCTTTCATGTCAACCCTTTTCTTTGCAATATCTTCAGCACCTACAGCTCTACCATCTCCAGGTTTTTCTTTCTTATCTTCATCAGGGCATCCTTCAACAGCTGATCTTTGAGTAATGGCATCAAGAATCTTTTGAGCCTTATTGAATGAGTTTCCATATTCAATAATCTCCCAGAGTGTGTAGTCATAGATCCCTAGATATTGTTCAAAGTTGAACTTCCATAAGTCAAAGTTGGTTGCATCAAGCATGGGAATCCTGATGTTTGGTAAGGGTGAAGAGGAGGTGGTTATTGCTTCAGACATGATGTTGTTAGGGTTTTGGTGTTTTTAGGGTTTCTGAGAAAATTAGGGTTTTGGTATTCGTGTATGGTTCTGGTGTTCTTCAAAGATCAAAAGTTCCTCAACAAGCTCTGATACCACTTGTTGATCCCAAACTTAAATCGATTAGCTTTGTGTATACGAGATTAGATCAAGTATAACACGTAGAGAAACCTTTGTTATATGCTTTGTGAATCTAAGTGTTATGCGGAATTTAACACTTAAACAAGAACACACAAGATGTAAACAAACTTTCACTTTGATTATGAATGTCGAACTTGCTTACAATGAAAGATGTTTTCGAATGAAAACTTATGTAAAACTTGATGTTGAATATTAACCTAAAGGTCTTCTTTTATAGATACAAGAAGCCTTGTACAATAAGCTACGTATCAACTATTCTAGGTAAAGATAAACATAGAAAATACATTGTCGTTTCTATCCTTACTAGAAGTATTCTAGAATATAATAAACGTGTAGATTATATCTTCCATCAGTGCTTGTCTTCAATGTGTCAACGCTTGACTTTAACCTGTCAACGCTTGTTTTGTTCTTGTCAGCGCTCAAGTGATCTGGCCTTAATTTATTCCCAACAAATGCTACTACGGCGTCATCGATTCCCGGTACATCTATTGCTGTGTCTATACCTGTTACCACTAACCCTGTTAGTTCTGTTGTTGCTCCTGTGATTGCAGAGTCAGTAACTGAACCTGAAGCTGCACAACACTCGCCTGTTCATGACACCGCCGAGATGCCTGAATCAGAACCAGCACGTGTTCATGTCTCTACTCCTCTACAACAAGAACCACAATCTACTGTTCCTGAGTCAAGCACACGGGACTGGGCAGACACATTGGAGATTGACGAGACTGCACCGCCACAAGCTTGGATCACGGCAGCGGCTCAATATGATCCAATCACAGACGCTGACAGAGATGTTCTATATCTCCGTATCCGTAGTCCGATTGACTTGTGTGCATTTCTGGCTCATGAGTATAAATCTTCGGTCACTCCGTCGTTGGTAAAGAGAGCGCTAAAGGATAAGAGAATTCGCGCTAAAACCAGGTTAACCCGAATGGAGTTCGAGTATTATGCTGACGAGGTCCTGAAAGCTTTTAACACCGTTCAAAGGCCAGGCCTCCATGAATCAGAAAGAGCTCCACCTCCACTTGATCCTTCTCAAGATAATCAAATCGCTCTCGACTTCTTCGTCACCTATGATCTTGAGTATCTTCTCAAGGGCGCATCAAAGTACGCAACCTCCCTGACCTTGCTGAAAGCTGCCAACTGGGGGACAATACCCTGGATCGAGGAAAAGGTAAACCGACTCTGGGTCCCAAGGGTAACTCGTAATTATGATATGTATGCTGTTATAGGTGCATCTCATTGGGACGAACGAGTCCGAAGGGCGTACAGAGGTTGCTGCTTAGCCAATTCAGGAAGCAACGTTAGATCCGATATTCGCATCTCCAGCATTTTGGGACTGAAAACTGAAGCCAAGAATGGTTATTATCATGTGACGGAGATTCGTCTAAAAAGGAAGGATGACAGAGAATACAAAATCCAGCAGGGATATTTTTCTATCATTCGCCTTGAGGATATCGAAGACATGTTGCTTATGATGACCCGGGATCAACTCACCCATATTGCTCGTGAAGACATTATTGCCTTGAATACAGCACTTCGTATGTTCACACGAAGCGTTGTTATCAAGAAACGAGTTGAAGATCTTCAATTGGGAGTCGAAAGCTACCAAAGGAAGCTTGACCTCACTCGTCCAATGAACCAAGTTCTACCTCAACATGTCGATAGATGTCCCTATACCGGCATTACTGTTCCGAATTACGGGATTTTCTACTTGAACAGTCGAGGGATAATGAAGTTTATGAGGGTAGGTGAGCTTTATAAGTACAGTGATGGGACTCTCATTTACGTCAGAGGAAAGTTGGAGCATCTTAATTCGGGTGGGTCTTTACCAGAGATGACTGAGGATTGGCATCAGGGTTATCGGCAAATGGCGAAGTATGTGATCAAGAAGATTGATCAAAAGCTCCGTGAACGTAGATTGATGAGGAGCTTAGAAAGATTCGTTGGTGGTAGACCATATGGAGTGCACCACAAGTTACTGCAACGATCCATCTAATGGGTCGTACATTTCAGGTCCACTTTATATTGGTTTTTAATTGTGAATATGTAAATTTGTGAATATTGTGCTTTTACGGCTTGATGTAGTGTTAAGGTATGATAATTTTTCAAGAATTTCTCACGAGATTCTAAATCTTTCACAATATATCATACTAAAGCACTACAACTATCCCTTATTAATTTAAGGGGGAGCATTAACATGTTCTATGGCCAAACATCGATTTTATTTTTTACCCAAAGACCGGTTAATCCATTCAATATCCCAAATATTAATGGTTAACATTTTGGATAAGGGGAGAAAATGGGATTAAGGAGACTTAAATGATACTTGGCTAAAAGATGAAAAAGACTTAACGATAATCCAACTTAATATGTGTAAAGCACGTGTTAAGGGGGAGCGTTTTTGATGAACAAAACACCTAAGGTACAAAACTTTTGATTTCAATATCACAAGTACCTTAGGTGATTTTCAAGGATTTTTCATGGTGGCTATACTTTCCCAAAACACGCTTAATTCACGATGAATGTGGTGACAAAAGGGTGGTAGGAATAGGTTTAGTCCAATGATTCATCAGAGCCGATGGAATCTTCCCAAGGACAATTCCCTAGATAGAATTAGAAGTCCTAGGAAAGTTGGAGAAAGATTGTGAACGTAGCTGAATGCCGACCAAGTACTTAAGCTAGCACTGGAACAATCACAACAAGGTGCTAGTTATGACGTATTGGTAAGCATTGAAGGGGTTGAAGAATGAAAAAGAATTGTAAAGATAAAGGGTGTAAAGAAAGAAGCCCTCCTTACAACTTTAGGCAGAAACCGGGTCAATACATATGCTATTGAGATCATTTTTGTTAATGATTCTCGATATTGAAGAAAGACATCATGGACCCAGTGATGCAATGCACAACCCTTCCCAGCTAACTCAAATATCTTTCAAAAGGTATTTGTTTTAATCACACGGAGATCAACACGTTATCTATTGGTTTATTCACTCCGAATAGACTGATATTGAAAAGGTGGCACTCCTCTCCAGCCATCGCTCACTAAATCAAAACGCACTATCGAGTCTAGAGTCACGAGATCATCAAAAGTCTCATTAGGACACTTTCCATTTATTCCTTGCTTTCTCACACACTGTGAAAAGTAAGAGATTTTTATGAGTCCTACGCAGTATTCTTGTAATATTGCCAGAACATCCGAGTAATACGCAAGTACTACAATGAAGATGGAAATCCTGCTTGAGCCAACATCAAACAAGCTCATGGTAGGTTACACGTGCGGTTCTTTTAGAACCAATCTTGTGAAAAACTGGAAAGAAACAGTGGTTTAATTCTTAATTGAACTTAAACTCGTTCCAGGCCTCTACGCATTATCATATGATCTTGCCAGAACACTCAGAGTGACTCTTTATTGATCACAGTGACGAGTGGAAATCCTTCTAGTGTAAACATCAAACAACACTTGGTAGGTGACGTGCAAGATTCTTTATGAATTGAGCTCGTGATAACTGGAAAGCAACGATGGTGAAAATCTTAATTGAAATTCACTTGTTCCAGGTTTCATGAATTGACGGCTTCAAATCACAAGGATAATTTATCCAAGTGATTTACTCTTTATGTTCGCAGTCAGCTTTGGACGGTCGAATAAAGAGAACGGGTTTACCCGCGAAATCCTGTCAGGAAGTTACTTAATTGAAACTATCCGTCACGGGTACGATATCTAATATCGTCCAACGGTCTTCACCGACCGGAGGTAAAATGCTACCGAATTAGAATAAAATGTCAAAGCCATTTTATTCGTGTCGTTGCTGTGTACCTGTTAAAGACGGTGGTGTTGCTGTGTACCTGTTGAAGACGGTGGCGTTGCTGTGTACCAGTTGAAGACGGTGGCGTTGCGGTGTACCTGTTGAAGTCGTTCCCACATGCTTATGATTTTTTTTCTGCATCAAAGTTCAGCAAAATTCAAGAAAGTGCAAAATGAAGTCTTCCGCTGTACCAAACTCTGAAGCTTTCGAGAATTCAACAAAAAGACATAAGTGTGTGGAACATGGAGTCACGAGGAGGCCAGATTCACAAGAAGGCAAAGATCGCACGTGATTGGTCAAAAGAACAATGCTCTCAAGCCAAAGCCTAAAAGATCAAATCAAAATATTCACAACAAAAAGAAAGAAGAAAAGACTACGAGCTGAAGAACAAAGACTTAGTATAGTATGCTAGGTTTAGAACTTTGTAAACGTGGAGTGACCTCCCTTAGGGGGAGATTGTTAGAAATACGTTTTTACGTATATTAGAAGTATCGGTCACTCCATAATATTATTAATGTTGTAATAGCTCGTAGTTAGTGTTACTTATTAAGTTAAGTAAGAAACCGACCCATGGGCTTGTCATGGGTCGGCCCAAGCCCAATATAGGCCTTGGATATAAATACCCCTTTCCACCTTGGAAAGGGGTTGGTTGTTGATCATTTTCATACTTTCATTTGAATAAAATACACATAGTTTCTCTCTCACTTTCTCTCACTAGTTTCTCTCTCTAGGAATCTTCAACCCACTTCATAGATTCATAGGTTATCAAGATTCTACAAATTCCATTATGAAGAGAAGACTATAATTTCATGAACGTATCTCAAGGTTTGAAGTATGAAGTCGCTGCCAAATATCGGTCCGAGAAAGGTCTCAAATCGCGAAGCGAGTTATGCCAAGATATGAACTTTATGAGGTCCCGAGAAGCAGTTTTAAAATATTTTGTCCTTTAGCTAACTATTGATTAAATCGTTCACTTTATTTTCGGCCTAAATAACTATCGAAATAAGTCAAACAATACATCCTCGTGATCATTCAAGACAACAATAAAATATAAGAGATACACCTAGGAATAAGGGAGTCTAAGTGAGTAATTGGCCCACATGAGTTCGTGTTAGTTTGCTAACTTATAATAACAATGATCTCGTTTTTAAGCTTGGTTTGGAGAAAGTGAAAACTTGAGGATGATGATTATTCATGACATTTTCAAAACCCAAGGTATGCTTTTGATTTCTTTACTTTGAATGTTTATAGTTTTCTATCTCTTTAATAAAGGCCAATGTGGATTGATTATGATGAAAAATGTAAACGTACTTTGTAACTAATGCATTGCATGAGGACATTGCAATGGTCAAGTGTAGGGGATTTGATAGGTGTGTAAACACCCATCCTTTTTACCACTTAATTACAATAATAACCGAGCCAAAACGTGTATTTTATGTCTTTTATGTCGGAATTATACGTGGTTTGTGTTTTTGTTGTGATTTAGGACGAAAAGGTGAAAAGTGGAGAAAACACGGGCATTCACGGGCTTTTATCGAAGAAAAAGACGAAAGACGAAGTCAAGAAGTCAAGAGTGCAAAAAGAACGGAAGTCCAAGACCAATTCTGAAGATTTATCGAAGGAAAAAGTCAAAAGACGGAAGTTTACTAAAAGCCGAAGAACTCAAGTCTTATTTATTGAAGAATTAAAAGACGAGTCCAAAGAAATCCCGAGCCAAAAGTCATTAAAGCCCAAGATTAAAGAAGATTAAAAGGGTTAAGGACCAATGGTGCAATTAACAAAAGATTAAGAAGAGCAGGACTAAGCATGCAATTAAGGAGAAAGGAAAGAGGGGAGGAAGCTTCCTAAGCACTCCTTAATCCTCCCCTATAAATAGATTAGGAAGTTAATCATTTCATTTTGTTGGCTAATAGTGACAATTAGTTCTTCCACTTTTAATTACCTTGTCATTTAATTACTTGTCAAATTTAAATACTTGTCTTGCACCTTAATTACCATTTAATTTCAAGTAAGTGTTCTTTTAATTCTTGTTAATCTTTATCTTTATTGTTTGATCTCATCCTACATTTCTTTAATCTTTGATTTTTATGTTTATGTTCATGTTATTATTTTGATCAAAGTGGGTTTTGATTATTGTGGTTAGTTTTGCTAGTTTTATTGATTTGGATTGTTTGTTTATGATTATTAGATGTTTTGTTATTAGTTTGGTTTAATCTTGTGGTAGATTTGATTTAGTTTTGGTTAGATTCGTGCTATCTTGTTCCTCCGTGTTCTTCGTTTTTGCTGTTACTATATCTTGCCCAGGAAAATATTCCGGATCAAGCCAAGTGAAGAAGTTCAAAACTTGTTCATTCAGAACTTTTTTCCGAACCGGTATAAGTTCCGAACCAAGAAAGTTCCGAACCAAGGAGTTTAATTCGGAAGATTTCATTTTTCCGGATCAACACCTTCATTCGGAACATTCAAAGTTCCGATTCAAGGCTTGCTCATTCGGAACCTATTCCGAACCAGTAGAAGTTCCGGATCAACTATTTGTTCATTCAGAAGAGTTCCGGACCAGTGAAGAAGTGTTTCATTCGGAACATTCAAAAGTTCCGAATCAGCAAGTTCCGAACCAGAAAGTTCTGAACCAAGGCTTCCGAATCAAGGAGTTCCGAATCAAGGATTTGATTTAGGAAGTTCCGAACCAATTGAAGTTCCGAACCAGGGGTTCCGAACCAAGGGTTTTGAATCAGCAAAAGTTCCGAACGAAAGATTTATTCCGGATAAGTGACATATTCAGAATAGAGAATTTGTTCCGGATCAAGGATTTTGGTAATATTCCGAGCGAAGAAGAATCATTCCGAACGAAGGTGACATTCCGGATGAGTGATTGTTCCGGACGAAGGATTATTCCGAATGAGCTGTTTTCAGGTTCTTCTTAGTTTTTGTCTTTGATTTTTAATTTCAAGCTTTATTTTTCCCGCCTTTTTCCGTAGTCGCACTTTAAGTTCATTTTGCCTTAGATTTATTTTAGTCTTGCCTTAGTTTTAAGTTTTAGTTGCGTTTTAAGTTTGCCTTAGATAGATTTAAGTTTGCGTCATTTACTTTAGTGCCTTTTAATTTTTGTCACGCTTTTTAATACTTGTCATTTACTTTAAGTTAGAATTAGATTTACTTTAACGTCATTTACTTTTAATTGTTTTGCACTTTTAAATACTACAACGACACAACTATTTGTTTCACCAAAGAACGACTGAGTCGCATAGTTAACCAGGATCAATTCGATTAGACACACATCAACGAATCTTTTTAATTAGGCAAAAACCTAGTTATCAGTTAGCACGATGTGAAGAAGCAAATCTTGTGCTAAACTGGGAAAAATGTCACTTTATGGTTAAAGAAGGAATTGTGCTTGGACACAAAGTCTCTGGCGCAGGCTTAGAAGTTGACAAATCGAAAATAAACGTAATCTCAAAACTCCCACCACCTACTAATCTGAAAGGCATTAGGAGTTTTTTACGTCATGCCGGATTTTACCGACGATTTATCAAATACTTTGCGAAGATCACAAGACCTTTATCTCAACTTCTAGAAAAAGAAAGAACATTCGATTTTAATAATGAATGCCTTTTAGCATTTGAAAGTCTTAAAGCAAAACTTACATGCACACTAATTATTGCAAGCCCTGATTGGAACCTTCCATTTGTGCTTATGTGCTATGCAAGTGAGCATGCCCTTGGAGCCGTCATTGGACAAAAAGATGGAAAACATCTTCACCCCATCTACTTTGCTAGTAGAACTCTAAACGCAGCCCAACAAAATTACACCAACACGGAAAAAGAACTCATGGCTGTATTTTATGCGTTTGACAAATTTCGATCATACCTTGTATAGTCAAAAACAATAGTTTACACCGATCACTCAGCCTTAACGTACTTGTTTAAAAAGCAAGATGCCAAACCTCGTCTCATACGATGGATATTGCTTTTACAAGAATTTGATTTAGAAATTAAAGATAAAAAAGGTGCTGAGAATGTTGCTGCCGATCATTTATCTCGCATAGTTAATGACGATTCTAGCGATGATGAAATTGACGATTTTCCCCATGAACACATAACGCAAATAAATACTAACATTACACCATGGTTCGCAGACTTTGCAAACTATTTGGCTGTAGGTATTTTACGAAATGGAATGACATATCAACAAAAGAAAATATTCTTTTCTGAACTAAAAAAATACTTTTGGGACGATCCTCACCTGTTTAGAATCTGTTCCGATGGAATGATCCAACCTTTTATTTCCGGATCCGAATCTCGAAAAATTCCCGATGAAGGATGTTACGGACCAACCGGAGGACATTATGCAGCGAACACCACCGCTAAAAAAGTGTTCGACATTGGCTTTTACTGGCCAACGATTATTCGTGAAGCTCATATCTTAGTACGATTATGCGAAGCATGTCAAAGGACTGGAAATCTTACAAATAGAGTTGAAATTCCTCTAAATAATATCCAAGTCTGCGAAATCTTTGACGTGTGGGGTATCGACTTCATGGGACCATTTCCTAAATCTTATAAATGTGAATACATTTTAGTCGTTGTCGACTATGTATCGAAATGGGCCGAAGCTCAAGCCTTGAAAACTAATGATGCAAGAGTTTTTATAGCATTCTTAAAGAAACTATTCTGTCACTTTGGAATTCAAAAAGCACTAATAAGCGACAGAGGAACTCATTTCTGTAACAAACTCATGGAAAAAATTATGAAAAGATATGGAGTAAACCATCGATTTTCCACATCTTACCACCCTCAAACGAGTGGCCAAGTTGAAAACATTAATAGAGCTCTTAAGCGAATCCTTGAAAAGACCGTCCAAAACAACCCTACTTGTTGGTCTAAGAAATTAGAAGATGCTCTATGGGCCTTTTGTACCGCTTTCAAAACACCAACTGGAACCACACAGTACAAGCTCTTTTATGGAAAAACATGCCACTTACCAATAGAAATTGAACACCGTGCATATTGGGCACTTAAGAACTACAACCCTGATCTTATTGTAGCTGGAGAAAAACGTATATTTCAACTTCATGATTTAGATGAATTTCGACATCAAGCTTATGAAAGTTCACGTTTATACAAAGAACGAACCAAAGTGTGGCATGATCGTAAAATGCGACAAAGAAAAGAATTCAAACATGGAGAGAAAGTACTTCTCTTTATCTCGAAATATAAATTCAAACAACCTAAACTTACATCGAGATGTGTTGATCCCAAACTTAGATCGATTTAGCTTTATATATACGAGATTAGATCAAGTAATACACTTAGAGAAACCTTTGTATATGTTAATGATAATCTAAGTGTTATGCGGAATTAACACTTAAACAAGAACACACAAGATATAAACAAACTTTCACTTTGATTAACAATATCAAACTTGCTTACAATGAAAGTAGTTTACGAATGAAAACATATATTGAACATTCACCAAAAGGTCTTCTTTTATAGACATAAGAAGCCTTGTACAATAATCTACGTATCAGCTATTCTAGGTAAAGATAAATATAGAAAATACATTGTTGTTCCTATCTTTACTAGAAGTAATCTAGAATACAATAAACGCGTAGAGTATATCTTCCCATCAGTGCTTGTCTTCAATGTATCAACGCTTGACTTTATCTTTGTCAACGCTTGAGATGTCAGCGTTTGTTTTGCTCCTGTCAACGCTTGTTTTACTCTTGTCAGCGCTCAAGTAGATTGGCTATAATTTATTCCCAACAATCCTCCCCTAAACTTGATATCCACTCTTATGATCAAGTTTCTGAATAAACATTAAGGACTAGGAGGAATCTTACAAACCTTCTCATATTGGTAATAAATAAATCTGATCAAGTCTTTTGCCACATCACTTGAATAATCAATTTCCAGCTGAGTGCTCTTCATCTTCTCCAAGATATCCTTGGATATGAAATACTGACCATCCACAAGTAGATACTCAACAAACTTTGTAGAACTCAAATGATAAACACCTGCAGCTGAATACAATCTCCATTGAAGACCACTGAGGTCATCTTCAAGATCCTTCCAAATAGCAGGATCCTCATCTTTTGGTCCACACATTCTCTTGAATGTGGACCACAGTTTTATTCCATTGGCTGAAGTTGGTGCTTCAGCCTCATACTTGGCCTCTAACAACCTCCATAGGTCTACCAAGTCTTCTCTGTCAAAACTTACAAACAAAGATATAAGGGTGGTAAAAGTGTGCACCTCTTTTCCATATCTGCCAATCTTCCAAAACCCACATTCATCTTCTTCATAGCTCACAATTGGGTTTCTGGAATCTAGTGGCAACACTTGTACCATATCTGAAGCTTCTAATGGTGAGAGCTTGAGGCTCTTTCTTATGACAGCTTCACTTGGATGTAATGGATCCATATCTTTGGGAAACTCAAGAGAAACTCCCTTTTTCACTGGTCTGGGAACAAACATTGCTTTCTTGAGCTCCATTTCTTCTGCAAGTTCTTCTTTTCTTTCATCAGAAAGAAGTCTTAGAGTGTTTGCTTCCTGCACTCTAACCCAAATGGGATAAGCTTTACATTCCAACTCATCAAATGTCAATGCCCTCAACTTCTGATAAGTCCATCCTACTCCATGACATCTGAGCAACATGTAGTATAACTCCATTCTACCCCTTTTCAACTCTGAGAGAATATTGCTTGCCTTGTGTTTCAAAATGACCTGGCAGTCCTTTTGTACTCTGAGGAGAATCTCCAAACCCCATATCTGATCTGAAATGGTCAAGTGTGGATTCTCCATACATCTTTCTTCCCAAGCATGATACATTTGAACCACCTCTGGCATATCAAAGTCAACCTGCAATTTCAACTCTCTCAATTTCTCCTTGGCCAACTTATCTCCATACTCAAGTCTTTCTGGCTGTTCTATGATCATAACACTTGAGTCTGAGCTAGCTTCATCACTTCCTTCTTGCTCTTCTGAAGTGACAACAAATGGTGACTCTTTCACCTCCTTTCTGTCTTGTTCCATAATTTGTGCAGCCAACTTTCTATCAAACTCAATTTGAGCTGCATTCTTTGGAACAACCTCTTCTACCATAATACCCTTACCCTTATCTAATGGATCAATTGTTGGTAAGGTAGATGGTGATACCTGTAAAGAAACCTCCTTGATGATGGATGATGACTGAGATACATCACCCTCATTTGCAGGTCTGTCAACGCTCACTTTTGCTCTATCAGCGCCCAAAATATTTCTGTCAGCGTCCAAATTCTCCTTGTCAACGCTCAAATTTCCTGCCTCAGTGCCTTTTGCAATTTCCTCCAACATGGTTGTAAATGATAAATTCAAGTTTGTAGGAGATACTAAGGACGTATCAAAACCTGTCTGTTTCTTCAAACTTGTTAGGGCCTCAGCAACATCCAAAGATTGACCATCATGGCTGCCCTTATCACTCACATTTATTGGATCTTCCTCCCCTTTGGAAGATTCCTCCATCCCTCTCCTTGCACTTGCAGTCTTCAAAATAACAACCCTCTCCCTCACTTGCTTGAGTTCAAGGCCTTGTGTGCTGACAACTTGTACTAAGTCTGCATTTTGCTTTTGCAAGCTCATGCAGACTGCCGTCAATTCCATTAGGGTCATTGGTTCCAATCTGCCCTCTTCTAAAATGGGTATTTGACCTCCCAAGTCAGATTCATTGGGCATGGATGAGGACTTAATGATGGTGGGACTGCCTTGGCCAGCTTCTAAGCCAGAACCAATAGTCACAGCCTCATCCATAGCACCAGCCACACTTGTGGTGGTGGTTCTCTCTGCTACATGGCTAGGACCACCAGAAGAGAACACTCCAGTAGTCCTTTGGCGTTTAATCAACCTATATTCAGCGGGTGTAGAAGATGATGTGGATTGGGTGGATGTGGGTTGATTAAGGGGTGTTTGGGTCTGTGAAGGTTGTGTGTCAACGTTAGAAATAGGCACATCAATGCCAACATTTAACGTGTCAGCGTCGAAGGGTTCTTGGTCAAGTTGCATATGTTCAGGTGAAGGCAATGGTTCAGGTATTGGGTCAATTTGGGGTTGGGGTCAGGTTGGGGTTGAGCTGCTGTAATGACAGCAAGCATAGCTTGGGTTAAGGGTAGGTCACGAAGTGGGGGTGAGTTCATCTTCATAAAAATTGCTTTCTTTTGCACAGGGATCTCATAAAAATCAGTATGATCCCTTGTGCAGTATCCTTGGACATCAAAAACCATTTGCAAAAATCTGGGATATGTTAAAGTCATTTTGCTCTATTTATTTTTACACATGCCCTCAAAAATCATTTTGGAATAATTAAATTTTTGCCCAGTAGCAATACACACAATAGCACTTGCAATAGATCTATTGATCTCATTGTGTGTAGTGCATTTGGGACTCAAACATTGTAGGAGGACATGTATGAGGTACTTCCAGGCTGGGGGAAACTCCTGTTTATGATATTTATTTAAAGTTCCTTGAGCAGGAAACGGATAACCCAAAGCCCTTAGTCCTTGTTCTATTTCACTTATGGGAAGGGTGGCTATACCATCAGCATCATCAAGATGCAAGGCTTGGCGTACCAAAGCCTCAGTAACCACCCACGGTCTCCCATGAACAATAGAAGTTAATGTAGTCACTCTATTAACTGTTGAGGAACTTACAGTGTTCCAAAACTGTTTAATATGTGTGACAGGAATGAGTGGTGCATAAGAAAGAGCATACCTAAGAGGAGATGCGTTCAAATACGCCACCATTTGTGTATATTGGGGAAACAGAGTATCATCAGCTTCAAGATACGCGATCATGTTATGTTGACTTCTGAACCCCAATTCCAATTATGATGGTTTAAACTTTGGTGCCATTGTTGAAAAGCTGTGAAAATGATTGATGAAGATGAAGTTGATAAGAGAAAATTGTGTTAGACAAGAATTATAGGTACCCTGTTTAAAAATAGGAGCCAAATATATAGGAGAAGAAAATGCATGTGATTGACCCAAAAATAGGCAAGTATTTTCAAAATGCAATCATGAAAATATTGAAAAATAATAAGTTTATCTCATGCATTAAATGAAAGTTATCAACTCCCAAAATTACGGCTTAAAAATATGTCAAAAAGTAACAACTGGGTAGGTCCCATTGAGTGTCAATGGCAAAAATAACCTATTAACGCCCAACGGCTATAATCTTGTCAAAGTTTGCCATAGCCATGTCAGCGTCTAAATTGGTCACAACAACGCTTGGAAAAATACTTGTCAGCGTCCAAAAATAAAAATGTTTAAAAATGAAAAATGACCTTAACAAAGTAATTTATCCTAGAGAAGATAACCAAAAAGCTGATAATTATTATAGGGCGGCAAGCACTGTCCAGTTATGCACACTTGCTTATACAAGATAGACATAACAGTCCTCTAGTGTCCCTTGCTAACCAAAACTCTTAACAACTAAGTTACCTTATAAAATTCCTTGTTACTCCCAGGTAAATCCCATAACAAAATTATTCCCAAGTCTCCCAACAGACCACAACCAATTCTAGGCCAAAAATGTCTTGGCAGCATGCATAGTATATCAACTTTGCATGCTACAGTGCCTCATGATTTAGTAAAACTAACTCATACTCACCTGTGGACACAATCTAGAATTCTGATAAGAGTATCATATGGATACCCAAACATCCTAAAGGTTCCTAAAACCTCCCCTTAAACTATGATACATAAGTTGCTAAAAACATGCATGAACAAAAAATTTATGTCAAGATAGGAATTAAAAATTCCAACCATCATCCATAAACAAAAACATGCCCAAATGCTTCTCCATTGATCCATAAGCAACTCTGTATCCAATGGTATACTGCTAACACCACCTGCACATTTAGATTGAAAACCATAAAACTAACATTTGTTGTTGACAACGCCCCGATAACACATAACAACGTTGAGGGAAGCTTTGTCAGCGTTAGACAATTATATTGCTGACAACGTTACAAAAACACTTATCAACGTTCAAGCAACCTTTGTCAGTGTTAGAAAAATATAGTGGAAAATATAAATCATCAATAAGACCAATAACAATGCATCATCCTGTACATACTTTTACAAAAAGACTCTAAAACACATATTATGTGAGATTGATCATTCCAATACTTGTTACCAAGTATTGAAACCTCCCAGCATCAAAAGGTTTAGTTAGTAAATCTGACACATTCTCCTTAGTGTCAACCCTATCTGGTTGTATTAAACCTTTTTCAAAACAATCTCTTATAAAATGGTGTCTAATTTCTATGTGTTTAGTTTTAGAATGATGTACAGGATTCTTAATGATGCATAAAGTGCTGTTATTGTCAACAAATATCTTGGTATGCATGAAATTATACCCATAGTCCAACAGCTGGTTTTGAATCCACAAAACATGTCCACAACAAGCAGCTGCAGCAACATACTCAGCTTCAGTTGTAGAATTAGCCACCACTGTTTGTTTCTTGCATTGCCAAGATATCAACCTGCTCCCAAGAAACTGACATCCACCAGTTGTAGATTTCCTATCAAATTTATCACCTCCATAGTCACTGTCTGAATATGCAATCAGCTCCAATGGTGAATCCTTTGGGTACCACAAACCAAGACTAGGATAGCATCTTAGGTACCTAAAGATCCTCTTCACAGCATAAAGGTGACATTCTTTAGGAGTCACTTGATGGCGTGCACAAGCACACACAGCAAACATGATGTCAGGTCTGGAGGCTGTAAGATACATCACGGATCCAATCATGGATCTATAGTGCCTGATATCAACATCTTTCCCATCTCCAATCTTTCCCCAAGGGTGTTCTCTATCTATAGGAGTAGTAGCCCTCTTTTCATGTGGAGAAAAGCCAAACTTCTTCAAGATCTCAGCCACATATTTATCCTAAGAGATGAAGATACCATCTTCTTTCTGCTGAACTTGTAAACCAAGAAAGAAGTTCATCTCTCCCATAGAACTCATCTTGAATTTGTCTGTCATAAGCTTGGTGAAATCCTCACTCATCTTTGGATCAGTAGACCCAAAAATGATGTCATCAACATAGACCTGAACAAGCAACACATCCTTACCTTTCTTCTTTGTAAATAGTGTCTGATCTATGGTGCCCCTCTTGAATCCATTGTCCACTAAGTAAGTAGACAAAGTACCATACCATGCTCTAGGGGCTTGATGAAGTCCATACATAGCCTTCTTGACTCTATACACTTTATCTGGATTCTCTGGATCCTCAAAACCAGGAGGCTGCATTACATATACCTCCTCAACAATTGTTCCATAGAGGAAGGCACTCTTGACATCCATTTGATAGACAGTAAAGTCCATGCAGGATGCATAGGCTAAAAAGATCCTTATAGCTTCAATCCTTGCAACTTGTGCAAAGACCTCCTCATAGTCTATCCCCTCCTCTTGTGTATATCCCTGAGCCACTAACCTTGCCTTGTTTCTGACCACAATTCCTCTTTCATCTCTCTTGTTTCTTAGAACCCATCTTGTCCCTATAGGTCTGACATATCTGGGACAATCAACCAGCTCCCAAACATCCTGAATTGCAAATTGGTGAAGCTCATCCTGCATTGCTTCCACCCAACTTGGTTCTTTGAGAGCATCAAATATTTTCTTGGGTTCCTGTTGTGACAGAAAACAGGCAAACAAACATACTTGCACAAGAGGGGTATCAACCTTCTTGTGAATATTGGCTATAAACCCACCAAGACCTTGATGAGATCTTCTAGTCTTAACTGGAGTCATAATATCACCAATGATTTAAGAAGTGGGGTGATTCTTCATAGTGGAAGTGAGAACTCCTCCTTCAAAAAGTCTGGTGTCCTCAACCTCATTCTCCATGTTGCCAATATCTTCTTCATCAGACTCTCTTTCATCAATATGAGGATGAACCTCTTCATATAAATTGGAAGGTTCACCTTGTTCAAAAATGGAAGAGAAAAGATGTGCAGAAGTGTTGTCAACACCTGAGTCTTGTTTGTCAGCGCTTGGGCTAACAACGCTTGAACTGTTGTTGTCAACGTCTAAGCCATCAACGTCTGAATTGGTCTTGTTAGCGCTAGATTTGCCTTTGTCAACGCCTGAAGGACCATGCATGTTTGTATCTGGTGGTACTTGGGGACCACCATTATCTTTACCAGCAGCAGCAACAAAAGCATCTGTCCATATGGGGATTGTAACATATTCTTGTATAGGAGATGACTTCTCTGCTTGTGATCCAACCTTTTCATGAACCGGTGTACCTGAAACATCAACAACTTGTTCTTCCATAACATTTGAAGTTACCTTCACAATGTCTGGATTAGTGACAGACATATAATTTAAAGCTCTAGATAAAGGTTCCAAGTCAAACAACCAATTAGGACCACTTTCAGGATCACTAGGTTTATTCTCCAAAAACCTAACTGTACTCTTTCAAGTATACGTTTTTCTTCTTTAAGATAAACCCTATATCCCTTGCTCTGCACTGAATACCCCATGAAGTAGCCTTCATCACCTTTTGCACTAAATTTACCTAAGGCATCACTAGTATCTAAAACTACTACATGACAACCAAAAGGTCTGAGAAAACCAATATTAGGTTTTCTTCCCCAAAGTAAGTCATAAGGTGTTTTGTTCTGAATTTTGTTAACCAATGCTCTATTTTGAACATAACAAGCTGTATTAACAGCCTCAACCCAAAAGGCTATAGGAAAATGAGCATCAGCCAATATTGTTCTGGCTGCTTCAATTAGGGTTCTATTTTTCCTCTCAGCAACCCCATTTTGCTGTGGGGTTCTGGCAACACTAAATTGCCTAGTAATTCCTTTCCTGGCACAGAAACCATCTAACTTTTTATTCCTAAATTCACCACCATTATCACTCCTAAGTATTTTAACTTCATTTCCTATTTTCTTCTCAATCTGAGTGATAAAATCAATTAAAGTGTCAGCTGTGTCACTCTTCATAGCTAGAAAGAAGGTCCAAGTAAACCTAGAAAAGTCATCTGTTATGAAAAAGCAATAGGACTTTCCATTCAAACTTTCTATATTGGTTGGACTAAAGAGGTCCATATGAAGCAAATGAAGAGGTCTAGAACTAGAGTGCACCTGTTTGGACTTGAATGAGACCTTGTGCTGCTTGCCTTTAAGACATGCAACACAAGAGTGGTCATTGTGGAAGGCCTTCGTAGGCAAACCATCAACCAAGCCAAGTCTCACAAGCCTATTTATATTCTTAAAATTTATGTGCCCTAGTCTCCTGTGCCACACATTACTCTCATCTACTGAAGCTTTAGCATAAAAACAAAACATATTGTTATTCATTCTAATCCCATTCAAATTCACATTGTATATGTCTTTATGCCTAGGTGTTCTATATTCAATATATTTTTCATCAGGGATCTTATAATCCTTGCTTAACACCAAACATTCAGTATTAGTAAACAGAACTTTATTTTTGTTATCACAAACTTGTGATACACTAAAAAGATTGTAATCAAGTTCTTTTACCAGAAATACGTTCTCAAAACGCAAGTTCTTGGTGAGAAGGGTTCCTTTGCCTGTGATAGTACCATATCCGCCTCCAAAGTAAACCTTATCACCATCTTTAATGGGAGTGAAGTTGTAAGATAGTCTTCCTTCCCAGTCATGTGCCTTGAGCATCCACTATCCCAATATCCATAATCATTGACCTGTTTTTGAATGCCCTGCACATAAAGAAAACAAATTAGTTTTCTTTGGGAACCCAAGCCTTAGAAGACTTGGATTCATCTGGTTGTTCAATAAGAACAGACTTAGTTCTCACAACAACCCCATTTTCATCCTTCTTAGGATGAAATACCCAGTTAACCCCAATAGGTTTTGTAATGACCTTTGAAATGTAATTAAATCTGTTGCAGGTCATTGAAATCCCATTATCATTAGGGTTTTGATCTTTCTTTGGTCTCCATGTTAAGTTTGAAGAAGCTTTAGACCCCTTACTCTGTGGTTGCAAATATTTAGGTCTGGTCACGTTTCTGTCAACGTTGGAATTGGTCTTGTCAACGCTGAAATTACCCTTGTCAGCGTTGAACCTAGGGTTTGCTACGAAAACCCATTGCCTATTAGACCAAGTATTTGTCTTTTGGAATGGTCTTTGTCCATGAGTGTTAGACCCTCTAGTAAAGAATGGGGCAGGTCTAATCACTTGTGGACTTTGCTGCACACAAGGTTTGGGTCTGACAACGTTTGAATTCCTAACAACGTTGACTTTGTTCCTGTCAGCGCTGAATTTGTTCCTGTCAGCGCTGACTTTGGGAGCGTTGACACACTTATATGCCAAGTGTGAAAAGCTACCACAAGTGTAACATGCTTTTCTAGACACAACCCTAGGTCTAGAAGAGAAGAAGCCTGTTCCATCATTGCTAACTTGGCTCTTAGGTGACCTAGTATTCCTATACATCTCTGCATACTTAATGCTAGGTTTTCTAATAGTGTTTGAGCCAAGGTCAACAACTTTACCAGTGATTGGGTTTGTAACCTTAATGGGAGTTGACTCATTAGGACTTTCACATAGCAAGCCACCCTTAACAAATAATGTAGGGTTAGCTTTCTTCCATTCATTCAGGTCAGTCAACTTTTGTTGATACTCTTCAACTAGAGTGACAACTCTTGGTGGAGGAATGAATTCCTCCTCTTGGAGTTCTTGCAAACCAGTCCAAGATAGGTCCTTTTGTTGGACACCATAGAAGTCACCAGCTGGTGGTGGAACCACAGAGTAGTCTTTCATCCCAATCCCAGTCATGTCCTTAGGATCCCTTTGTTTACCCACACATTCTCTTAGGGTTTGTGTTGCCTTATCAAATCTCTGGATTTTAAGGCCAACATTATCTTTGTTTTTAATGGCTTCATCTAATTTAGACTGTAACTCACCATTAACCCTTTCCATGATGTTTCTAATATCTATACTAGCATTTAACTCATGTTTTAAGATATTTATTTTATCTTTTAAGTCAAATTCCATTTTCTTGTATTCAGAAACTGTCTTCTCAGTTTGAGTGAGAGCTAGTTGGTAATTAGACAGTTTGCATCTTTCAGTACTCACATCACTTAATAATCTTAACACCTCTTTGTTAAGTTTCTCAGTGTTTAACCTACAACCTTTACTACAAAAAGCATCATCGTATACCTCATTATCAGATGAAGAGGAGAAGTGTGCCATGAGAGCATATTCAACATGCTCTTCTTCTTCAATTTCAGCAACCAATGCTTTATCCTCTTCCACATCCTTAGCCAGATAGCTCCAATCCCATCCCATACCATCAATTCCTTGAACTGCAACCATGGCTTTAGGATCCTGAGCCTTAACAATTTGACTTGAGGGTTTACCAGCATCAGATCTTCTAGGAGATCTGCATTCCCTCATGAAGTGCCCCATACGATGACAGTTGTAGCACTCAACTTTGGATTTATCAAATCCAGCTGTGTCTTTTGCATTGAAGGTCATCTTCTTCTTAAACCTTCTGTTCCACCTGTTTTCTCTTATACTAGCAAGAGCCATGTTCCAGTTAATGTCCATCTCTTCCAAGTGCTCATCACTTATCTGCTCAAGTTCCTCATATGTAATCACTGAACCATTGGGCAAAGAAGCAATATAAGCACATACAGTATCCAAATCCAAACCAGCAGGTTTAACTCTTGGTGAGTCACTTTTGAATGTGTCAGCGTCTGAAAAGGAGACGTTGACAGGACATGTTCCAGCGCTGACACATGATGATCCAGTAACTGGATGCATGTAAGAGTCCTTCTGATTGAATTGACCTTCACTTTGAGAGAAGAAGGCCATGTTACTGTTGGTAGACTTGCTTCCATGCTCTAAAAGAGTTTCATCTTCCAACAGCCTCAGTTTGTTGTAGATGTCATCAAACGTGGAACTTTTGTAAGTATTATTGGCAAGAATAGATCTTGCCTCAATCTTCCATGCCTCACCAAGACTTTTAAGAAAAGTAGCATTGATGTCAACATCACCAAGTTGTGTCACCATGAAGGACAATTTGCTTGTAATATCAAGCAATCTGCTTCTCACACTACTAAGTTTTTCATTAGGTTGAGCCTTGAAGACAGCATAATCATGCATGAGTTGCTTCTTCTTCTCTTCCTTAGTGTCTGCATTGCCACCATATGCAACTTCAAGAGCTTCCCAAAGGTCTTTAGCAGATTCATAACCTCTATATTTATGCTGGTTCTCTTGTCCCAACGAGAGTTTCAGAATATTTAGGGTTTTCATGTCAACCCTTTTCTTTGCTATGTCTTCAGCAGACACAGCTATACCATCTTCAGGTTTTTCTTTCTTATCTTCTTCAGAACATCCAGCAACAGCTACTCTTCCAGAAATAGCATCAGCATTCTTTTCGGCTTTATTGAATGTGTTTCCATATTCAATAATCTCCCAGAGTGTGTAGTCATAGATCCCTAGATATTGCTCAAAGTTGAATTTCCACAATTCAAAGTTGGTTGCATCAAGCATGGGAATCTTGATGTTTGGTAAAGGTGAGGAGAGGATGTTAGTTCTGAATTTGACATGATGTTGTTAGGGTTTTTGAGAAAATTAGGGTTTTGGTGATTTTTAGGGTTCTTGTGTTCTTTAAGATCAAAAGTTCCTCAACAAGCTCTGATACCACTTGTTGATCCCAAACTTAGATCGATTTAGCTTTATGTATACGAGATTAGATCAAGTAGTACAATTAGAGAAACCTTTGTATATGTTAATGATAATCTAAGTGTTATGCGGAATTAACACTTAAACAAGAACACACAAGATATAAACAAACTTTCACTTTGATTAACAATATCAAACTTGATTACAATAAAAGTAGTTTACGAATGAAAACTTATATTGAACATTCACCTAAAGGTCTTCTTTTATAGACATAAGAAGCCTTGTACAATAATCTACGTATCAGCTATTCTAGGTAAAGATAAATATAGAAAATACATTGTTGTTCCTATCTTTACTAGAAGTAATCTAGAATACAATAAACGCGTAGAGTATATCTTCCCGTCAGTGCTTGTATTCAATGTATCAACGCTTGACTTTATCTTTGTCAACGCTTGAGCTGTCAGCGTTTGTTTTGCTACTGTCAACGCTTGTTTTACTCTTGTCAGCGCTCAAGTAGATTGGCTATAATTTATTCCCAACAAGATGGACTGGACCTTATACAGTAAAACACCAATATCCATCTGGATATGTTGAACTCTACGGTAGAGACAATACCACTTTTAGTGTCAATGGACATAGACTCAAGCTCTACCACGAAGAAGAAAGCTGTAATGAATTCGATGAAGAAGAAATCCCCTTCTTTTTGAAATAAAACCGAGTAGCCGAGTCTGGATGAAGACTCTAAACTTAGCGCTATTTGGAAGGCAATCCATATTTTATCCCCCAGTTTTTACCTTAAGTGTGGAGGAGGACCTGTAAATGAATAAAACCGTCCTTGTATATATTGCATGTTTTTTGTTTTGTTTTATAGCATGCAGGAAAATAGCAAACTTGGAGCTGTAAGTTGGATTCATCTCTTGAAGTCCCGCAATTTTCTACGTAGCCCCGGGAAGTTCTCGTTTCCCTTTGCATTTTTCCTATTTTTAGTTTTTATCAGTTATCACCTAGACTTATATTTCTTTATTTTAAAATAAAAATAAACATATTTTAAAATAAGGTTTTTAGCAAAGCAAAAATCTCATTGATTGATAGTATAACTAAGCACAAAAACCATCCACCAAATATGTGAGGAAACCTAGACTTATATTTCTTTATTTTGTGTGAAAGCCGATAATCTATTATACTTCAGAATTTGTGCTTGATCATCATTTACTAAACCGCAATGGGGTTAATTTATAGATATTTTCGAGAAGAGGCAAAATAAATCACCATTTTATCATTTTAGTTAAGCTACACTGGCTTGCTAAAATATGTTGCACTCGTACCTATGTGCTATATTGTCCCTTGTGCTATTATCCTTGTGTTGATGCCTATCCATTTTGTCAAGTCGAAAAAGTATATATGAAGTATTTTAGTATAATTGTCCTACGAATTTGACAAGGCATATTTTGTTCTTACACCCTCATCATTATCACATTTTGTCTCTTTGAAAACTTATCTGGTGCTCACGCCGCAACGGTTATATTTATGTGTCATTTACAAACTTATGGTAGTTATCTATTTTATGTTCGTGCTAATTGAGTGTTATCTTACATTTACCCTTTTGTGAGTGACATTTGTGTGAACTTAAAATCTAAACTCTATCCATGTGAGGTGCTGAAGTTATTTTGTCATTTGATTTTGCTACTTATAAAAATTTAATCATTTTCCTATCATACTTCATAACACTTAAAAGCATTTTTTAAATCTAATTTGTTTTCTCGCTTTGATTGCTTGAGGGCAAGCAATAGCGAAGTGTGGAGGAATTTGATAACGACCAAAATATATATATTCAACCCGTTATTATAATGCCACTTTGTATTATAAATACAAGCTTTCGATAATTAATATATTGCGTTTTACATGCAGGTATGAAGTATAAGAAGCAAACTAAAGAAAATACAAAGAAGGGTCCTTATTGTGCAATTTCGCCAAACTATTGAGAGAAGATTCTGGAACGCACAAAAGTGCGGCGCACATTGTCAGAAGTGCGGCGCACATTCCCACATCCAAAGTGTGGCGCACTTTTGGATAAGTGCGGCGCACATTTGCTCTCAGCCAGCACTATAAATAGGAACCACTTTTACTCATTTGACATATATCTCATCTTTCAACCACCACTCTAATCCAATTATTCTTAGCTTTATAGTAGTATTTTCAGTATTATCCACTTTTGGGAAATACTTGTAACGAGAGTATTCCACTCTTTGATTCTTGGAGGAAAGATACAATCGTGACACTTGTGTACTCGTTTATTCGATCAAATCTAAGTATGATGTTCTCTTACTCTTTTCCATTTGTTACTTTGATTACTATGCTAGGCTAAGCTATTTGTGACTATATGGGTATGTGATATGATTAGTGATGATGCTATGATATGATCCTTTATAAATTGATTTCAAGCTAATGTTGTAGAACCATTTTACCACCTCGTTCTGTAAACCATATTTTATTTAGAGTTGATTTGTTACGATAGCTTGGCGTTGAAAAACGCAAATTGTTGTAATAAGTTTTAAAGACTTGTCGATGGTTTTGAATCTTTGGTTGGAGAGATCCGCTTAAAAACCTTAATAAAATATTGAACTCGTTGAAAACTTATTTTGAGCTTAATCGCTTGAATAAACATAAGTCTTGAATCACCCTAAAGTAAATTTCCAAACAACATTTTGACGAAAAAGGATTATCACTCTTTACATACATAAACATATCTTGGTCATTATTATCATCATCACGAACTCATACGAACTATCTCATATTAGTCATATTTATTACTATTGTTATTCATATCAACCAGTTCTTTCTTCAATTATTATATTGATTACCAAAACGAAACTAAGTTTCAGCAAACGATCCTAGCTTACCACTACAAGCTATATTACAAACGAAAGGGTATACTTGCCCGTGTTTGTATTCTAGTCCCTTGTTTTTCTCTAAACCTTATAATATAAATTTAAGACTTGCGATACGAGCATCAACCTCTATATCCTTGACTATTTCACTAAAAAGCATAGTCGTCAATGTTTATTGCGTATACTAAACTTTTTTTACTTGAACCTTTTTATATTATCACGGTATATAAGTAAAAACACCGCCATATACATAACATTATTTCAAAGATTACTGATAGCCAATTCTAAAACACACATGACGAAATCAAGATAGAAATCACATGTACATCTTTGAAAAATCAAATAGTGTTGCATGAGGTTCGGGTGCATTTAATTTCTTTTTGAGCTTATTAACAAATTAACAATACGAACAAAAAATTTATAGGTGTTTCAAAACTCTCGAGGCCCATCTTGATTTCGTCCTTCACTACTGTCATCGTTTATTAAAGATGTAACGCGACCGATTAGATAACAAAAAGCGAAAAGTTAGATGGTTTACGGAAAGGAGACCTTTAATGTCTATATAATCTACTTTTAACATAATCATTAAGGACACCCATACGAAATCTACTTATCTTGAAATCTAGTTCTCGCAGGAATAAAATTAGGACACAAAACCACCAGATGCACTTACAATTACAATAAATTAGATAATACTATAAAATAATTATTAAGGATCTGGTTGCATGTGAAAGATTCTAACAAAAATCAAAAATTTTGAACCAATTTTTACACTACTTCACAAAAATCTACAGGTGTCCTGACACCTCCGAGCAGGGGCGGACCCACATGAGAGCCGGGTGTGGCACGGGTCACACCCGATTTGAGGCTACGAAATGTAAATTTTTTCGAAAAGTGTTAATTTTCTATTATGTGCAACACCAAAAAAAAAATTATTGGTACTTTGGTTTAGGCTAAAACATGTTTATGATAAAGAAATAATATGCAACGCTTCCAAAAAAAAAATTATGCAACACCCGGTAAAATATCCTAGGTCTGCCCCTGCCTCCGAGACCACCCCTAATTCCGTCTGTGAGTTCTTGTTCCAGCCATAGTTTCGTACTACTAATAATCACTTGCGTATGAAATGAGAGACCAAATTTGTAGCTAAAATCCAAATAACAAGGTACAATTAACCCTGACTTATGAGAATAATGTAGTAATTAGTGACAACATTAAGCGCTACATTCAACGTATTTGATTAGGATTAGGTATATTGCAATTGTACTATTTTAACACATTAACTAGTTTTACATCGTGTATTAGTGATAATGCAATAAAATATCACTAATTATATTTTATAAAATCGTTACTATGATATTCATTGCTTTATAAATAGTGATATTACATTGATTTATCACTAACGAAATATTAATATTAATAAAAATTAACCACTTTTGAATATTTTGGAAAAATTATCCCTCTATGATTTTTTTTTAAAAATTTTAAGTTAATCTCCACTATTGGATAAACCAAAATAAATTATAAGGACTTATCACTTACTATGTGAGCAAAAATAATGATCCAAATAAACTTTTCTTTATACACTATATATAACACAAAATAGATATGTAAAAAATACATTCATAAAGATTAACGGGTAAATTACTACTCTCTCCGTCCCATATTAATAGTCCAGGTTACTATTTTTGGGTTTTTTAAATTAATAGTTCAGTCCAAAAATAGATATGAAATGTATATTAAGTTTACCATATCACCATCACTTAAGAATATTACTACAAAAAATAAAAAAGTTGTAAATTAATTGGTTAAAAGTAAAATTGTTATTGTTTAAAAAGTAAGAGAGAAAAAAAAAGCTGAAAAAGTTATGTTTTTATTAAACCGTGTGTTTTTTGTCGATGGACTATTATTAAATGACGGAAGGGCTCCTATACGGCCAAATACCAGTGGGCCAAACCAAAATCAGGATCGCTATTAAGAGCAAACGGTGTCACGGCGAGGGGCCCTCGCCGGTCCGAGGTGGCACCCTTGCCGGTGCTCGCCGTGACACCGTCCCCCCCCCCCCCTTCTTCGTCGTGAGCTATTCGTCACAGATCAACGAGATGAAAAAGAGAAAAAGTGGGCCCCACCTGCAAATATATACGTTATGCAACGGTTTAAACAAAAAAAAATATTTTTTTATAACTTTTTTTTATAAATACCACTTATTTTTATCTTAAAACACGCACACACAACAAACACTTTCAATCAAATCTTTTCACAAAAACTTTCAATCAAACTTTCAAAAAAATGAGTAGCTCGTCTGATTATTCCAAGTCCGATCTCGAAGATATGGAAGAATACGAAATGGTGATGCAGATTAACGAAGATGAAGAAGATGAAGTTCAGCAGCATCGTAGATACATTTGGCGTGAACGTGAAGTCGCCGAACAACGTTTAATGGAGGATTATTTTAGTCCAAATCTGAAATATACGGAGGAAACGTTCAGAAAACGTATCACATGAGACGGGAACTATTTTTGGAAATAGTTGAAGGTATTGAACTATTTTTGGAACTATTTTTGAAAATAGTTGAAGGTATTGGAACTATTTTCGTATTTTTTTATGTATTTGTAGTTTTATTTGAAGTATTTGTAATTTTTAATTTTATGAAATAAATTTTTATTTTGTGTGAAAAATGAAAAAAGTAATAAAATGGTGAGTGGTGGGACCCAAGTGAAGAGGAGAGAGACTAGTTGTGAGCGTTGAGGTGGCACAAGTGAAGAGGGAAATCCTCTTCGTGACACCTTTTACTCTAAGAGGGCACGGTATGGTAAATCATGGGTTGGCTGGCCACGACGGCGCGAGGCCACGGCGGCGCCAACCACACCGTGGCTCGCGTCATCGGTTTTGGGCTGGTACCTACCAGCCGACGCCATGGTGACGGCGCGAGGCCACGGCGGCGCCAACCACATCGTGGCTCGCGCCGTCGGGTTTTTTAATTTTTTTTTATTTTTTTTTTGAAAATTTAAAAAAAGTTACCATTGGGCAACGGCTATTTTTTTGTTTTTCCATGTTTTTGCCCGTTTTTGGTGTTAAATACCCATTTTTCATATAATTTCACTATATATCACACAAACACATACTATTTTCTCATATTCACACACTATTTTATCAATATGAATCCCGGGAGATCCGATTTGTCCTCTATTTACGAAAATTACGATCAAGAAGATATGGAAGATTATGCCCGATATCTTGAATATTGGGAACAAATTGAGATGTTGGATGAGGACGAGGAAGAAACTAGGAGTAATGTCGGTCCTCGCGTTAGAACATACATCCCACGTGAACGAGAAGATGCGGAAAGAAGACTTATGGCCGATTATTTTGGTGACCTTGAAACTCCGCCAAAGTATCCGGAGGATCGATTCCGACGAAGGTATCGTATGAGTTCTACCCTTTTTAGAAAAATAGTTCATGATATAAGTAGTTACAACGTTCTTCCACTACCACCCTACTTCTATTTCTTTAAACAACGTAAGGATGCAACGGGTCGTTTAGGTTTTAGCCCCACTATGAAATGCACATCGGCAATACGCCAATTGGCGTATGGTACAACACCCGATTTACTAGATGAATATTTGCAAGTAGCCGAGCGTTGTTCACGTGAATGCTTATGGAACTTTACCAAATGCATTTATGTATTGTATGTTGAAAAGTATCTTAGAACACCGTCGCATGAGGATGTACAACATATTTATGATTTGCACAATAGGAAACATAATCTCCCGGGTATGCTTGGTAGCATAGATTGTATGCATTGGGAATGGAAAAATTGTCCTAAAGCGTTACATGGTCAATTTAAAAGGCGTGATAAAAAATACCCAACACTTATGCTCGAGGCTGTTGCTGATCAACAGTTATGGATATGGCATTCTTATTTTGGGGTGCCGGGGGCAAATAACGACCTTAATGTTTTATATGGTTCACTGTTATTTGATAACCTTCTTTTGGACGAGGCTCTAGATACTGAATTTGTTGTTAACGGTAAAACATACAAGCAAGGGTATTATTTAGCAGATGGAATTTACCCTCAATGGTCTTCTTTTGTTAAGTCGTATACAATTGCAACGGACGAAAAGAAAATGAAATTTAAAAGGGTTCAAGAAAGCGCTAGAAAAGATATTGAGAGAGCGTTCGGGGTATTACAAGGTCGGTGGGGGATTATTCAGCAACCCGCACGAAGTTTCCAAGTCAGCACGCTTAAAAGAATCATGTATTGTTGCATCATACTACATAACATGATATTGGAAGACCAAAAGTTTGACATTAGTGAATATGACCATATGTATGCTCCGCCTGAAGCCAATCTCCAACGAACTTGGGTCGAACGTTGTGAGACATTTAGAAGGAAAAATAAGGAACTTCGGGATAGGAAAGTTCACGATTCTCTTCGACGTGATCTCGTTGAGCATTTATGGAACCTTAATCATTGATGTTTTTTTTATTATTGTTATTTTTTTAAATGTAATTTTTTTTCGTGTATTATTTAAAAAAAATAGTATTTGTATTTTTATTATGAATGAAATGTGTTTTTAGTTTAAAATTAATTGTTGAAAAAAAAAAGTTGGGTGACGACGACACGAGAATTCTCGTGTTAACCAGGGAGGGGGGTTGAGCCATCGTGGGGTGTTTTGGTGTCGTGGGAGTAAAAAGTGATGTGGCATCACTTTTTGCCCACGACACGAGCACGGCGGCTCAACTGTACCGTGTGCTCTAAGAGGGCACGGTGTGGCTGGCTGGGGGCTAGCTGGCCACGACGGCGCGAGGCCACGACGGCGCCAACCACACCGTGGCTCGCGTCGTCGGTTCTGGATGGTGACGGCGCGAGGCCACGGCGGCGCCAACCACACCGTGGCTCGCGTCGTCGGATTTTTTAATTTTTTTTTTTCTTTGAAAATTTAAAAAAGTTACCGTTTTTTGACCGTTGGGTAACGGAATTTTTTTTTTAAACTTTTTTTGACCGTTTGAAGGGAAAAAAAACCCTTTTTTCATCTTTTTTTCCTATAAATTCCACCTCAATTTACCCACAAATCACACTTTCTTCTACATCTAATTTCTCTATTTTTTCTATCCACCATGAGTCAAAATCCTAATCCAAACCAATACCCGAATCAATGGTTAAACAATTACTTTTCCGATCCTCAAAATCAAATTCCTTCTACTCAACTACCGAATTCGTCTTCTTCGTCTAACCCAAAGAACAAAGGCATAGCCGCGGCTACACAACCACCTCCGAAGTCGGACCGTTCTTTTTGGAGCCAACGTGAGGAAGAAGTTTTGGCCGAGTGTTGGATTGAAGTATCTGAAGACCCGAAGGTCGGGACCGATCAACCACACGATACGTTTTGGTACCAAATTATGGATTTGTATAACGATCGGCTTAAGGATGAGGGTTTTAAAGCTCGAAACAAAAATATGTTGACCGGAAAGTGGACGAATTTGAACCGCGAGGTTCATAGGTTTAATTCGTTTTATGAAAACGCCAAACTTTTGAGTGGCGAAAATCAAGACGATTTGATGACTCGTGTGATGAGTTTGTATCGAGATGAAAACGGGAACAAGGAGTTTCCACACAAAATTGCTTGGCTTGTTTTGAAAGACAAGTATAAATGGAAAAATCCCGATTCAACTCGAACACGCCGGGCACGAGGGAAGATAGCCGATCAAGATCCGGATCTTTTCAATGACGATGAGATCCCTCGTCCATCCGGTGCTCCAAGAAAGGCCAAGGTTCAACGCTCGACAAGCTCATCCGCCACTTCGGGGTCTCAAAAAGAACAATTGGTGGATATGCTACAACAACAAATATTATCCGATCGTGAAACTAAAAAGGAACGATTGGACCGAGAGGTGGCGGCTAGAATAGAAGTGGTTGCACTTCAAAAAAGGAACGAGGATTTGCAAATCCTTCGATACGACACTACCGGATTAAGTACACAAGACGTGGCGAGGATCGAGAAGCTCAAAGACGAGGCGCGTGCAAAATATTTTAATTTTTAAGTTTATTTTCGTATTTGTGTTTTTTTTTATTCGGTAATTTTTTTTTAATTTCGTGTTTTTTTTCTATTAGTAATTGTATTTTTTTTATTAATGAAAATTTAAGTTTATGTTAATTAATTGTTGAAAAAAAAAAGTTGGGCGACGACGACACGAGAATTCTCGTGTTTACCAGGGAGGGGGGTTGAGCCATCGTGGGGAGTTTGGTGTCGTGGGAGTAAAAAATTAATTGTTCTTCGTCTAACCCAAAGAACAAAGGCATAGCCGCGGCTACACAACCACCTCCGAAGTCGGACCGTTCTTTTTGGAGCCAACGTGAGGAAGAAGTTTTGGCCGAGTGTTGGATTGAAGTATCTGAAGACCCGAAGGTCGGGACCGATCAACCACACGATACATTTTGGTACCAAATTATGGATTTGTATAACGATCGGCTTAAGGATGAGGGTTTTAAAGCTCGAAACAAAAATATGTTGACCGGAAAGTGGACGAATTTGAACCGCGAGGTTCATAGGTTTAATTCGTTTTATGAAAACGCCAAACTTTTGAGTGGCGAAAATCAAGACGATTTGATGACTCGTGTGATGAGTTTGTATCGAGATGAAAACGGGAACAAGGAGTTTCCACATAAAATTGCTTGGCTTGTTTTGAAAGACAAGTATAAATGGAAAAATCCCGATTCAACTCGAACACGCCGGGCATGAGGGAAGATAGCCGATCAAGATCCGGATCTTTTCAATGACGATGAGATCCCTCGTCCATCCGGTGCTCCAAGAAAGGCCAAGGTTCAACGCTCGACAAGCTCATCCGCCACTTCGGGGTCTCAAAAAGAACAATTGGTGGATATGCTACAACAACAAATATTATCCGATCGTGAAACTAAAAAGGAACGATTGGACCGAGAGGTGGCCGGCTAGACTAGAAGTGGTTGCACTTCAAAAAAGGAACGAGGATTTGCAAATCCTTCGATACGACACTACCGGATTAAGTCTACAAGACGTGGCGAGGATCGAGAAGCTCAAAGACGAGGCGCGTGCAAAATATTTTAATTTTTAAGTTTATTTTCGTATTTGTGTTTTTTTTTATTCGGTAATTTTTTTTAATTTCGTGTTTTTTTTCTATTAGTAATTGTATTTTTTTTATTAATGAAAATTTAAGTTTATGTTAATTAATTGTTGAAAAAAAAAAGTTGGGCGACGACGACACGAGAATTTTCTTGTTAACCAGGGAGGGGGGTTGAGCCATCGTGGGGAGTTTTGGTGTCGTGGGAGTAAAAAGTGATGTGGCATCACTTTTTTCCCACGACACGAGCACGACGGCTCAACCACACCGTGTGCTCTAAGAACGTGTTACTTTTTTTTGAACAAAGAACGTGTTACTTTATTTACTTTTATATCTATCTATATCTATACTATTATATAAAGAGCCTTACTCCGATCTTAATACCGAACCTAAAATTACCAAACCTAACTCCAAGCCTAAAATTAAGATAAGATGGTTAAATTTAAGCCATTAGATCATATATGGTAAATTGATCTCATCCATCTATCTTTTTTTATAACAAACTATTATAACAACTTTTGCAACAAACTATTAAAAAACCGATTATTTTAAAATGAAATATCTTTTTATGTATTTATTTTTTTCATGATCTAATTTCATTATATTTTATAAAATTTCGTGTTCTTTAATTTAACATCCATTTTGATATATTTTTTTTAAATTTTAATTTTTTCATTTTTAAAGAGTTTATTTTATTTTGATTGAACTTTTTTTATAATTGTAACTTTAATTTGAATACGAAATTGGTAAGTAAAAGTGTGACATATGTTTATTAAAATAATAGTTGTCGAGTACCCGTCGCTGCATTGCGCGGGTAAATCTTTAATGTAATAACATGAAAATGTTTTATGACAACTATTTTTCAATTGATCAGTAAGAGAGTTCAATTGCAAAATATAACCTTTCGTATTGACCGATAAAAACATATACATATTAGTTTCATAAAAGAAAATCTAAGTTTTTTGAATTGCATTGAAATAAACACATTTCTTTAAAGAGTGTTTAGTTAAGTTTATATCATTATATGATAAGCTTTTAAATTTATTAGTTTATATGTGTTAAATAAATCAAAATAAAAGTTTGATAAGCTAAAATTTTATAGATTATATAAAACTGAGTTTATATAATAATATTATATAAATTTTATATTTTTATTTAATAATTATCTTTTTTATTTTTATATAATTTTTTATTATTTTATTATATTAATCATATAAACTAACTAAACATATAACAAAAACTTATGAGCTCATGATATATAATATAAGTTATAAATAACTTATATAAATAAGCATAGATTCACCTCATTGACCCATAATAACAGATAACATAAATGAGTTAACTTACCACAAATCAAAATGAAAAAAACGTGATGCTAGTATATAATTTGTGTCCTATCCAAAAGTACATACTGTTAATAGAACTTAAGGCTGGGGAGTGGTAACACAAAAAACCCACCGCCACCTCAACTCACACACAACTCACCTTTCAAGGTTCTTAAGGAAAAAAAACTTACCTCCACCTCACCCTCATTTTATATAAAATATACCCCACTAATAAAACCCCACTCACAATCTATTAAAAAACTAAAAAAGAAAACAGTAGGGCCCACCACTTGTAAAACTCACAGGGGTGAGTAAGTGACAAGTAGTGGGTTTTTGAATAGTAACCCACGCGTAGATTTATAGTGGGGTTCATAGGGTGGGTTTTGCCAACTAGGACTCACCCGTGGGATTAACCCACCACTCCCCCCAGCCTAATGAGAACTTGTTGTCCTCCCGCTCTAATGGTCTACCTACCACCATGTGCATGGCTCAAATCGTAAGACATTTAACTTCGTGACAAGAGGTTTAGAGTTCAAACTTTACCAATGATAAGAACAAGATCGAAAAACTAGCTCAAAAGTATGTCGAACACTTGGAGCATAGCTAAAGGAGTCGAAGAATGGAAACATAGCTTGTGCGGCTTTCTCTGTGGCATAGGATGATTTCCTCGTGTACGCCGTAAAAACTACGATTTTTACTTATTTGTCTTATGTTATACGTGGCGTAGAATCAATTTCGTCCATACTCCGTAGAGTTGTTCAATAAACGTTTTTCCTCCGTTAAATCGAACATCTCTACACCGTAGAGGGTTCAATAGTTGAAATTCTAGTTTTAGTTTAAGTCGTATTTTCCTTTGTTTAGGATTCTTATTCCTCAATCTGTGTTTCTTTCTAAGGCGTGAAAATGGTGGTATTGTAGATTTGAAGGCGAGGATGAGAAATGAGTAAAATCAAATAATAGTATAATAAAATATTAGTGAAATACTAAAGTAGACTAATTTCGGGTGAGGTGGACAAAGTGGTAGACTCAAGTGTCATGGGATACGCGGTATCAATCGGTTACTCTTTCGGAGAGTATTTAGTGTAACAAATTTAACTGTTGGTTACCTTAATTTTCCGGCCTGTAAACATAAATAACATAGATGAACAAAATAAAATTATATTAACATAGGAGAATATTTTTGAGAACGTTATTAACTTCTTAGTATTATAATCCTAATCTATAAATAATGATTTTGAATTCATTGTTTAGGCATTCCATTACGAATAAAATTGTTGAGTTTTAATTTCTAAATCCTTTGAGATATATTAACCCGTGTTAGGGTTTATTGACGCTTCCGGTCTACATCAACTAGTTACATATTTGTTGGTGGGCAAGAAGAGGGACGCAAACGGCAAACGGTTCCTCGATACCTCGGTTATGCCATATACATCTGAGTTAAAAAGGTCCGTCCTCACTGAATAATACAGTATCAGATTAAACCCACATAGTTAACTCGTCTTTGTCCTCTAGCCATACCATCGTCCAACCCATGTGTTCTATTACAAAACGTTTACTTATCATATTCTATTGGTCTTAAAGTCGGATTTATAGTAAGTCCAATGTCCTTGATATTGGTCATATCAACAATAATGAGTAATGGCAGACATTGCGAAATTAAAGATACGTAGTACTTTGGTCCATTCATGAGTTACTTATCATTTTGGTGAGACCTCTATATCATGAAAGTGAATCCGACAAAAAATATCTGGATGATAAGTTACCGAAATAGGAAAGAAATGTTTAATGTAGAACTCTTCTAGATACAGATGTATTTGTTTCTGAACATGTGTTTACTAATGAAGACCTAGAAGACATGATATAAGCTAAAAGACTATAGCTCGACGCCAAAAGTTCTATAAAGTCCTATCTTTTTACCAAGTTTTGATAGATTAATCCCCATCATACAATTCATTTACATTCAAAGGCTGAGATTAAAAAAAAATAACAAACTTCCCCCTTTTATTTCCCCAAATCAGTTTATTATTTCTATTTTTAGTCAAACACACACACCGTTCCTCAACTACCTCACACACACACACACCGCGCCTAATCCACACACACACCGCCATTGATTACGATCATTTAATCGCCGGAGATTTCGAGGTTGTTTCCACTATTCATTCCGATCACTATAACCGCCATTGATTCCAGATAAAAAACTTTTGATTTTTTTATGTAACTCCTAGATCATCGTGCCTTGGCAACTTCAATCAAAACCGTAGATCATCGTGTACGATGGATATCTGTCAGGAATTGGAACTTGCTGCCGCGAGGGCGCTTGGTTAGTAAACCCTAACCCTAATTTTTTTATTTTTTTTTTTTGCTTATTTTAATTTTGCGTCGATTATTATGCTTATTTTGAGTTTCTATTTTATGTTTATTTGTTTATGAATTGCTTAATTATTATTAATCAGTTATTTGCTTATTAGTGACTCATATATGAGTTTTTGTTGCTTATTAATGACTCCTAAATGAGTTATTGCTTATTAATCAGTTGTTGCTTATTATTAGTGACTCTTATATGAGTTGTTGCTTATTATTTGACTTCGAAATTGTTTTATTAGTATTAATCACTGTTAGTAACTCATATATGAGTTTTGTTAGTTATTAGTGGCTTTATAAAATACGGTTATATGTGGATAGTAACGGCAATTTATGGTTTATGATAGAAATCAAGTTTTTGATTGTTCATGAGAAGCTGTTTTGAGGATAGTAAAATATGGTTTATATGCTGTTAGTTGTGGATTATTCATGAGAAGATGTTTTGAGGTTTATGTGGTAAAATATGGATTATTTTAAAAGTAGCAGTTAATTTTGTAAGTAGCATTTTATAAAACTCATGTTTGTCAGAGTGACTCATGTATGAGTCACTATGACTCATGTATGAGTCACTATGACTCATGTATGAGTCACTCTGACAAACATGAGTCATTGACCTAATGTTAAGCCTAGTGTCTTATACATGAGCCGTGTACCTAATGTTAAGCTTATGATTGTTTAGAGTGACTCATATATGAGTCTCAATGACTCATACATGAGTCAATGTTTGAGTCATTGACCTAATGTTAATCCTAGTGTCTCATTGACTCATATGACTCACAGTGACTCATACATGAGTCACTATGTATAACCGTGTAACATGTAGTTGTTTGTTGAATTTTATTCATATTTATTTGTTGCAGAACAATGAAAAAGAGACAAAACCAAACATTGTTCACCTCCAAAACCTAATCCTCAACCTAGAATTCCAATACCTAATCCACCTCCTAATTTCGAGTTTGCTAATCGACTTCGTAAATTCGAGTTTGCTAAACGACTTCCTAAATTCAAGTTTGCTAAACGTAAACCTTTTACTCCTACAACTAACCCTGTTTCTCCAAAACCTGCTCCGCATCCTTCAAATAAGCGTTTAAAAGTGTCTGATGTGGATGTTGCGTCAGGAAAAGTGTTTGATGTGTAAGTTGTGCCAGGAAAAGTGTCTGATGTGGTAGTTGTGCCGGGAAAATTGTCTGATGTGGAAGTTGTGTTGGGAAAAGTATTTGATGTGGATGTTGCGCAGGTTTTGACTGATCTTAAAGAAACGGCTTGTGAAGATAAGGCCAACGATGGTGAGGATAGGGGTAGTGGCAGTGGCAGTGGGGGTGAGGATGAGAGTGGCAGTAGGGGTGAAGATGAGAGTGGGAGTGGGGGTGGGGGAGAGGATGACAGTGGGGGTGAGGATAGGGGAGTGGCAATGGCAGTGGGGGTGACGATGAGAGTGGGAGTGGGGGTGACGATGAGAGTGGGAGTGGGGGTGGGGGTGGGGGTAAGGATGATAGTGGGGGTGATGATAGGGGTAGTGGCAGTGGTAGTGGGGGTGACGATGAGAGTGGGAGTGAGAATGGTAGTGATATGAAGGTGTCGGAGGAAGAGGAGATAAGTGGGGAGGAGATTGTTATTCCTAAAAGGACTGCCAAGATGACAAGACCAAATGTTAAGCCTAAAAAACAGGAGGTTAAAAAAGAGGTCAAGCCTCCTAAAAATAGGATGTTAAAAAGGAAGTAAAAAAGGATGTCGGGCCTTCTAAGAAGCGTAAGGCGGTTAAAACAGAGGAGGATGATGAAAATCCTTTAAAAGAAGATTAAGGAGGAGGAGGAGAGGAGGAGGATGATGGTACGCTTCCGCCTCTATATTGTAGGATGGTACCTTCTTCCTTTTTTGATTGTATCCGTGATGCATCTATTGGTTTAGAAGAGTTCATGAATGAGATTGGTCATGGTTCATTGTTTTTGCGCAAGATAGATAGTTTACCCAATCGTTGGACTAGGTTTGTGGTTTAAAATTTTAAGCCAGACACCCACAATATGGATCTTACACATGGTAGTATTCATGTGACACCTCACATGGTAAATGATATTCTAGGAGTTCATATTGGTGGTGCTAGCTTTTTTTATTTACCCTAGAGACAAATGGATGATCAGTTTGTTAAGACATGGATTAGATAAATTGAGCCTTTAAAGAAGTTGAGAAAAGTCGGTCCAGCTGATATCGCGTCGAAGGTGATTGAGCCTTTAAAGTAGTTTAAAGTCAACTTTCTTAAGCTTTTTGCGTTGGTTTTTGGCAAAGGTACAACAATGAATGTTTACCCAAGTTTGATTGATGTTTGCCGAATTCGTGAAGATACAGACGTTAAGAACATTGACTGGTGTGGGTACTTTCACAGGTGTCTCGAAACCAATGCAGTACCGAGGACTTTGACTGGCTATTATAATGGCCCATTGTGTTTTTTAATTGTAAGTGCTTTAAACTGTTTTTATGTTTTCTGTTTTAATTATATATGTTTTAATTATAACTATATATTTTTTAATAAGAGACATGTATGTTTTTTCAGAGTGACTCATGTATGAGTCACTATGACTCATGTATGAGTCACTGTTACAGTGACTCATACATGAGTCACTGTGAAAAAACATGAGATTTATGATTTAAATAACAAACATTGGTTTTTGTTTACAGCTTCTGTATTTAGATGCTACAAAGTGTGAGCGGGTTCCTGTTATTCGCTCGAGGCCAGCTATTACAAATTGGAATTCAAGACTTATGACTAGCCGCCAAACCATTGAATTAAAGGACGATGATATGGGCAAATTGGAATTGCATGGAGAGTGGAATACATCCGAAGAAAAACAAAGTGAGGGTTTTATTCCAAAGCCTGTTAGTGTTGCTCCAAAGCCTGATAGTGTTGGGACTCCAAAGCCTGATAGTTTTCTTCCTCGAAAGCCTGATAGTGTTGTTCCAAGTGAAAAAATGGTTAGTTATAGCTTATATTTTATGTTTGTATTATAATCATATGTTTTGATAATGACTTATATATGATTCATGTGACTCATATATGAGTCACTGACTTATAAATATTTATGAGTTTTCATTTTATATACAGAAAATGTTGAAGGATGTTGAAGAAAAGCTTTCTCTCATATTTATAGAAAAAATTGAATTTGAAACAATGTTGAAGAATGCCAACACATAGTATCCCAATGACGGAAATCTTCTAGTGTTGTATGATAGATATAAAAGAGTTTTCGATGATTCTATTTTGATAGATATTGGGCCCTTTAAACATAATGTTAATCACGCTGTTAACGAAGATGTTGGTAACGAACGTGTTATACTTGATGATAAGTGGATTGATGAGAACATTGTTTGGTATGCAGAGGTGATGTATCTTATTGTTGAAATATATCTTAATATACTTTGTTAGCCCCTTATCAGTTTTTAACTTTCTAATAAGTTAGCTTCTCATCAGATGAGTCATGCATGAGTCACTGTGACTCATATAGGAGTCATTGTTATGAGTCATTGTGACTCATGTCACATGACTCATACATGAGTCATGTGACTCATACATGATTCCATGAGTTGCATGACTCATGTATATGTCATGTGACTTATACATGAGTCTATGTGACTCATACATGATTCACATGACTCATATATGAGTCACTAACATTATGTGAGTCAGTATTAATGTTTTTGTAATATTCAGGAGGATTTGTATTTTTGGCCTCAGAATCGTGAGCCAGTTAATGAAGATGACGTGCCTCCGGTTGATGTTGTGCCTGTAGTTAATGACGATGTTGTGCGTCCTGTCACTCCTCAAAAGGTGGCTACCCGTTCTCTCCACGGAAGCAGCTTGCTAAGCGATGTCCATTCTTGCCTTCTCCTTTTATGCATCAAATTGTGATACTAGTAAGCTTTAAAGGGTTGAGTTTGTGTTGGGTAATTCTTTATTTGCGATGGAAGGAGAAAAATAGTAAGTATATTTTTTTCATCTAAACTGCATGTTTTTAGAATATCATATGATTTACTCTGATTATATTCCTTTCTTAACATGTAGTGAAACAATTTTCCGAGCGGACCCTGTATATGGTTATGAATTATCACCTATTCGAGTAAATTTTGAAACATTGGCACTAAGGTTGTGGTTAGATGCAAGTGTCGTTGCTTGTTTGGTTACCATTTTAAATTTTGAGGAGTCACGGAAAGAGAATCCAGAACCAAGTAGAGTTTTTATGCCAACTGGATGTATTGTAAGTTTCACATGATATATATCTTTTAGATTTTCAATAATTATTATCATTGTTTGCTAATAATGTATTTTTGTTAAACGCAGATACAAGGAATAATAGACAAAACAATGTCTGATGGTGAACAGTATAAATTGTTTTCAGATGTCATTTCTGTGTATTTTAAAAATAATGTTGCTTCACTTTCTTTATCCGATACTGAATTGGTAATTTTACATTCTTTTACAAATATAAGCATCAAGTTTTCATCATTTTGACTTTACATATAATACTTTTTTTGTTTGGTTAAAATAGGTTTTCTTTCCAGTTTGTGCTTCAAATAATTTCTTTGTTGTTGTTTTCTGCCTCAACAAACCTTCATTAATGATTATACTTGATAATATTCATGTTGCGAATCCTAATGCACCGAAGTACAACGAGTCTGCGATCCTTTGGTAAGTTCTATACTTGATTATTGTATGAGTCACACTAACTCATGCATGAGTCAGTGTGACTCATTCACTGAAAATAACATGTTTCCCCTAAAATTTTTGTTGTGTAGAAAAAAGTATTCTCCAAATATCTCAAAGATCTTAATCATCCAAAGCAGAGTACTGTTTCTAAGCTCAGAGGACGCAATCCACGTTTGAAATGGACTACTAGGGATAACCATGTAGATTGCAGTGTCTTTGCGATGATATATTTGGAGTCTTATGAGGGTGTAGCTCCTGAAAACTAGGATGTTGGGTTGTTAGAAGAGTCGAAGGTACAGGAAGCTCAATTGTTACACATGAGGTACAGGTTTGCAACAAAAAATTTGTTGCAAGAGCTCAATGGTGAAAGGCAGAATATATTTTATTTGGCTTACAAATTTGAGATGACACATGATAAGAAATCAAGGATCTCGATTATTTTGAATTCCATCAAGAACAGGAATGTGCGTGATCCTCCTATAAATAAGCAAAGGAAAAGAATGCAGCAGCTAATGCAGCAGATGCAGCAGCCGAGAAACCTGCAACCGAGAAACCCGCAACCGAGAAAAAAGCAACAGATAAACCAGCAGCTGAGAAAGAATCAACAGAGATAGCAACTACAGAGAAACAAACAGTTGAGCAAGAAGTAACTAAGAAAGTAGCAGCGGCAAAGAAACAAGGTAAGAAGAAACCACCAGCCGAGAAACCTACAACCGAGAAGCCAACAGCTGAGCAAGCAGCAGTCGGTGAAGCAGTAACCGAGAAGGCAACAGCTGATGTAGCATCAGTCAAGAAACCGGCAGCCGAGAAGCCAGAAGCTGAGCAAGCAGCAGCCGGTGAAGTAGTAACCGAGAAGGCAGCAGCTGATGCAGCAGTAACCTAGAAACAAGGGGTTAAGAAAATTTTGACGTATTGTTAGAAGAAACCAGCTGCCAAGAACAAATAAGCAGAGCCTGAGAAAGTCTAGAAATGTTGATTAAAATTGTAATATATCTAATAGTAGTACATAATTCTGATGATAGAAATGTTGATCTATATTGTAATATATCTAATAGTAGTACTTAATTATGATAATAGTAATACTTTATGATATTAAGTATTATGTCTAAATTGATTAGTTGTGTTTTTAAATCATAGTTGTGTGTGTGTGAGAATCATAGTTGTAACACCCCACTTTGATAAGTGGACCGTTACGCGTAATTATGGCGTGTCATCAAAGCATGCAAGGTAATATGCAATAAACATACAGGACCATAGGGAAAACCGGAATCAAACATCGGGTCCCAAACATAAGCCCAAAACATAATAAAGTAAAGGAAATGAAAAATGACTAAACAAGCATAAGTATATGAAGGCAAAGGAAGAAGTCTATGGCAGCTTCCATCATATTCACGTCCTCCAAATACTCAAGTCTTGGGTACCTGCCATTTTGGGAACATAAAAGGAAAACGGCCAAGCATAACGCTCAGTGCACGGATATACAACATAGTATGAATGGCTGAAACATAAATAAGACTAATAGCAGCGGAACTGTATAAGTCCTGGAAACCTGGAATAACTTAGTAAAACTGGTTTTATAGTTTGAAAAGCCTTATGTTTATCTTATAAAAACTGTTTAACATGTTAACCATTAAGCCAATATAGGTCATGAAATACCAACGTGCATGAATACTTGGAGGGGTGACCTCGTCATGCAAATTAGAGGGGCTGCCTCTAATTATTATAACTGTTTGGGTAGAAGGGATCCGCTCCTTGTGAAGGATGCAAGGCACACACCACATTCACCTGAATAATCTGCTGAAAACATGTAAACTAGGATGCACCCATACGTCCCACCTGATAATAATAATAATATGGCCAAAAGCTGAAGGGACGACACGAGCTATCACTCCGTCGTGGTGGAGTCATAACACTGGTGCCTCCAGTGTTATGGTTATGGTACCTCCATAACTAGCTGAAACTGGTCATGCATGTATATGGCTTTAGGTATCTAATTAAACGTAAGCAATTCAAAAACATATAAAACATATACTGGGGAAATAGTTGGCTGCATACGGGAAAATCCTAATAAGGAAGAATGTCCATACTGAAAGGACGAAGAATTCGTACCTTAAGTCCAGTGAACGAAGAAGACGAACGGAAGAGAGTCCTACTTCGATCTCACTAATGCTACATGAATAATATGCGTGTATAAGTATTCTGATCACTGAGTACGTAACTGATATTATATCGTGTTTTAGCTTGTTTTATATGTTCATGTCTTGTTTTACTGATTTTATCGTTATGCTGTGTTTATCATGTATTTTGGATATTCTGATTAAATATTGCTTGTATTTCTTGTATTATTGTACTTGTTGTGTAATAATAAGCAACTTTCCAAAAATAGCAGGTTTCCTAAAATAGAAAGTTTCCAAAAATAGATTTACTGCTTAAAATAGATAAGTTTCTAAAAATAGAAAGTTTCTATAAATAGATTAGCTGCTTAAAATAATTAAGTTTCTAAAAATAGAAAGTTCCCATAATTAGAAATAAGCTGGATTATTAAGCTAATAAGATAAGCTTAAGTTTTACTGATTAATATTCTAAGTCATGTGATTAAATAGTATAGTTTATTAATTAATACATGTAAATTAAATAAACTATATGTTATATGATTTAATTAAATATAAGCATGATTTAATTAAAATAAAGTGTATAAAATACTTAGGTTAAAACATGTATTAATATTCTATTAATATAACCTAAGTCATGGTTATTAATTAATTATATTTCATGTTTAATAATTAATTAATACTATAGTGTAAAATAAATAATTTAAATACTTAGGTTAAAATCATGTATTATTATTAATAATAATAAACCTAAGTCCATGTTTTAATTAAACTAATTGTATATCATGCCAAATTAATTTAATTAACTTGTAAAATTATATACTTGTAAAATTAAATAAACTTGTAAAAAATCATGGATCGAACTGTGTGTTATTAATTTATTAAAACATGTCGTGAACCGAACATGTGAAAACCGTGAACCAAACACCCCTAAAACAAGTGGCAAACCGGCGTGAACCGGTTGCCCCTGTTTGTGTAAAAATGCCACCGGCAGAAGCCGGTGGTTCCTTCCCCTCGGCTAGCTGCTGACCACCAGGTTCCCACCGGCAGTAGCCGGTAGTTCCCCCTGCCTGCCTACGGTTCCCCCTGCTTTCGTAAAATAGCCACCGGCTTAAGCTGGTGGTTGAGGTCGTGTTGCTGTCGAGACCAAACCAACCACAAGACACCCCGACGCACGTGGGGTGTCTTGTCCCTGTTGTAGACCAAGCCAAACACCACCAAGACCTAGGCCTTGGTTGGTGGTGAGAACCAAAGCGACGCCGAGAGTCTTGGGACTCTCGGTTCGTGTGGCGGCCGGAACCAACAAACCCGAAAACACCCTAATTAAATTGCCCACCATGATTTTACATGTTTTAGTTCATGTTTTTATTAACTCCATGTTCATATATTCATAAAATCATAAAAAGGAATTAAAAGAATGGTTTTCGGATTACCCAAAACACGTGGAATGGATAAATCTTGATCTCACGAACACACTCCTAATCAAAATTATAAATCAAAACCCGTCCTCCTCTTGGGTGCTGCTGGCGGCATAAAGAGAACATCACGTTCTCCTTTTGGGTACTGCTGGCGGCATAAAGAGAACATCACGTTCTCCTTTTTGGTGCTACTGGCGGCATAAACAGAACTGGCGGCCACCATAGGGTTTGCTAGGGTTTTAGCTTTGTTTTGAAAATGTGATAAATGAAAATGTAATGATTTACCTTCCTAACATATTTTTGTGAAGTGGGTTGGGCCATAAGGCCCGTTTCCTTTCTTTGTGTCCGCGAGTAGGTGGGGCCCACAAGGGAAACCCGAACCTTTTCATGCTTAATAATTACGTGTTCGTACGTTTGTAATTACGTTACGTTATTATAATTTATTCGTGTTATTATAAATACTTGTACGTAATCGTAATAATAATATACGTAAATACATATTTATGTGTTCGTGATTCTTACGTTCATGATTTCATGTTCGTGATTATAATTATTACTTATAATAATTATCTTGTATTAATACATACTTAATACTTATCGTGTAATAACACGAACATAATTCTTATAATTAATATTCGTGACACGTATTCATGTTATATAAGGAATGTTGTAATCTTGTACGTACGATCATAACTATACTGTTCATGGTAAAAGCATGCGGGTTTTACAATAGTAGTATATTTTTGTGACTTGACTGACATGACTCATACATGAGTCATGTGACTCATACATGAGTCATGTGACTTCCATAATCATCTTCACTGACATGACTCATACATGAGTCACACTAACTCATGTATGAGTCACACATTGACTGATACATGAGTCCTTAAACTGTAAGTGTTGTTGAACACATATAAAACTATATGTATCATGTGAATCATACAATGACTCATGTATAAGTGCTTATGAATATGTGTTTGTATGTGTTTGTCATGTGAATCATACATGAGTCATCTAACGCATACATGAGTCATGTGACTCATGCATGAGTCACATGACTCATGCATGAGTCACATGACTCATACACATGACTTGATATTCAATACACAGTATTCAATCAGATATGTTTCAAGAGTAATCATATATGAGTCATGATATTCAATACATAATGAGATATTCTACACTGGTTTTCAACAGTTCAATAAAATTAAAACAGAAAATTAAATCAGATATTCAACACATGTTTTCAACACTTCAAATAGTTGTTGTATTTGATTCTCCTGTTTCATGTGCTTGTTTTTTAGCAGCTGCAGCGATCTTTGCTAGTTTTGCGGTATAGTATGGATTTAGTGGACATGTCATTTTTGTATGCTCGCTTGTCTTCTGTTTACAGTAACCACACGTACGAGGCTGTTTCTTTTTAGCCTTCATAGCTATTTCTCTTGCACTTTTTATACACGCTCCTCTACTACCACCTTTGACCCTAAGCCCAGTTTGATTTTTAAGAAGATTATTCTTTGGGTGCTCAATTGCATATATATCTTCAATAACGTCCTTTGTTTTCTTTGAAGGAGGCTTAGGCACTAAAACTTGATATTCTTTCTTAATTTTATCCAGTTGTTGCACATATTCCGCCAACTTTTCTAGATCTTTACTCAACCAAAACAAGCACTCGTCTATGTGGGAATTAGCCTCATTTATTAGTCTCTGAATTGTTTCATTCTTCTCTCCATATCTGTTTGTGTTTCTTCTAAATGAAAGAGGTATCAAATACCTTCTCCAACGCTTTAAAATGTACTTCTCTAAAATCTCTTCAATATCACGGTTCTTGAAAACACAAAATATGTGCCGACAAAGAAAACCATAACGCATATAATGCCTACACGTACACTCAACTGATCCATCTCCAGGATTACGAAGAACCTTAAATATAAACATGAAACAAGTTAATAAGTAGACATGAATCATATACGAGTCATAGTGACTCATGCATGAGTCACAGTGACTCATACATGAGTCACAGTTACTCATGCATGAGTCACAATGACTCATGCATGAGTCATGGTGACTCATGTATGAGTTATCATGACTCATATATAATTTTACTAAGGTTGACCCATGATTCGTCACTCATGTATTAGTTAAATGTTTCACTAACCTTGTAGGTTATTACTTTTTCTTCTTCCTGTACAACCATCTCTTTGCCTTCTTCTGTATAAACTGTTTTATAAGGACCTGCTCTCGTGTCTCAAACCTTAATCTTCTCAATACCCTATTCCGTTGATAGGTGTGAAAACACCCATCTTTTCTACCACTTAATTACAATAATAACCGAGCCAAGACGTGTATTTTATGTTTTATGTCGGAATTATGCGTGGTTTGTGTTTTTGTTGTGATTTAGGACGAAAAGGTGAAAAGTGGAGAAAACACGGGAATTCACGGGCATTTACGGACTTTTATTGAAGAAAAAGATGAAAGACGAAGTCAAGAAGTCAAGAGTGCAAAAAGAACGGAAGTCCAAGACCAATTCTGAAGATTTATCGAAGAAAAAGTCAAAATACGGAAGTTTACTTAAAGCCGAGGAACTCAAGTCTTATTTATCGAAGAATTAAAAGACGAGTCCAAAGAAATCCCGAGCCAAAAGTCATCAAAGTCCAAGATTAACAAAAAGATTAAGAAGGAAGGACTTAAGGGCGCAATTAAGAAGAAAGAAAGGAGGGGAGGAAGCTTCCTCTAACCATCCCCCTAATCACCTATAAATACTTCTCATTTTCATTCATTTGTTTTTGTTGACTAATCGTGATAATTAGTTCTTCCACCTTTACTTTTATGCACCTTTAATTATTTGCACCTTTACTTATATGTCTTGCACCTTATTTACCATTTAATTTCAACTAAGTGTTTCTTTTAATTCTTGCACCTTTACTTTACCTTGTTGATCTCATTCTACCTTTCTTTAATCTTTGATTTATATGCTTTTTGCCTTGTTTATTTGTTTAAAGATTTCATTTTTATGCTTTTGATTGTTTTAAATCATTTATTTTCATAGCTTATTTTGTTTATTTTCAAGTTTATAAAGTTTTTATAAAAATTATTTTCGAATTAAAAGTTGTTTTTCGTAAAGCTTATTCATTTCTTGTTTTAAAAGTCTTCAAATTTCTGTTTAGTAGCTTATTTTTATACGTTTTGCCCTAGGAATTTCGTCTTGTGCTTATTTGATTAGTAGCTTATTTGTTTAGCTTATTTTGTACTTTTTCCTCCGTTTTCCGATCTGGTAAATCGAAAAAGGGATATACATTCCGACCATAGCTCCTTGGCTTGGTCAGAAAAGGGTTTACAACATTCCAATTTGAGGGCTTTGGTATTCCGATCAGTAGGGGTTTTGAGTATTCCGATTGGTGGTTTATCCCATATTCCGATCTGGTGCTCCTTCCCTCATTCCGATTGAGGTGTTCGTGTTGGTTATTCCGATCAGAGTGAGTGACAACATTCCGATTGTAGTTCCGATCAGCATTCCGACCAGAGTCTTCTCCACATTCCGATCAAAGGTAAGCTATTCCGATCAAGGGTATCTAGCACATTCCGATCGTGTGTAAGTGACAGTTATTCCGATCGAGGGTTTTTCGATATTCCGATTTGGAGGTAGGCTCACATTCCGATTGGAGGGGTTGTGTATTCCGATCATTGTTTGATCGGAATATATTCCGATTGGGTGTTATTTTCCATGTTTTGTCTTGTTTAATTTTTACATTCTCATTTTTATACTTTGTCAATTTTAATTCTCGTCACGCTTTAATTTTTAGTCATTTAATTATTTTACTTTTCAAAGTTTTTAAATTTTGCACGCCTTACTTTAAGTTGGAATTAGATTTATTTTAAACGCCATTTTATTTTAAGTCATTTTATTTTAAGCCATTTTCTTTAATTGTTTTTGCACATTTAATATACTACAACGACAACATATTTGTTTCACCAAAATAAAACTGAGTCACACATTAAACACAAGTTTTTCAATTCGAAGAGACATACTTACACGAGTTAATTTTCATACGGGGTGTCAAACCCCGTGTATCAAATGGCGCTGCTGCCGGCTCTTTTCGTAAAGATTAACGGTTTTCTGTGAGAGACGCGTTGCTTCTTGGGATCCGTTCACTTGTGAGCGTTATTTTCTTGTTAAAAAATTCAAAAAAAATCATAAAAATTCAAAAATTCAAAAATCCAAAAAGATTTTATATTTATCGTGTATATATATTGTCTTTGTGTTTGGTTTTGTTTTCTTAAGCATTTTCAGGTGTATGCGTACTAGATCTTCTAATTATCAAGAGCCCGAGACTCAAGAAGATTTAGCTATGTCAGGTGTAAACAACAATAATCCACCGCACCTTAATAATAACAACAATGTTCTTCCACAGCCCGATCTTCGGACCATGGAGGAGCTTTGTCAACCCACCATGTTTGGACGAGGAGGACCGATTGCGCCGATGCAAATCAACGCTCCTGAGTTTTCGTTGAAGCACCACATGATTCAGCAAGTACAAACAAATCCTTTTAGAGGATTGCCTGATGATGATGCCAACAAACACCTCGACAAGTTCATTACAATCACCCAAAGCATGAAGTTGGCTGGTGCCACAATGGATGAACTTCGCCTACAACTCTTTCCACATACTTTATTACATCATGCCGAGAAATGGTTTGATCGTCTCCCGAAGAATTCTATTCACACTTGGGATGACATGACTCAACGCTTTTTGTCGCGCTACTTTCCACCATCCATGGTCACGAGCCTTCGCAATCAAATCAACGGTTTCATGCAAGATCCTGATGAATCTCTTTTTGATGCTTGGGAGAGATATAATGTCTTGATCGATAGATGTCCAAACCACAACATGCTACCCGTGACCTTAATTGATACTTTCTAGAAGGGTTTGACTTTTCGAGATCGTGATACGATCAATGCAGCAGCCGGTGGCACATTCATGAAAAAGAGACCCGAGGAGTGTAGAGAGCTTATTGAAAACATGACTACTCACCACAAAAACTGGGATTCCTCTGCTTCTTCAAGGAACAATCCGAGAGTCAATGTTTCCTCCACTTCAGCAAACCCTGATATGACCGAACTCACCCGTGTGCTGACTGAAATGAGCAGAAGTATGCAACTCTTGGCTTCAAACCAACAACAACAACAAGTTAAAGCTGTTGCTACTCCTTGTGAAACATGCGGCGGTCCACACCCATACACCGATTGTCCTTCGACACAAGGAAATCCGGAAAATGTGTATGCAGCTTATGGTAATTATTCACCGGAAAATTACCAAGCTCGACCTCAAGGGGATACAAATTTGCTGAGTTACCGATCAAACAACTACCTTTCACCCGGTTTTTCTCCTCAAAACGAAAACTCCGCCAACAACTACACTAGAAGCAACCAAATCCCACCAAGAGCTTCTAATCCTTATCACCCACCCACTCAACAACTCCCACCCATTAACCCCGATGTTGACACCATCATGAGAATCCAAGGTGAGCAAATCAAGAATTTGCAGAGCCAGATTATCAATCTTAAAGGAGATATTACCAAGCAAGGAAATGAGTTAAGATCCGAGCTTCGAGATAATATTCAATCCTCCTTCAGCAATCAAACCAATGATTTGAAGAATATGCTTGCTAGTTTCTTGCCCGCCGCTCAACCTTCTTCTTCGAGTTATCTACCTTCAAACACCGTCACTAATCCGCGAGCCAATGTGAGTGCTATTACTACTCGTAGTGGAGTCACCATCGTAGGACCACCAATCCCACCACCATCATCTACACCTCCTCCACCACCATTTATCCCTACTCCTCCTACACCTAGTATTAGTGCACCATTACCGTCTCCGCCTCGACGTGATGAAGTTCCCACGAATGACCCTTCAACATCTCAACCTTTACCTACATCTCACCTTCACCACCCAAACCCAATATCCCTTATCCCTCTCGTTTAGGCAAGACCAAAATGCTAACCAAGGAGGACTCCGAAGTGACACGCTATGTGAAGATGATCTCTCAGATGAACTTCAACATTAGCTTTCTTGAAGCACTTGTCCACATGCCCAAATTTGTTAAAGCATTTAAGGAATTGCTTAACAAGAAGGAGAAGCTGATTGAACTCGCCAACACACGCTTAAATGAAAACTGCTCTGCAGTTATTCTTAAAGAACTTCCGGAAAAGCTTGGAGATCCCGGTCGTTTTGTGTTGCCTTGCGTGTTCAACAAAACCGAAGAATTTACTGCCCTTGCTGATCTCGGGGCCAGTATTAATTTGATGCCTTTGAGTGTTTGGAAAACACTATCATTGCCCGACCTTACTCCAACAAAGATGACTCTTGAGCTTGCTAATCGCACTCTTGCTTACCCCGTTGGTATAGCCGAAGACGTGTTCATTAAAGTTGGCACATTTACTTTCCCGGTCGATTTTGTCGTCGTTGATTACGAAATGGACCCTCGTATTCCTTTAATACTTGGTCGCCCATTCTTGAGAACCGGACGAGCTTTAGTGGATGTGGCTGAAGGTGAGTTAATCTTAAGAGTCGGGGATGATGCACAAGTTTTCAAAATGGGGAAGCTTATCAGTACAACCTTTGGAGGACGAGAATCAGTGAATATGATTAATGTGCATGATGACTTCGTTGTCTACAACAATCCTCTATTCGACTCTTGCATCGATAATCCACTTTTTCATGATGATGTGGATGATTCTCTCCCTACTTTGGAACCTTCTCCCATATATGATTCTCCACCGGTCTTCGATGCTTATGATGATGATGATTCTAGCTCAGATTCGGATGATTATGATGACCTTACTTCTGAGTATCCCGAGTTGCCCACGTATGATGATTTCGATGAGGCTGATACTCTTTCGAGCGATTCTTCTCACGATGAAGATCCTCTGCCATCACTCGATCCTACTTTGGACGATTACTCATTCGAGGAAGACTTCTCTACATTTCTTAACACTTACTTCCCTCATGAGAGTGATGCACCTCCTTTGGACTTTGAAGATTATCGTCTTGATCCTACTTTAGATTTGAAGAACATTCTTTCAAAGGAGAAGAAACCGGTCGACACCAATATCCGCAGCACGTATGAGTTAACACCTCTTTGTCCCCCTTCTGAGGACGAGGTTGTGCTTCTTCGCGGATCTTCTTCCCATTCTGCTGAGCCTGAGTGCTATTTTCCCTTAAAGGCAAAGGTGTTCGACCCCGGTATTGATATTCTGCAGCCATCTCAGTATCCACCTGATGAAATAAAAGGAAAAATCTTTGGAACTTATGGAAATCTGCTTGCACCACTTCAACATTGCTTCCACTGTGCTCCATCGCTGCTTAAGGGAACCTTGCCTACTCTTCTTTGGCTTGCCTTGTTCGCCTTAAGCCTCTGCTATTTGATGGACGAAAACTATGTCTTTGATCCTGGTGGATATGTTTCATGCTTCTTCCGTTGATGATCAAGGTCGAGTCAGGCTAATGACTCGGTTAACAAAAATCAAGCGCTTCTTGGGAGGCAACCCATGTATCCGTCTTTTCGCTTTCTTTATCATAAGTGTAGAGGAGACCCGTTGGTGTTTGCTCTCTCCTCTCTTAATCAAGGATTCGAGCTTCAATGATCCACTCTTGATGATTCTTGACGACCCGTGATTCCGTGTTCCATTATCCCGGTTCTATCCTAAACTCTTTTCGATTCACTATTTTATATTTTCTCAATATTAAAATAGGAATCTCTTTAGTTGTCCTTTCCTTAGCGAGAGTTAAACAACATGCACAATGTCCTAAGTGTAGGGGAGTTTACTCCCACATGCTTAAACATTGAGGACAATGTTTATATTAAGTGTAGGGGGGACTTCTATCGAAGTTAAGTGGTCTTTTCCTTGTTTTTGTCCTCATTTTAACCGGAAAATCAATTTTTCAACATTTTTCAAAATTTTTGATCTATTTTGGCCTATCAGTTTTTTTCCTTTTGTTTAGTTAATTTTCCTTCTTTGCTAGAATAAATGTTAATAAAGTGGTTTTAATTTTCAAACGTTGTGAATCTTTTGACTCAACCCGAGTTTACTTATCTAAGTTTGCTCTAGCTAGTATCCTTAACGTGTTTAAGTCAAGTTTTGCTAGGCTTTTATATAGGGAGCTATAAAACGCGAAAGTCTTAACTCTCACGGGTTAAGAACAAGAACTTTTCGCAAGTTCCTATAATTGATCCTAGAGAGTCGTTTATCAAGGGAACTTTAAAACGCGATTTCTAAACTTGAAAAAAGTCTAAGAATTTGCAAGATCCTATAGGCGATTCGAAAACCCAAAACTTTGATTTAATAGGCTAAGCATCCACGAGTCTCATTACTTGAGATTTTAAACTGTGGAGAACGAGAGATGATAGAGTCAATTATAAGTTTGGTATTCTTTCGTGAATTTATGTGAGTTAATTATAAGCCTATTCTCCCATCGCTTGCTAATAAATTTATCTGCTAATAAATAAGGTTGTACGATTTGAAAAGTTACTTAGCTTCTAGCCCAAGATCGTTTAAAAGTTGCTCGGTATGGATTAGAGTTCATAGCCAAGGCATAACTTATTGAAGTGGGATGCGAAGATTGGCGAGTCCGAAAAGGCCCTAACAAGGCATGAAGGCTATATTTTGTTGCTAAAGATCCAAAGTGATGTGAAGAATCATTTATCGAAAATCAATATGAAGGATCGAGACACACGACGAAAAGCAAATACTCCCCAAAAGTCATGGAGAAGTGTATCCAAAAAGACCCTAACAAGGTATGAGGATAAATAGATCCAAGTCATAAAAGGAGGCGGATCGTTGTATATCAAAGTCCAAAATAAAGATTGGAGAAAAATGAAGAAGTCGTGGTCCAAGTATGAATCCCTCAAAAAGTTCAAGTGAAGAAATTCCATTTATGAAGAGAAGACCATAATTTCATGAACGTCTCTCAAGATTTGAAGTATGAAGTCGCTGCCAAATATCGGTCCGAGAAAGGTCTCAAATCGCGAAGCGAGTTTTGCCAAGATATGAACTTTATGAGGTCCCGAGAAGCAGTTTTAAAAGAATTTGTCCTTTAGCTAACTATTGATTAAATCGTTCACTTTATTTTCGGCCTAATAAACTATCAAAATAAGTCAAAAATGCATCCTCGTGATCATTCAAGACAAAAATAAAATAATAATAGATACACCTAGGAATAAGGGAGTCTAAGTGAATAATTGGCCCACATGAGTTCGTGTTAGTTTGCTAACTTATAATAACAATGATCTTGTTTTTAAGCTTGGTTTGGAGAAAGTGAAAACTTGAGGATGATGATTATTCATAACATTTCCAAAACCCAAGGTATGCTTTTGATTTCTTTACTTTTAATGTTTATAATTTTCTATCTCTTTAATAAAGGCCAACGTGGATTGATTATGATGAAAAATGTAAACGTGCTTTGTAACTAATGCATTGCATGAGGACATTGCAATGGTCAAGTGTAGGGGATTTGATAGGTGTGAAAACACCCATCTTTTTTACCACTTAATTACAATAATAACCGAGCCAAGACGTGTATTTTATGTCTTTTATGTTGGAATTATGCGTGGTTTGTGTTTTTGTTGTGATTTAGGACGAAAAGGTGAAAAGTGGAGAAAACACGGGAATTCACGGGCATTTACGGACTTTTATTGAAGAAAAAGATGAAAGACGAAGTCAAGAAGTCAAGAGTGCAAAAAGAACGGAAGTCCAAGACCAATTCTAAAGATTTATCCAAGAAAAAGTCAAAATACGGAAGTTTACTTAAAGCCGAGGAACTCAAGTCTTATTTATCGAAGAATTAAAAGACGAGTCCAAAGAAATCTAGAGCCAAAAGTCATCAAAGTCCAATATTAACAAAAAGATTAAGAAGGAAGGACTTAAGGGCGCAATTAAGAAGAAAGGAAGGAGGGGAGGAAGCTTCCTCTAACCATCCCCCTAATCACCTATAAATACTTCTCATTTTCATTCATTTGTTTTTGTTGACTAATCGTGACAATTAGTTCTTCCACCTTTACTTTTATGCACCTTTAATTACTTGCACCTTTACTTATATGTCTTGCACCTTATTTACCAATTAATTTCAAGTAAGTGTTTCTTTTAATTCTTGCACCTTTACTTTACCTTGTTGATCTCATTCTACCTTTCTTTAATCTTTGATTTATATGCTTTTTGCCTTGTTTATTTGTTTAAAGATTTCATTTTTATGCTTTTGATTGTTTTAAATCATTTATTTTCATAGCTTATTTTGTTTATTTTCAAGTTTATAAAGTTTTTATAAAAATTATTTTCGAATTAAAAGTTGTTTTTCGTAAAGCTTATTCATTTCTTGTTTTAAAAGTCTTCAAATTTCTGTTTAGTAGCTTATTTTTATACGTTTTGCCCTAGGAATTTCGTCTTGTGCTTATTTGATTAGTAGCTTATTTGTTTAGCTTATTTTGTACTTTTTCCTCCGTTTTCCGATCTGGTAAATCGGAAAAGGGATATACATTCCGACCATAGCTCCTTTGCTTGGTCGGAAAAGGGTTTACAACATTCCAATCTGAGGGCTTTGGTATTCCTATCAGTAGGGGTTTTGAGTATTCCGATTGGTGGTTTATCCCATATTCCGATCTGGTGCTCCTTCCCTCATTCCGATTGAGGTGTTCGTTTTGGTTATTCCGATCAAAGTGAGTGACAACATTCCGATTGTAGTTCCGATCAGCATTCCGACCAGAGTCTTCTCCACATTCCGATCAAAGGTAAGCTATTTCGATCAAGGGTATCTAGCACATTCCGATCGTGTGTAAGTGACAGTTATTCCGATCGAGGGTTTTTCGATATTCCGATTTGGAGGTAGGCTCACATTCCGATTGGAGGGGTTGTGTATTCCGATCATTGTTTGATCGGAATATATTCCGATTGGGGGTTATTATCCATGTTTTGTCTTGTTTAATTTTTACATTCTCATTTTTATACTTTGTCAATTTTAATTCTCGTCACGCTTTAATTTTTAGTCATTTAATTATTTTACTTTTCAAAGTTTTTAAATTTTGCACGCCTTACTTTAAGTTAGAATTAGATTTATTTTAAACGCCATTTTATTTTAAGTCATTTTATTTTAATTCATTTTCTTTAATTGTTTTTGCACATTTAATATACTACAACGACAACATTTTTGTTTCACCAAAATAAAACTAGTCACACATTAAACACAAGTTTTTCAATTCGAAGAGACATACTTAAACGAGTTAATTTTCATACGGGGTGTCAAAACCCGTGTATCATCTGTCTTAAATTCTTGTATTTGACATGACCAAATTGATTCTTCTATTTCAGCTTGAACAAGCAGAAATATTGTTCTAGTATAAACAATGCGCGCATGTTCTTCGATTTTTAACTTTGTTTTAGGATTTGGAGCCGAGTCCCTTGTTTTAAAGTCCAAAAGTTCTTGCTTATGCCTTTGCCTTTTGATTGCTGATTCAAAGCACATCACGAAATTTACTAAGGATGACCCATGATTTGTGAAGATCTTAAAGAATGTATTTTCACTTTTAGATATTGAAGTAGTTCTCATTAGTCCAAACAACGGCAAGTCAATAAAATAAGCCGGTAACCATAATTTCCGAAGGTCATACATCTTCGTCATCCACTTATGTTCTTCCAATCCAAAGCGTTCAATAAGTGCATACCATCATTTTTAAAACTCTTCTGGCTCGATGAAAATATTCCACACAAGTTTGTTGAAACAATCTTTAAAATCAGTTTCCTTGTAAAATTTTCACAGATTTTGAAATGAAGAACATATGAATCATAAGATATCTAGAAATCAGTTTCCTTGTATGTTTTCACACTGACTCATATATGAGTCATGTGACTCTTACATGAGTCTTGTGACTCATACATGAGTCTTGTGACTCATACATGAGTAATTTATATTTATAACCCATGTATGAATAATCTGATACATAAACATATAAGCTTATTAAAAAATAACAAACAATTAGTACCTTTGCTGGGATTTGTTGCATGATATGCCACATGCACAATCTTTGCTTAGATTCTTTCAAACCACTTCAATTGCTCGTTTCATTGCCCCATCTTGATCCATTACTATCATTGTCGGTTGTGTTTTTGAGCTGTCATGAACGATGTTAGTATCTATGTATAAGCTTCTGTATCTTCTCTTAAAAGCAATCCAGATCCAACGTTGACGAACTTTCTATGGTTATCTATCCCGGTGAATGGTACAAAAACCATGTCATACCTGCAAAACAGATACATTAGAAAGTTATAATAATTCATACTATGACTCATATATGAGTCAGTGTGACTCATGCCTGAGTCAGTGTGACTCATCCATGAGTTATTCTTACTCATGCATGAGTCAGTGTTACTCATGCATGAGTCATATATGAGTCTGATTTATGTGAAACCAACAACTTACTTGTTTGTTCGAAAAGTTGCATCAAAAGATATAATATCTCCAAACTCCTCGTAGTTGCGTTTATCAACTTTGTCAGCCCAAAACATCGCAACTAATACGCTATCTTCAATCATATACTGAAATGTAAATCCCGGAACACACTTCATCCTATTTTCCATCTTGTTAATAAGCATATGTGCATCGCTTTCTCCTATAACTGCATTAACATCCCTGATGTGATTCTTAAAATCATCACTAGTGTCGTGAACATACTGAGATCCACCTTTTATGCCTGATAACAAGGTATGTTCCTTTGTTGCACCACGTTTCATTGTTGAAGCATTGACTACAAACAACCTTTCCGCTTGGCTCATCCTTCTTTTTTTCTTCGTTAGATGCTTATATTCTTTAGGAATCATGGGATGATTGTGCTTAGCAACAAACTTAGTCACAACATACTTTTTGTGGACATAATCGAAATCAACCTTTACTTGCGCCATGCAACCTGTTATATGGTGCCTCGTGTTCCTAGTTTGTTTTGCATTATTAACCAATGTGTTGACATTTATATCTTTTGGATTCCCATGTCGGTTACACATGATGTATTTACTTTTTACTGCACCACTTCTAGTTCTTTTTTGTATGTATTTTTTAACTTCAAATCCTGCTTTTTCTGCATAAGCTTCATAAAACTCAATACACACCTCTATCGTTTTAAATTCTTTACCGTTAAGAGGCACGTACTGCTCATCAACATTTGGTTCCCAATATGTCGTTCCTCCGGGTGACTCAAAATGAATGTATAAACTAGGCTTTGGTGAATTATGAGCATCTGTTACACAATCCGATAAAACTATAGTTCAAGATTTGTATGACTCATGTATGAGTCATCTGTTACATAATCATTTATGAGTCAGTGAGACTCTTGTATGAATCATGATAACTCATACATGAGTCAGTGTGACTCCCATATGAGTAATCTATTACATAATTATATATGAGTCAGTGAGACTCATGTATGAGTCAGTGTGACTCATACATGAGTCACCAATTAAATATAACACAAAATATATATTCAGGTACAAAGTTATTACCTGTATTACAAACATTTTTAGTAACATCGGCATCGGCAACTACATTTTCAGTAACATCGGCATCAGCAACTACATTTTCAGTAACATCGGCATTGACAACTACATTTTCAGTAACATCGCTTGCTGTGGAGGTCGTGGAAGTCGCAGGAAGATTTTCAATTGTTGTGGTCATCGATGTAAGATTGTGGCTTGTTGTGGAGGTTGCCGGAAGATGGTTGTTTGTGTGGAGGTCACTAGAAAAGGTTGTGTGTTGTGGAGGTTGCCGGAAGATGGTTGTTTGTTGTGGAGGTCTCCGGAAAAGGGGTGTTTGTTGTGTACGTCGTCGGAAAAGGGTTGTTTGTTGTGTAGGCCGTCGATAATGGGAGGGTTTGTTGTGTAGGTCGCCAAAAACGTTGGTTTGTTGTGGAAGTCGTCGGAAAATGGTGGATATGTTGTGGAAGTCGCTGGGAAAGATGTTTTGTTGTGGAAGTTGCTGGGAAACGGGGGTTTGGTGTGGATCTCGCCGAAAAATAGTGGATTCTTGTGGGGGGGCTGCCATAAAAAGGTTGTTTGCGGTGAAGGTCATCGGAAATGGTTGGGTTGGTGTCGAGATCGCCAGAGAAGACATGTTTGGTGTGGTTGTCTAGGGAAGAAGGTGGTTTTGGTGTGGTTGTCGCGGGAAGAAGGTGGGGTTGTTGTGGTGGTTGCCGGTAAAAGATGGTCGTCGATGAGGTGGAGGTTTTTAGGGTGGTCGCCAGTGAGGTGGAGGTTGTTGAGGATCAGGATCGATTATTTTATTATTTTTTGAAAAAATTTCACGTTTGGTCCCTATCATTTATCCCAAACATCAAGTTTGGTCCCTATCTCAAACTAAGTGCACAGATCGTCCCTATCGTTTACACTTTGGATCAAAATTGGTCCCTATTTTGGATGGGTGTTAGTTTTCTCCGTTAAGTCTTGAGAAAAGAGGGGCATTTCGGTCTTTTACTTATTTTGACTTCATTTAATACAAACACCCACCATTTTCATCTCACAAGATCAAACATACACCCTTTTCATCCCACAAAACCCATCTCTCTCTCCCAAATCTCTCTTATCCAACCCTAACTATCCTCACATCATTTCCATCATTTCACATCATTTCCATCGTCTCCCCCAAATCGTATATTCTTAGGGTTCCCCATTTTCATCTCCAAACCACAATTTCAATTCATCATCATCATCATCAAAACTAAAATCAAATCCAGTCAAACATGAATTTTTTGAGATCCAAAAACCCAGATCTATCATATACAATTATCTATACCACTGAGACTCATATACAAATTGAACACCCACATATGCAAAATGCCTTAATTCAAGGAAACATAAAGCAATTGACTCTAAGTCAACAAACTCAATCTTAGGACAAGCCAATAACAGCATATTCAAATCCAAAGACGAAATACTAACATAACTCAAACAAAGCGAGTAAGCGACTTCAGAAACACAAATCTTTGATCATCCAAATAGTTCAGATTATGACATTTCTCTAGCAATTGAACACATATAGAGATCCAAAAACCCAAAACACACCCTTTGCTGGGGTCGTTCCCCTTCCCATCTCTGTCCCTTCCAAACTGTCCATTTACAAAAGGAAATTATCAAATACCTATGCATATACCAATTGATCCAATGTTAACAAACGACAGCATAGTGAGTCCTTCACATACCCTGAACGACAGCTCATTCATTCGGGTACTCATACCCATCTCCCTATTTCAAGATCATCTTCACAACCTTTTTGGCAGTAGTAACATGTGACACAATCTTCCATGACACAATCTCTAGTGGATCCACAGGAAAAGCTTCTCATCAAATCTGATCAAAACCACCTCCTCCATTGCGTTGGGAGGGAAAGGAGTGAATGCTGGTTTTGGGGTGGATGACGATGGTTTTTATTAGATGTGAGATGGATATTGTTAAAGGATGGGGTGGAGTTATCTATGAGGACGGAGGCTAGAGGCTGCGTGTGTTGTGAGAGAGACGGAGATATATGAGAGACGAAAGAAAGTAGGTGTTTTTGCTAATCAGAATCTGCTCGTTGATTTCTGGCAGAAGATCTGCCATAGAAATTCTTGATTCGGCAAGTTGGATGAGAAATTAGAGATAAGATGAAGATGATGTTGCTAGTTGATTCGGTTAGAGAGAGACAGAGAGATATAGGGGGTGATAAAGGAGAGAGAGAAAGAGAAAGAGAAAGAGAGAATGAAAAAAATAAAAGAAAAAAGTATATATGAAAAAAAAACAAGTAAATGTCTAAAATACCCCTCCCTTCATACCACTTAACGGAGAAAACTAACGCCCATTCAAAATAGGGACCAATTTTGATCCTAAGTGTAAACGATAGGGACGATCTGTGCACTTAGTTTGAGATAGGGACCAAACTTGATGTTTGGGGTAAACGATAGGGACCAAACATGAAATTTTTTCTTTTTTTTGTGAAAAATAATGTAAATTAAATGAAAAGTGGGTTTAGCCACAACCCTTGGATCATTGTAACGTGGATGGTATGAATTGATCCATCAAAACTATGGTAAATATGGGTGTGGGGGGATCTCTTCCCATAGCTTGACCCTAAATTTGATTCACTGTCCGATCTTAGAAAGTCTTATATGTACATAAGGGATTGATATTCATTTTTGGAGCACGGTAAGGTAAAACCGGTATATTCAATATGAAGTTAATATAAATGAAATATCGTGTACATAATATATATCTAATATGAAGTTAATATGAATGAAATATTTGTTCTAAAGTGAGTCACGTGAAGCACGAAATATTGAAAAAAGAGAATGTCCCATATCGTTCAAAACATGAGGTGAAAACATGTTTATAAGGAATTTTTGCTTTCTACCTTTAGTATCTCTTTTGTTGCTTTACCCCAACGCTTACGTGCGCGCGTACAGGGTTGCAAAAAATAAGATTTTTGAATCAAATTGAGTTCAAAGCTTCTGAATTTATGAAAGCCAGCACGACCTGCAGACACGAATGCAGCTTCTAAACCTCGCCTACGTGATACATAGATGTCGTAAATAAGTTATTCACATAATATTTCTGTGGGTTAAAAAGTCAGAAAATATGTATTAGTTATAACAGATTTATCTTATTATGTTGTAATTTTTATTTGAAAACAAGTCAAGTTTTTAATATAAGTATAACGTATCTCTCCGTTTGATCATCCATAAATACAACTTTTCTGCAACCAAGTTCCAGCAGTCTTTTTGATCATAAACATGCAAGGCTTCCGTGATCTTTCATGCAAGTTTGTCTAGTCCGGTTGTACATCATATTTCGATGTTGTACCCTGAGAAACAGATGGTACATCTGTTTTAAAGGAATCGTGTTAAAGACGAGACTCGTCTCCTTCTTTACTGCTTTTATTTTTTTATGTTAATTATATTCTGTGAATTAAATTAGTGTTATTTGATTTATTTTTAATATTAGTGTGCATTGTTTCCTACAATCTTAAAACAGATTATATGCAGCAGAATTAAAATACTTTTGTTAAAATTAGATTAGTAACAAATTTTTATTTATTTATATATAAAGTGGTTTCTGTCGAAAGCAAGATTGTGTTTCTTTGGAAATTAGTTTTACGCATACATATTTTAATTAACAGATCTCTAACGTTTTTTTAAGTAGTTGTTCTAATCAGTTTACATTGAAACAAAGATTGAGTTTCTATTAAACTGGTCTATTTGATTATTGCATCTGGTTCATTGAAACAAAGATTGAGTTTCTTTGAAGCAGATCCAGTACGTGCTTATATAAATCATAATTTAATTTCTAAGATACCGATTTTATAACAATTCATTTAATTGTTTGTGTTTAATTTAGTTTGATCTTTCAGGATGCTTAATGATGCTCCTATAACTTCAGTGACTGCTGATGTGAATGTAACTGGTGCGCCATTTACCAAAACGGTTGCTATTCATGCTGAAAAACCAAAAAAATTCAATGGGTAGAGTTTCTAGACTTGGCAGCAGAAGATGTTCTTCTATCTCACTACTTAGAACCTTGTAAAGTTCTTAAAAGAGATTGTGCCTCAGGTGGAACCTACTAAAGAAGGTCAAACCTATAATTAACAAGTTGTGCAAGCTGTTGAAGTATGGAAACATTCATACTTCTTGTGTCATAACTATGTTCTGAATGGTTTGGTGGACTCTTTGTACAATGTGTACTACAAGACCATGACTGCCAAAGAATTATGAGAGCTGTTGGAAAGCAAGTATAAAACTGAGGATGCTGGTACAAAGAAGTTCGTGGTATCTCGTTTATTGGATTACAATATGGTTGATTAAAAGAATGTCATAAGCCAGGCTCAAGATATGTAGGTTTTGCTGCACGACATTCATGCTGAATGTATGACTTTGAGTGAAACTTTTCAAGTTGCTCCTATCATTGAAAAGTTACTTCCAAGTTGGGTAGAATTTAAAAACTACTTGAAACATAATCGAAAGGAGATGAGTGTTGAATATTTGGTTGTTCGTCTTCGTATTGAAGAGGACAATAAGTTGGCTCAGAAAAACACTTATACACCTGATTTTACCCAGAAGAATATGGTTGAGCATGGTTCGACTTCTTAAAATTTTTAAGGCAAAAGCATAGGCATACGGAAAAGTGACAAGAAGAGCAAAAAGACGTCTGAGTACCTTGCTCCCAAATCAAGAATTGTGAAACAGAAGTTCCAAGGAAATTGCTTCAACTGTGACATGCCAGGTCATCATGTTGCTAACCGCATGATGTCGAAGCACGTGACTCCATGCCAGGTTAATATGGTGAATGATAATTTGGACATAACTGCTATGGTGTATGATGTCCTTGCCATGATCTCTCAAGTTAAACTGGTAAGTTCTAACAACAGTTATTGGTGGCTTGATACAATGGAAACCCGTCATGTGTGTGTTGATAAGAGTATGTTTCACTCTTTTAGAATGGTTGACAATGAAGAGAAGTTTTACATGGGCAACTCGGAAACTGATGATATCAAGGGTGAAGGAGATGTTATTTTGAAGATGACATCCGAGAAAGAGCTCAAGTTGACTAAAGTCTTGTATGTTCTGGAGATTTATAAGAATCTTGTGTCTGATTGGCTGTTGAATAAGTTTGGTTTTGTCTTATTTTTTAGTCTGATAAAGTAGTTCTTTCTAAGAATCAAATATATGTTGGTAAGGGTTATGCCCTGAATGGTATGTTTAATCTCAATGTAATGGAGGTTAAAAATGATATCCATAAAATGAATTCTTTTTCTTACTTGACTGAGTCTTCTAATGTATGACATGATCGTTGAACCCAATTTTGTTTCTTTTATGGTAGAAAATGAACCGAACTCTTAGCGAGAAGTGGTCAATTCCTCGGAAGGGCCTCGATGAAAGAAGCCACTTGAAGTGAAACATATTTTATTTTACAAAATTATACTTGGGAGCTCGTGGATTTACCTCCTGGTTGTAAACCACTAGGCTATAAATGGATATTCAAGAAGAAGATGAAATCTGATCACCATTGATAAGTACAAAGCCAGATTGGTAATCAAAAGATTTAGACAATGTGAAAGTCTAGATTACTTTTATACTTATTTGCATATTATGCGAATAACATCAATTTGAATGATACTTGCTATTGCTGCATTAAGAAATTTAGAGGATCACCAAATGGATGTGAAAACAGATTTTCTAAATGGATATTTTAAAGAAGAATTATATATGAAGCAACTCAAGGGTTTCATAGTTCATGTACAAGGGTAAACTTTATAAGCTTGTTAAGTCATTATATGGCACACTTTAGACGATATTTTACGCATTTTAAGTCCGTTTTGGGGTAAGAAAAGGTGTGTTATTAGAGCCTCATCATTGATTAACTAATTCGTCTTGAATAATATAATCCTGTCAAATATAAACATGAATTAAATCTTAAAGTTCATAGTCGGTTTACAATCGTATACGAATATAAACAACTACTTACATTTAGAGCATCATCAACTATATATTTATCTGCGCTTGGCTTTATAGATTAATAATGATTATATGTTTTGAATAAAAGAAAATTAGAGTTTGCTTTATATTTTATTTTAGCATTGCGTAGGGACAAGACCATTGATTAGTATGGGGGATTTGATAAGTGCATAAGCACCTATCTTATTTCCTCGTAAAACGTGCTTAAAATGGTTAAATAATCATGATAATGTGCTTGTATACATGTGTTTGTTGTTTATGTATGTGCAGAAAGGGATATTAAGAAAAACGATCAAGTCAAAACAAAACGAACACAAGATTAGAAGAAAAGCACAAAGCCAAATCCGGATTCAAGAAACAAAATTTGAAAACCTTAAACCTTTAAAATTACTATTATACCCTTACACTTTCACCAGATTACCAAATAACCCTTTCATTATTCATAAATACTAAAAAGGTCCCTCAAGATCCCTAAAATTACAAATCAAGTCCCTTGTAATTCATCGTTTGTTCTTTATAAACCACAAGGGTTAAATCTGCCAAAAGTAAAAAGTCTTATGAATATTAGTAGTTTTGTATGAATGTTAATACTGTATAAACTTAGAAGGACTATTTCTTTCAAAAAGGAAAAGTATTTATAATACCCAAACAATCCAAACTCCCATATGATCCATCATTCAAACCTTTTTGAACTCCCCACTCATTACCAGTCAACAACTCATTTCCCTCTTTTCGGAGAGCATTGTACATCTTCTTCGATTTGAATTTTACCATGGCAAATAGATTACCCAGACGGGTAATTTCTAATTATATCAAAAGGTATCACAATTGAGCATCTAACCAAAGAAACCCACGTGTTAATGGGACCAACTACCAAGGAATGACAATTGGATGCTAAGCTGGCAATCCAAAGAGTGAATGAAACAAGCATAAAGATGTGGGAAATTGCAAAAGAAGTAGTGTAAAACAAACACACGTGTCCCATCAATCCTTTTCACCCTGGAAATCCACAAAACACCTCAAGTGATTAAAAGGCTTACAAAGATTTCTTCTCTTTAAAGATATGATCAAGGCTCAACTCAAATACCTAAGAGAGAGAAAGCAAGCTAGAGAGAACATCATAGGTAGCAATTTCCATTGTATGGATCTTGTATTTCCTTAGTATAATTCTGCTATTTTGTTTTCATATAATGTTTTTTCTTCTCCTTGAAATGTTTTTCCATGATTAATAAAAGTTAAAGTTGTTAACAATTATTCTCTTTACATTTATGACTCACGTTACTTTAATTTTCTGTTGTAAAAAGTTTCATAAGCTAAAACTGTGTTGATCAATAAGCTGCTCATAATAAGATCTTTTAAAATCTATCTAATCTCTTATATAAGCTGATCTCAGCACATATAAGTTTCTTTTCAAGTTAAGGAAGGATTTCATTCAATTTCACAACAAAAATAAACAAAAGAGTGAAGGCTGCGTCACCCAAAAAGGGATGAACAGTGGCTTAAAATAAACTTTTAATAAGCTGAATTATAAGAAATTAAGGTCTGAAGATACATGCCTTTTTTGGTAAAGGCTTTGTTTCTACTTTGGATCTTTGCAAAGGTATGTGCTTATTTTTAATTTCCTTTTAGTAGTCTAGCTTATTGATCTGTGGCATATCTGCTTATTTATGTATTTTTCTTGTTTATTTGCTTTAATTTTACTCTTGTCTTTGTTTCATAGTTAATTTGTTTCTATTTTCCATAAATCTGTCATAAACATATAAAAACAAAAAATATTTGTTCAATTTGCTTATTCTTAGTTCTAGCTTATTTTTTTCTTAACACTAGCTTACTTGGTATAAACTTTGCTTATTATTGCTTTGGAAGTCAGATTTAGTCACTTAATCAATTGGATGAAAGCTTAATCAAAATCTTTCAAAAAGTTAAGGAGTGTTTGGGATTCGGCTTTCAATTTTCAATACTTGATCTTAGGTGTTTAGTTTGATTGCTGTAGTTCATTTAGGTTAATTGTAGCTTATATCAATCATAGTTTTTAATTAAAATCATAAAACAAAAAAAGCAGTATATTCATTTTATGTCATCATTAGCACAGTAGTTTTAATCATAGATGCTTAATTGTTAATTGAACTGAATTGTACTGTGTTAAGATTTGATAGAAGGATATTGGGAGTTTTAGAAAGTTGCTTAAGGTTTGAAAGGCATCTAGTTTGAAATCAGTTCATTCTTAATCTAAATTTTGGCCAAACCAAGGGTAAATGCACCATCACCCATAATTTGTTCATCTTAAGGTTTTAAACTCTAAGAATCACCACTCAAGTAGTTTATTAGCTATTATTAATCTGTTTTGAGATTACTTTGTGTTAGGAGCTTATTAGTGGCTTATTTCTCAGCTTAAATTTGGCCTTTAGGATTTTTGAAGCACTCTAGTTAAGCTTACTATTCCATTTGTGCTACTTGCTTGAATTTGTGATTGAACCACTCTTATTTATGTTTCCGTGTTTATTTTGCTTATTACTTTTTCAATGTACTGGTGATTAAGCCAAGTGCTTTTTCATCAGCTTATCCAATAAGCCAAATAAAAAACGGTATAATGGGAGCAAAAAGGTGCGCAAGATTTGAACATGTGACCTTTCACACCCTACATTTCACACAACACACAAACGTCCAACTGTCCTAGGGTCTTTTTCGATAAACATTTGCAACATATTATTCTTATCATTTTCTTTCTTCTTATTTTGTTATAGTTGTGTTCAACTTATTGGCTTATTTCTCCTCAAGTAGACGTGCAATAACTTTGTTTGGTGTTCCAATTTAGTTTTTCTCAGCTTATTTTCTATTTGCAAAGGTTGAACTTTTTTTGTTTAGGTTTCCTTAGCTTCTCGTCTCATTCGTTTTTTTCCACAAGTGCTTATTCACCTATAAGTGCTTATTTTCTGAGCTTATTACAATTTTCTTCATTCATGTGTCCTTTTTATTATATTTCCAGCTATTATTTCAAATTTGAGGACAAATGGTCAAGGAATTATCTATCCCGACTATTTTGTCCTATGAGGACATTTACTTTTTGCTTATTTCATTCTTAAAACTTGAGCTTACTGAAAAAAAAACTTTTTGCATTAGTTTCCTTATATCATTTTAGTAATCTTCGCAAAGTTTGAGCTTTTGAAGTTGTCTATTTAGCTTTTTGAGATTTTTAAAGTAGCTTTTAGCTCATTTCTATAAGTTCTAGTGCTTATCTTACAAAATTTTTAGTTTTAAAGTGTTTATTTTGCTTATTACTTTTTCAATGTACTGGTGATTAAGCCAAGTGCTTTTTCATCAGCTTATCCAATAAGCCAAATAAAAAACGGTATGATAGGAGCAAAAAGGTGCGCAAGATTTGAACATGTGACCTTTCACACCCTACATTTCACACAACACACAAACGTCCAACTGTCCTAGGGTCTTTTTCGATAAACATTTGCAACATATTATTCTTATCACTTTCTTTCTTCTTATTTTGTTATAGTTGTGTTCAACTTATTGGCTTATTTCTCCTCAACTAGACGTGCAATAACTTTGTTTGGTGTTCCAATTTAGTTTTTCTCAGCTTATTTTCTATTTGCAAAGGTTGAACGTTTTTGGTTTAGGTTTCCTTAGCTTCTCGTCTCATTCGCTTTTTTCCACAAGTGCTTATTCACCTATAAATGCTTATTTTCTGAGCTTATTACAATTTTCTTCATTCATGTGTCCTTTTTATTATATTTCCATCTATTATTTCAAATTTGAGGACAAATGGTCAAAGAATTCTCTATCCCGACTATTTTGTCCTAGACATTTACTTCTTGCTTATTTCATTCTTAAAACTTGAGCTTACTGAAAAAAAACTTTTTGCATTAGTTTCCTTATATCATTTTAGTAATCTTCGCAAAGTTTGAGCTTTTGAACACTACTACAAAAAAGCTCATAAACACCTCTTAATAGAAACTTGTTATATAATAACCAGTCCCCACTGTTAAAAGTAACGGGTACGGATGTGTAAATAACCGGTTTTCATATAAGAACCGGTTTTCGCAATATAAAAGATGGATAGAAATTGGTTCTTGAAAAAATCCAGTCTAATAACGTATACAAAGAAACCAGTTTTACAAAAGAATCCCCATCTCGTTTTATTTCACTTATGTACACTGATTTATTTCACTTATGTACACTTATGTACACTGATTTATTTATGCTTTCTAAAACATAAACAACCCGTAAATGATATTTAGAATTTTTTTTGCAGACTCGATAAATCAGTAACGAATAAATATAATAATTTTATTTTATAAAATTAAATAAACAACCGAAAATAATATTCTCCTTACACTTATAAATTTTTGCTAACTAAATTACTAAAAACTCATATAAAAAAATCAAACACACGCCTCTCCTGTTCTTCCCCAAAATTTCCCCCAATTTTTACCGCCAACTGAGCATAACCACCCCACGATCATCCACCTCTACTCTCAAAGTTCTGCCAATCGAACCCTAACCACCACCCCTCTTCATATATGAATCATTTGATAAGCTATTAACCGCCAATCAATTTTATCATATCAATTCCCCTACCTATGCCATCACAACCGAAATCATTTTTATCATATTTGAGTTTGAGCACATCAAATGGTATTCTTAATTTATTTTTTATATGTAATTGTTACTTATTTTTAGGTTAATTTATGTTGATAAGCCTTGGTACTTGGTAGCTTGGATTAGGATAGTATTTAAGTTTATGAAATAATGTTTTGTGTAGATATGTGTCTGCTTATCTGTTTAGTATGAAAGATGACAAGCACAAACATTGTTATCATGAAAAAACTAAACTGAACCTTGAAAACAAACGGAAAAGAATCAAGCAACTTGTTCTTGTTCATTGGTTAGGAATTTCAGAACATTTACTGGCTTCATAAACATAGCGAAACTTGAGGTGAAATAAGACGCATTAGGGTTATGTGGTTTGCGCCTTCCAGTATAAGAAAAAAAATCAAGTTAGTTGTGTTTTAAAAAGTGTAATATATTTAGTTAGCTATGTCGTTCTGAAAGGTTGCATAAACAAGACCCACATTAGCTGAAATTGTCACTTCCATATAGCATTAACTAAACCTCTATATAACGATCTACTTTGATGTGTTTCATTAGCGTGTTCATTAAAAATAAAGGTCACTGTTTGGTAGAAAACAATTGTACTTGTTATCATAGAAATAGATTATTAAATACCTCGCCTCTAAATCACTACATTCTTTCTTAAATAGAACCATTTATGGACCATTCTCCACTGTATGAAAGTATTAACTTCAAAAGTTGATCAATTAGATCAATTCATAAGATTCACAAGGCACGTAAAAAGAGAAGATACATTGATCAAGTTGCTTTGATACATTCAAAGTGCAGACTGAAAGGATAAGTACAAGTAGTGGGAGCAAGTTCAAGGATGCTAGTTACTTTTATGCATTGGTAATGAGTTTAAAGGTAATTTACTACTTTCATACTTTACAAGGTTGTTTGCGATTGCTTTTGAAAGTATGTTCTTATTTGGAATGTTGGTGGTTGCTTATGAAGGTAATTTACTACTTTTATATGTGGTAATGGATGCTCTGGATTACGAGAAGTGCTTTTCTTACGGTTAGCAGGCATTGGCTCAGGTATGTTCTATTACTGTTTTGAAGTTAAGGTATTGGATCAATGACAATTATACATTTAGCTCTAACAGGTCAAATGTATAGGCTCTTTAATATGAGAAAAGTGTAGTACCTTCCTTAAATGGTAATTTGAGTAATGCATTTTTACCTTTTCATTGTTGTCTACATGTTATTTTTGCTCAGTTCTCTTTATGGTTTTCTTTTTGTTTGAATGACAATAAAAATGTAGTTTAGACTAGATGTGCTAGATATGGAATCACCCTGGAATAATGCAAGTGAAGAAAGACAAAGACTTCAGCAAGCGTGAAAATGATGTTGAGCTCGAATATAGTTCCAACTATGTTTTATAAATTCTCACGTGACAAAGACTTCAGCAAGCGTGACAAAGACTTCAGAGGTTTTTTCATTTTTCTTTGTTTTTTAAATTCTCACGTGATCAAGGCGTGATCAGCCAATAGAGGTGCCAAGGTTTGACCGAGAGACTCCCAAATTTATTATTTTTAATTTAATTTTTGGAAAAAGGACTCAAGGATATTTTATGCCAGAACTTAAAATATTTTGGACTTGTTACCCTTAAGCAACTTGTTCTTTGTTTTGGCTTTACACGCTTGACCCTTTGAAATAAAACATAACCTTGCTTGCACTTCTATTAATACAACAAAATGACTCCATATTACATCCTTATGTGTTTTGTTTTCGCAGAGCGAACAGTCCGTAAGTTTTCTATTCAGTCTTTTAACATTCTTTTTATATGATATGCATACTGATTAACCTCTTGCGTGACTAATTTCATGTGCTGTAGATGGACTCTGGTCAAACTACAATGATGGTACATGACCATTATGATGTTCAAGTCCCGAGTTTGATGCTAACGAGGTATCCTTTTGCGATCATAAAAACCGTATTTAATAGATAAATGAATATCTCCACGTGTTCCTAGTTCTGGAAACTTGAAATTCTAAATCATATTTAAAGATTGGCATGAAATTATAAAAATTATATGGTCTTAGTATCTAAAGTCATCTATAACATTTTGTAACGAGGTATCATTTGGATAAGTATTGGCCAACACTAAGTTGCAGTAAATCATCAACATGCCATAATAAAAAAGGACTGTTTTGGGCTCATGAGGTGCAATTAGCTACAATCTTGTTTTTATTTTATCAGCTGAACATTATATAAATGAGAAACTAACTAACTTCTTTCTTAATTAATTTCTTGGAGTTTCGAGACTGTGTAGGAGCAAGCGATTGTTCTGATTACCTTAGCTTACCAGAATGGGCATGTAGGTATTCTTAGTTTCTTATTCTTAATTTATAGATGTTCATTCTATATACAATCATCTTTACTTCTCAAACCTTTCACTTTAACTCATCGGTTGGATGCAAGAAAATTACTGCTTAGGTGAGAACTATTGGCAAGGTAAAACATAATTCACATTTGAATTTCCATTCATTTATTCATTTTATGCCATTCTGCATTTTGTGGACTGTTTATGTATTTGACACATCCGAGCATCCACTCATAATTTCTTATCACATATAACACATATTGTGAGTAACTTTCAAATTTTGTGCTTTTATTTGGATTTTGCATTGTGGGTATGTCATATTTAAACATTTGTGTAGGAAGGAGTTGCAATCAAAAATTGGTGAAGCTTTTGTTGGAGACTTGAAAGGGCGAGTTGGCTTTCGTCATAGCTTAATTTTACAGTAGTTAAACAATTTTGAGTCAAGTTGATTCGATATATTGTAGTTGGTTATATTGGAATGTATTAAGATCTCTTCACTTTAATTTAGATTATGAATATTTTATATTTTTTTTGCAAAAACTGCAATTTTTTTAAAAAAGAAATTCTCGTCAAGACCGGTTCTTATATAAAAACGGGTCTTTTTTCTCTATAATAGAGACTTGTTGACACCGGATACAGACACCTGTTCTTACTAGCAAACCGGTTTACATGCTCATATTAGACACCGGTTGTGGAACCAATTTTCATGAGTTTTGGTTATAGAAATACCCCCTCGCCTAGAGTGGTTCCTAAACCACTCTTCATGAGCCATTCTAACCGGTCTCTATGAAACTTTTTGTAGTAGTGGAAGTTGTCTATTTAGCTTTTTGAGATTTTTAAAGTAGCTTTTAGCTCATTTCTATAAGTTCTAGTGCTTATCTTACAAAATTTTTAGTTTTAAAGTGTTTATTTTGCTTATTACTTTTTCAATGTACTGGTGATTAAGCCAAGTGCTTTTTCATTAGCTTATCCAATAAGCCAAATAAAAAACGGTATGATGGGAGCAAAAAGGTGCGCAAGATTTGAACATGTGACCTTTCACACCCTACATTTCACACAACACACAAACGTCCAACTGTCCTAGGGTCTTTTTCGATAAACATTTGCAACATATTATTCTTATCACTTTCTTTCTTCTTATTTTGTTATAGTTGTGTTCAACTTATTGGCTTATTTCTCCTCAACTAGACGTGCAATAACTTTGTTTGGTGTTCCAATTTAGTTTTTCTCAGCTTATTTTCTATTTGCAAAGGTTGAACGTTTTTGGTTTAGGTTTCCTTAGCTTCTCGTCTCATTCATTTTTTTCCACAAGTGCTTATTCACCTATAAGTGCTTATTTTATGAGCTTATTACAATTTTCTTCATTCATGTGTCCTTTTTATTATATTTCCAGCTATTATTTCAAATTTGAGGACAAATGGTCAAGGAATTCTCTATCCCGACTATTTTGTCCTATGAGGACATTTACTTTTTGCTTATTTCATTCTTAAAACTTGAGCTTACTGAAAAAAAAACTTTTTGCATTAGTTTCCTTATATCATTTTAGTAATCTTCGCAAAGTTTGAGCTTTTGAAGTTGTCTATTTAGCTTTTTGAGATTTTTAAAGTAGCTTTTAGCTAATTTCTATAAGTTCTAGTGCTTATCTTACAAAATTTTTAGTTTTAAAGTAGCTTTTGAAGTTGGATCATGTTTATTGGTGATGTTCTTCGTTTAGGAAACTAAATATCATTAACTTCCAAAAATAATAATATCAGTAACTTCCCCTTTTCGATAAGTGACTTCCTCACATGCTAGTATTTCGGGATGTTTCGATAGCTTATATTTACAGTTAATCAAACCTCATATGTTATTAGAGGCTGTTTAAGTAGTTTACTTAAATACCTAACTAACCCTGTATTGGTGCTATCAAGGGTTGTTTAGAATTTAGCATATAATAAACGTTGACTTACTCATTCCAACGTCTCTAAATAATGTGTTGAATTGGAGAGCTTACGTTCACAATAGACAAGGTTCAACATGTCAACTTACCAGATGACTAAATGTTTTTGTGGTCTAGCTTAGGTCTTAATCTCTTACAGACATGGAAATATCTCGCAGTTTTGATTCTATGAGGATTGAACAAAACATTTTTTTGTTTCAGGTAGATGTAATATTGAATCTGGCTAGATCGGCGGTGGAGCATGGTCAACAATTCTTTCTCCAAACTTAGCCGTAAAACCACCCGCTGGTGAAACTATTATGATGATAGGCAGGGACGAAGTCAGAATAAAATATGACCGAGTGCACAAATGTTTTTAACCTTATAGCATGATAGAGTTCAATTTCTATAAATATATTACTAAATAAGACCGAAAACTCATTTCAAAGCACCGGGTGCATTTAAGATATATTTGAAAAAATCGGTGTTTTTTTCAAAAATTAACACTAAATCGAAAAAGTCCATAGGTGTCCTGGGCACCCACAAGACACCCCTAGCTCCGTCCCTGATGATAGGTGAACCCGTTAACTCTAGATTTCCATTTGGAAATGTTTGTGGAAGAGTATATGATGTTGGGATCTCAAGCAATCAAAAGTATTTACTTCTTGGTAAGTTTTTCTAGCCGGGTTTGAATCCCATCGCAATGCCTTGAAGCCCCTTAATGGGAAACTGGATAGTTAGCATGGGATTGATATTCTCTTAGTGAGATGATTCAAACTCGAGTCGAGAGACTTGCTGCCTCGGTGGCACGCAAGATACTCCGCTGCACCAAACTGTCGTTCAAAAAAAAAAGTTTTTCTTAATAAAGTACCTACTCTTTTATGCAAAGAAATTGATGATGATCAGTTTTATTATCAAATTTTACAAATAGTTTGCTTGACCTTTAAGATTCATATTACTTCCATCATTTCAGAAGGTGAGAATAAATTTTAAATGACATATGCAAGAAGTGCATGCCAAAGGATCTCCTTAGTAGAGACTCCATCCAGGGTTGTTGACAAGTCAAGTTCCTGCCACTACTCATTATGGTGTTGTAACTGGATTGAAATCCACATAAGGCATAATATATCTCCTAAGCGAAAGTGAGTTTGATTTTCAAAAAGGATAACCTTTTTGATCAAGTAGTTTTACTCGATGAATCGTATTATCGTAAACATAAATTATGTTGATATTAACAAATTATGATTTTCTCGTCTTCTCTACAGCTCGACTATTATATTTTGGAATATGTTGTGATCGAACGTCTGGTAGAAGTTGAGCTGAAAAGTTAAAAGATGGCGGTCTTAAACTATCAGATTGGCTTATGTATTGGCATCATATTCGAGCCATTTGTGAGTAACCTTCTCTTTTATTCTTTGCAGACTCCGAATTCTTAGATCTTTAAGTGCTACCGGTCAGCGTCTTAGTGAAACACTGAAATTGGATTAAATCTTTCAATGTTATCGAGTTAACTATAAAAGAGGTTAAAGTTAATTTTGATTATAAGGACAGTTTGGATAGCTTATTCTAATTTAACCCTCACATGCTCGTATTTCGGGATGTTTGGATAGCTTATATTTACAGCTAATCAAACCTCATATGTTATTAGAGGCTGTTTAAGTAGTTTACTTAATACCTAACTAACCCTGTCTTGCTTCTATCAAGGGTTGTTTAGAAAACTTATTTTTAGCATATAATTCAAACGTCTCTAAATAATGTGTTGAATTGGCGGCGGCTGTTTCGATAGCATATTTCGTCATGTTACTACCCATGACCTTTTGGATCTAATGATAGAATCTTTTCTTTATAGCATGACTGGTGGTAAATGTCTAAAATTTTTGTTAGAGTGGATGAAGCAATAGGACATATGAGGTGTTTACAGTAGTCTTTTCGAAGTCTTTCCCATTGTATCCTTAGGAGTAGAACAATATATCATTTGTTATTAGAGGGTTTTTGAGAAGATAATGAAAGTGGATGAAGAGGGGGATGAGGATGGGAATAGAACTGTGGTGTATAAGTTATTGGCTGGTGGGAATCAGATTGGGTGCAGGTTGGGACGAGGTGGCAAGATTAGTGAGTTATAATGCGGCTTAACCTCGAAAACGTTTGTATTATGTTTATTTATAACACTTACTTATGAAATTTGTATATTTAGGATTTTGTTAACTATGAATGCAGAGGGATCTGTATTTGAGGATATGCAGTTCAAAAACGTGGCTAGGCTTGGCAATATATGTTAGTGTTGGTGCATAACGTGTTAGAGAGATTTATCAAGAAGCTAGAGATTGTGTAAGAATATATTTTTGCTTCACTTTCACTTCAAATTTGCACTTTGTCGAACTTATATAATGTTTATGGCAGATCCGCTCAGGCTTAATATGTTGTATTGACGACATAGATGTGTTGGAAGAGAGCCTGGATTAATAAAGGGTTTTATTCATATCAAGTTGTGCAAAGTGCCATAGTATCCTATTAAGTGACGTGGCATACTAACAATGATATGCTACTGTATAGCATGCTCATTTGTTCAAAGTGCCACATAGTTCAAAATAATGTTTCTTTGAGACCGTGCGTCTTATTTTCATAGGGATTCGTCCTTCACTCGATAAAAGATCTTCCCATTTCTGCCCACCATCCTCTTGAAAGTATAGCAAAAAATATGGGTGTTTGGCAACTGATAAAAATATGGATCTTGATATGTCCGCCTACCCAGAAAAGGCTAATCAGTTTATGCAACAAAATGTGAGAACATTTTCATTAAATTGCATCACATTGCATGTAAAAGTCAAATTTTGTTTTAAGGAAATTACTTTTAATTTCAGTGTCATTTAGGTAAAAGAATAACCCTTTGCAGGTCCTTATTCACTTATAAACGGATAACATAAGCCCTTAACATTGACTTTGAATTTTGAAAGCATGTCACGACTGTCACCTAAATTAGAAATTGACTAACAGTATGTTCCTTTTACATGCAATAATGCATTCTTAATATTGAACATGTAATTATTAATCCCTCTTTTTTTGTTTGTAAAAACTTACAAGAGGGCAAGTGGCTAAAGAAGCTAAATCACAGAAAAAGAGTAGATCAAAATCGGCATGAACCCTTGTTGATAAGTTATCTCCCACAACAAAAGGTGTTCAGCTCAATATCACACAATTTTACCATTCATCAAAAGGAGAGCTTCTTGAGAACTTAAAGCCAAAAATTTCTTTTGTGGAGAAAAAGAATGCAAGGAGGAAATTTTTCGAAGTCTGCCAGGCGACACTTGGTATTAAGGTAGTTTGTGATTTATTTTCTTAGGACATTGAATGTAGATGTAACTAATTTTAAATGTTTAGTTTTATATTATGTGGTAATTATTCCATAGTCTCTTGATGTCAATGTACTTTCTTTTCGAAACTCAAATCATTTTGAACTTCGGTATGCAGTTAGTTTCGTATGGTACTGGTGTTAAAATGTATTCGTTTTGCGGGTTGAGTCATAGGTCAAAACAAGTCTTTTTTATATAGTGCAGTAAAAGTAGGGTTAAAACAAAATTGCTTTGGTCCATGTAGAAAATTAGCGTGAAAATATTTTGTGTACAGATATATTAATGCAATAATAGTACAAAGTTTGCACAAAATACCTTATGATGAGATGTTTAATGCATTTTGGACATAGTTTGGCCCCTTGGATTTTTGTACCCTTTCATATACGGTATTTGCAAATATATTAAATCAAAATGATAGTACCTAGATTTTATTATAAAATTACTTTTGGCAATTGACTTAGATTCCTTGCTGCATTGAAAGATATATAGATTTGGTGATCAATGTTGCATTTGGTATCTTCATCTTTGCTAACAACATTTTAAATTTAGATTCTACACACGTAAGACCAAGATTTAGTAAAATTAATAATATACTCATTTTGTTTGCATCTTCACCATTCCATTTTGTACTTCGAACCATTAGATTATTTTTAATTGTGTTTCTATCAGCTTATAATGTTTTGTAGGCCAATCTAAGGATACACACTTTTAACAACAAGGCACGACTGGGATAGTCTACATGTCTCTTTTATGGTGTGGTTCTTTTCTTATTGAAAATCGAGGTGGTGAGTTTTTTTTGTTTATTTTTAATAATTGTATTGGAATTATTGAATTAGGTTACATTGGTTAAACAATAGTAGTACCCCCACAGAATGATGGATTTATGACTTTTCTTAACACAACACCATACGTTGTCCATTATACTCTTTGCGTGAACTCTCTGTAGTGGTAGGGTGCCTTAAATAGTTTTTAAGGCTTGATCAGATTTTATCATCGATTACTAACAAAAAAAATGTATGCGTGTGTGTATCGTGCTTTTGTGGGATAGTGTAAATCTTTTCTCATTATTATTATGTTCGTGTATCACTTCAACATGGAGCACAATCACATGGACATGATACAAATCTTGCAATCCTTTCGATTTTCCAAGTGCTATTGATATTGTCCATAACAACATGGTTAGTTCTAAGTGTATAGTTTTTCTTAACTAATATCTATGTGTTCATTCCAAATTTATATGACCCATTTAATTTAGTGAATTTTTGGTTTGATGTTTTGAAGAATTATAAATTGATTTTAGAGCAAATTTGATTATATTATATGTAAACTTTGTATTCGATAAAAGTTATATGAGCAAGACTTAATCATTCTTGAAAACTATTAATTCGTTCATAATTTCATATCAGTTTGTTATTAGGTGCGGTTAAGTTAGCTTCAATTAATCATCAAATTTTTGGCACTGTGATAAAAAACTGCATATGGCTCATTTATATTGCTTTTAGTCGGTGTGTCATTTAATGTATATAGATAAGTATTCGTCATTTTCAGGTGGTAAGCAGAGTGAGAGAAGCTTAGGAGTGGGTGATAATATGTATCAATTGTCATCCTAGCTTGGTGATCATAAGAATAATTTCATTGTAGCTTTACCAATTGATTAACTCGTTGATAAAGGTGACGGTTTTCTCAAAGAAAATGTTGAGATGAAGTTGGGGATCGATGAATGTGCAAAGATTGTATTACCTAACAAGAACATGCATAAAGAAGAATACAAGTTCATATCAAAGTCTGTAATCATAAAGAGTTTGAGAGAAGTATTGCTCTTTCTTTTACTAAAGATGTTGACAAAAGTGTATACAAAAATAGATTACATGTCTATATATTATATAGACATGTAATCTATTTAACATATCATATACTAACCTAATAAAACAAATCGATCGATAATGTAAATATATTGAGGTACATAAATTTTTTGTTAAATTTCAAAAAATGTTACGTGTGTTTTATTGTTACAATAATATTTTATATTCACGAAGCTTACGTAATATCACAAATCGGTCTCTTATTAAAACACTATCAACGGTTTCTTAAGGCCCCGTGAATTTCACGGGTCAATAACCTAGTTTTAGATATATAAGAGAGAATCACAAAAATCGTTTTTGTGGTTGGTCAAATTGCACGTTTAGTCCGTCGACTTTTGAAATTGCAAAACCGTCCTTGTTAGAAACCTTAGGGTTTATTCTGATCCTTTAATAAACTAAATTACTATAACGATTTAACTACTCTCGTTATACAAAAAGTTAAAGCATTAAGATGAGAGTAATTTAGTCATTTCAGATTAAAGAAAACAAAGACAAATCCTAAGATTTCTTACGTTGATGTTTTTTGCAATTTTGAAACTTGATGAACTAAACGTACAGTTTGAATAAACCACAAAAACCATTTTTTTCAATTCTCTCAATATATAATTAATCATATTATTATTAACCAGCATAGTATATGTGAGTTTAAAATATCATTGTTCAAGTCTGAAATCTAGATCATAACTGTTCAAATATGAAAGAATCAATCACAGTAAATGTTCATGGTGTAGATCAACAAACAACATAAATGAGTTAACTAACCACAAATCAAAATGAAAAAAACATAATGCTAGTATATAATTTGTCTCGTATCCAAAAGTACATATTGTTTATAGAACTTAATCAGAACTAACTACTACCATAAACTAGCTGAAAAAATATCTCGAACACTTGGAGCATAGCTAAAGGAGTCGAAGAATGAAAACATAGCTTAGGTTTTCTCTAAGGCATAGGATGATTTCGTCGTGTGGTCGTAGAAGCTATGACTTTTACTTATTTGTGCTTTTAGTTATACGTGGCGTACAAGCAAATTCGTCCATCCGTCATGTTGAATAAAAGGTTTTCCTCCGTCAAATTCTCATTACGTCGTGAAAGATTAACCTCTCTACGCTATAAAGGGTTCGATAATTGAAATTCTAGTTTTAGTTAAAGTCGTATTTTCCTTTGTTTAGGATTTTTATTCTTCAATTCGTGTTTTTTTTAGGGCGGCAAGGCTAAGCCTCAAGCTTTTGCGGTTAAGGCGAATCTTTTGCGTTTTTAAGACGTGACTTAAGGAGGCACAAAAATATGATTTTATTTTTTATTTATATAGTTTTTATAGAAACCCAGATTAAAAAAGCAAAATTGTATTACTAATGAATAAGGTTAAACTGCTATTTTTACATGTAATTTTCTTCCCTTAAAAAATTAAAAAAATTGGAGTTGAATGAAAAAAACTCGCCACACCTTAAGCCTTTGCCCGCCATATCGCGCCTTTTCACGCCTTTCTCACGTCACGCCTAGAACCCGCGCCATGGTCCATATCGTAACGGTGAGATCACGCCTCACGTCTCGGCGACGCCTTTGCGCCGCCATGGCGCGCCTTTTAAAACCTTGGGCATGGGGTACGGTTTATTGGCCGGTTTCTTTTTCAGAGAGTAACTTTAGTGTAACGTAAGAAGTTATATTAACTTAAACAATTATTGTTGGAAACTAATGACCCTTCTCTATAAATAATGGCTTTGAATTTATTGTTTACGTATCCAATTACCAATAAAATTCTTGACTTTTAGTCTTTAAATTTTTTGAGATTTGTTAACTCGTGTTAGTGTTTCTTGCAACTTTTCGTTCTATGTCCACTAGGTATATATTTATTGGTGGCTAAGAAGATGTATCTCATATTTTTGTGATATACGAGGGTGTGGTTTATCTTTGGAAGGTGATTTCCACACTCTAAAAAATAATTGACACGCTCAAAATGTGTGTATGTTGACATTTTCACCTTTAGTGCTTGGTTAAAAGTTGTCTATACTACTTAATGAAAAATGTCAATACACACACATTTTTTGTGTGTCAATAATTTTATCAAGTGTGCAAATCACCTCCCTTTATTTTTGGGATAGAGTTCTCAGATGATTAGATATGCCATTTCGTGTTTAATAACATTAAGAATATTTTCAATTGAGTTGACTCATTAACCATTCGTTTATTTTGGAAGAAAGTGTTAGATGCTATTATTATTACGGTGTTGTGGGTGATCTTGAGATATCGGAATAACAAGATCTTTGGTTTAGTGAAGATAAAAACGAGTAACATTTTTGATGATATAGTATCTACTGTTTTTTAGTGGTGTTCTAGTAGAAGTAAACAGTTCTCGTATAAGTGAGCGTTGTGATTGGAAAACCCAGTGTTACATTTTTTTTTGGAAACGGCAAATATTATTGAAAAGCACCTCGCCTTAGCAAGAAACTAAGGGAGGGCAGGAAAACAAAAGGATTACAAGAAGATTGAAAAAGGATCACATTCCCATTCTATCCAATTACATGAGTAATTACTCCTATGCTTGATCCAAAGGAATGTCATGGATATGACTTCTCCCGCAATCGCCGTATAAGACTTGTGAATATTATTGAAGATGAGATCATTTCTCGCTTTCCATATGCTCCACATAGTGCCAAGTATTATAGTTAATAATACTTTCCTCCTTTTAAGACAATTACCCCATTTGTTTCCGAAATCCAGGATGTCGTTTGCTGTGGAGAACGTGGGGATTGGAATGTTACACCATTTGAATATCCATCTCCATGTATCAACTGCTTTAGGACAAAGGACAATCGCGTGATTAACATTTTCAACTTGATGCTTACATACTTGGCATAAAGTGTCAATATGAATGCCCCTATCGTGAAGATTTATTGCGACAGGAATGCGCCCAAGACCGATCCTCCATACAAAGCAGCTTACTTTAAGGGGGACAGTTCTCACCCAAGGCATGTCAACGAACCCAGTGGCAGTGTATTTATCATCCATAAACTTCCTAACGTGATGCACCATAAAACACCCATCAGGGGACAACTTGCAAGTTACTTTATCCGGATGATGTTTTAAGTCAATGTCTGTGAGGAGGTGCAAAAGATTACAGAATTCGTTAATCACAATCGAATCATTGAAGCAGCCGTTCCAAGCCCATAAGAAGCCATGATTGGATATACGATCCATAATGAGGCAATCCTTGTTTGATTCCAGTGAAAAAAGATAAGGAAATCGAAACTGAAGTGGGGTATCACCAATCCATCTATCCTTCCAAAATAAGAACTTGCCTCCATTGCCAACTGCTAAAGAGAAGATGTCATGGAATGCCATCCCAAACCCGTTAAGAACATCATCAACCTTTGCAATGTTGTTCCAAATCCCAGTCGAATTGGGTTTCGAGAGGAGATGAACAGCCTTGTGGTGGAGGCTGTGAATCTCCTTAACCACATCTTTCCACAAGCTGTTGCAGCCACTATCCATCAGTTTCCACCACCATTTTAAGAGGAGTGCACAGTTGTGAGTTTTCAAGGAGCCAATGCCGAGCCCTCCATGTTCTTTGGAAGCTGTGACGGTGGACCAGGCGACCCAACTAATTTTACTCGAATTGTTAACGCCACCCCATAGGAATCGCCTGCGGATTTGCTCTAGTTTTTCGACCACGCCGTTAGGAGCTTTAAATAGCGAGAAATAATAAAGTGGTAGGCTACTGAGAACAGATTTGATGAGGGTTAAACGCCCACCAAATGACAGGCAACTCGCCTTCCAACATGAGAGCCTAGTATTAAATCTGTCTATGACAGGTTGCCAATGCTTTATGAGGTTCATGTTTGATCCAACAGGAACCCCTAGGTAGTTAAAAGGAAAACTTCCAGGAAGACATCCGAGAAGTGCAGCCCAATCATCCACCTGATAGTTAGAAGTACCGATGCCAAAAACTTTGGATTTGTGAAAGTTGACTTGCAAACCTGACGAAGCATGGAAACATCTCAGAATCCTAGCGAGGTTTTTCATATTTTCTTCGGATCCTTCGCCCACAAAGATCGCATCATCAGCGTAGAAAAGGTGAGAGATGGATGGTCCGTTATTCCCAATTTTTTGACCACGGAATAGGCCCTTTTGACAAGCCGACTCCATAGCGACATTGAGACCCTCCATCGCGATGATGAATAAGAAAGATGAAAGTGGGTCGCCTTGCCTTACACCTTTTGTAATGTTGAATTCACTTGTTGGTGAGCCATTGATCAAAACCGAAGCAAATGATGATGATAAACAACCTTTGATCCAACCCCGCCATTTGTCACCAAAGTTCATTTGTTCCATAACTGAGTCCAGATAACCCCAATTAAGTGAATCAAAAGCCTTTTCAAAATCCACTTTGAACATAAACATCTTTTTCTTCATTTTTTTCGCCCATGAACATACCTCGTTGATTATTAAAGGACCTTCCAATATATTTCGCTCACTGATGTATGCAGATTGAACTTCCCCCACCACAAATCCAATAACCTTCTTTATTCTATGTGACATAGCTTTGGCTATAATTTTATACATACATCCAATCAAAGAGATGGGTCGATAGTCACTAAGAGTGATTGGATCTTTGATCTTTGGGAGGAGTGTGATAAATGAAGAGTTGCATCCCCTGCCAATGACACCGTTAGCCTCAAAATAACTAATGAAATTCATGATATCACCAATGATACAGTCAAAATGATGTTTAAGAAATGTGAAAGTGAACCCGTCAGGCCCGGGGGCCTTATCTCCACCACAAGCCCAAATTGCGCCTTTGATTTCATCCACTGAGAAAGGGGTTTCAATGGATTGTTGCTGTTCAATGCTAAGCTTGCGAAAAAGGGAGTTAACAAGAAGAGGACGATTAGGCCAACGGTCACAGAATTTTGATGAAAAAAATCTGTGAGCCTCATCTTTAATGCGACCCGGATCAACAACCCATTCACCATTGATTGTTAAGCCATGGATTCGGTTTTTCCTGCTCTTGTTCTTTAAAGTACCATGGAAAAAAGCGCTATTCTCATCGCCATCAACTGTCCACTTGATGTGAGCCCTTTGTTTAAGGTCGAGTTTATGAATTAGCTCCAAGTCATCAATTTTTAGTTTCCCTTCTTTGATTTCCTTGACTTCCACATCGGTGAGTGCCCTGGATTCGGCAGTGATATCCAATTCGTTTAATCTTATGCGTAATGCTTTAAGCTCCTTGTTTTCTTTTTCAACTTCCACTGCCCTCCATCTTTTGATTGCGTTTTTGAGGAATTTTAGTTTGGCTCTAAGATATACATCAGGTGCGCCGAACCCATGGAAGGAAGACCATGCCATTTTAACTGTGTCCTCAAAACCATTCTTGTGGATCCAAGAGTTGAGCATTCTGAATGGTGGTGGACCAAAATCGATAGCCAATGGACAGAGGATCAAAGGAGAATGATCGGAGTGATCACGAGGCAAAGCCGTGACAACGGAAGTAGGTTGCTCCGAGATGAATTTCTGGCAAACTAAGAATCTATCAAGCTTGCTTAACTTACTGCAGTCAGGGCTAAGATATGTGAATCTCCTACCTCCCATGTTAAATTCTTTAAGACCCATTGAGTCAATGAATGTGTTGAAATCATGAGCCGAAGCAGGACAAAAGTTTGAATTAATCCTTTCCTCAGCTTTCCTAACCGCGTTGAAATCGCCAAAAAATACCCAAGTGCCTTGATGAGAGTTCTTTAGGTCGGATAGTTCTTGCCAAAGCCTACGCTTGCCTGATATAGACTGTGGTGCGTATACATTGACAAGGAAAACGGTACCAGAGAAACCCTTCCATTGTCCACCAATAGCTAACCATGATCTAGATTTACTAACAAAGTTTGAAGTAAACACCGATGGGTTCCAAATGCAAACAAGACCACCGGATCTGCCTTGGGATTCGATTGACTCGCAAGAAAAGTCGCTGTTGCCCCAAATCCCTCTAACGTCTATGTTTGCAGAATTGTTGAGATGAGTTTCTTGTAATCCAATAAAGTCAGATTTAATTTTTTTCCTTCAAGTCTCGCACCCACATTATTTTGCGAGATTCACTGACTCCGTTTATGTTTAACGATAGTAGATTCATTGAGGAACCATGTTGACACCATCTCCTTGAAGAATCTCCCGCATAACCGGGTTAGATTCCTCGACTTGAAATCCCAGTTCCAAACCAATGTTAACGGTTTTTGTTATCTCTGGGATAGATGATTGAGGATCATCATTTGATTGTTGAGAATCGGATGGCTCAAGGTTGTTGTTGAGGTCAATGGTGGGGAAAGGGGGGGTTGGAGTTTGTAGGGATTGATCGAGGGAATCACGGATTGGGGAAAATCTCCTTCTTTTTTTTGATGACGTGCCCATACAATCAAAGGATTGGACATGGTCTCTACTACGTGGGCTTCGACGCCTGTTCTTGCTCCTAAGCCCAACGGGTGCACTTGATGGGAATGGGCCAAATTTGAAACAAGAACCAATAGGGTTTGTTGGTCCCCATGGAATATTCACGTGACAGTTTTGTGCGCCCAATGTATGGGAATTGACATTCTCTTGAATTGGTGTCTGGGCATTGGTGATATTGTCCCCCTCATTATTATTTTTGTCATTAATGCATGACCCTTCAACTTCTCCAACCAATGGGCGATTTTCTCCCAGTGTTACATACATTTAATTGTTTTATACTAGCTTCTTGCTAGTTTTTCATAATAAATTTTTTTCCTTAAAAAAAAAATTTAGGTGAAAAAGATTCGTCTTCACTGAATAATAAGATATTAAAGCCTCAGGGGCTTTTTTTGGTTGGAGCATATTGGTGAATATTGAAAGATATTCATGTCATTTATATCTTAATTTCCCTTAAATAATTAAAGCGTTAGGGGATTTTTTGGTTGGGGCATATTGGTGAATATATAAAGATATTCATGGCATTTATATCTTAATTTTCTTTAAATATTACGTTTGGTATTGCAAACAAAGGAATTAACAATTAAATTCCTTCAAAAAGTGAAGGATTTTTATTTAATGACAATTATTTTTTATAAAATTTTTTGGCTAGTAGTTTTTTTGGATCTTTACTCGTTTAAATAGAAAATTTATAAAATTTATAAAAGTTTATATAAAAATAGTTTATTCAGATTTTACTCCTGCAAATAGAAAAAAATAAAATATATATAAAAATATATAAACATTTTTTTAGAATTTATATAAAAGGTAAAAAAATTCGATTTTTTATCATTTATAAAAATTTATAAATTTAAAAAAGATTTATAAAGAAAATTTATCGAGTTTTACTCGTTTAAATAGTAAAAATAAAACTTATATTAAAAAATTATATATAATGTTTTTTGTAAAATTTATATAAAAAATAAAAATTCAAATTTTACTTATTTTTAAATAAAAATTTTATGAAAATTTATAAAAAAGATGAAAATTCGATTTTTACTCGTTCAAATAGATAATTTATATAAAAAATATTTATTCGTGATAATTGGTTCGACCAAAAATGAAAAGTTTAAAATATTAAAAATTTCTCTCAACCAAACATATGTACACATTTTAAATTTTAAAATTTTTTGTTTTCAAAAATTTTAATTTATTGAAGTTTAAAATTTCGAAATTTTAAAACCTCAGACCAAACAAAATCTCATAATTAACTCGTCTTCCTCTCTAGCCATACCATCTTCCAAACCATGTGTGCTACTGTATTAGTCTATTACAAAACCTTTACTTTATTATATTCTATTGGTCTAAAACTCGGTTTTATAGATGTGTAATTATAGGGACGGAGCTAGGGTGTGTCTCGTGAGTGCCCATGACACATATAGATTTTTTTATTTAGTGTTAATGTTTGAAAGAAACTGATTTTTACCAAATATATCTTAAATACACCCGATGGTTTGAAATGAATTTCTGATCTTATTTAATACTATACTTATAAAGTTGAATTTAATTATGTTATAAGATTTAAAAAAATTTGTGCCCTTTGTTATATTTTTTTATGACTTCATCCCTGCATAATTAAAGATACGTAGTACTTTGGTTCATGTATGAGAGGTATCATTATGATGAGACCTCTATATCATCAAAAGGGATCCGACAAAAATTATTTGGATGATAAGTTATCAAAATAGAAAAGAAACATTGATGTCGAAAGATACATGATAAGTTGAAAGACTTTAACTCGACGACATGAGTTTTTTTTTACATTTTTTGTTTTTACTATATATCGATGTATCAATTTATTTTTTATTTAATTACAAAGATTTTATTTAAAATTTTAAAATATAGAAAAATTATTATTCTTAAAATGTCTAAAAGTTGAATAAAAAGCTTGAAGAAGTAAGTTGTAAATATGATGAATTACTGGTTTATCACTAGTGATATTTCACTAGTTAAAGTAATAAAATAATAAAAAAATTAAATATCACTAGCGATGTTACACAGTAATAATGTTTACAAATATCACTAGTAATATTTTATTAATTTTATCACGAGTGGAATATCACTAATGATAACTAGTTTTCATTATGTTTATTATATGCAGAACCATTTTTTGGTACAGAACTTACAGAGATGTTTTAAAACAATAAGAATTTAATATTATTAAATAATTTCATTTAAATGAAAAGGTATATTGATAGAATACATTTTTAAATTTTTATGAATTTTTTTATTAAAAAACGTTTTTTAAGGCTTTAATTTTTGGAGTAATTTTTTTTTCAACATATATGTTTTCAAAAAATAAGTACATATATGTTTTTTTTACATATTTTAAATTTACATATGTTTCTTAGGTAGAATTTTTAGCCATTAAACTTGTTTCTTTTTTGCTTAAAATTATAATTACACATATGTTTCTAGTGTGTATATTATCTTCAAAAATTTATAAAAAAAACATAGACATATATGTGTAATCCTTTTATAACAAAGCTAAAACATAAATACATTACATAAATTTGGTATCAAATGAAATAAACTCAAATAAAAATGTATATTGTTAAATATAGATGTAAAAGAGACTCAAAAACATGTGTGTACTATTTGAAAAACATGCTTGCACTGTTCTAATAATTATGTGCACTTTTCACTCTGTCATCAAAATGGGTTAGAACATATGTGTTCATGTGGCAAAAAGACATACATGCACGTTGTAATTATTTTAAGCACCTGCACATTGAAAATAATGTACATCACTACTATAACATTTAAGAAAATAATATTCTTATATTTGCAACTATAAAATTCATGACAAACTCCATTATTTAAAAGACTTTTTACCACTTATATCAATATATCAAAGAGAGCACTCATTAAATTAACATGTTAAAACCAATTCATCATATGATCGTCATATATAGATAATTGATGACGGTACGAGAAAACAAGTTGTGGGTCACTCTTATCTTGAAACAATAGCGGCTCATACTAGACAAAAAAGAAAATGAAAACATTTAAAAGGTAAAAACAAATTAAGCTTTAGAATCATGAAAAGTCTATTATAAAAAATTTGAAAAGTATGATTTTGTCTTCTTGGTCAAACAACTCACGTCACATACTTTTGTTATCTCTAATTTTTAGATCTAACCCAAACAAAAACATTAACTGTACATTCCTTTCATTTATAGCAAATCTTTCTCTTTGTAAAAGTAAAACTTAAAATGTGGACTTTTTTAAAAGAATGTTTCCTTAATAAGAAATATTTATTTGATTTATTCCTTTAAAAACATTGATTTTCCTTAATTTAGTAAAAAAAAAGTGAAACTTTCGTCTTTTTTTCTAATGAAAATAAAAAACTGGTTAAAAAGTATATGTGTCAAAAACGATAAAGAAAAAACTTAGGAAAAAACGAATAAAATATTATTGAACTTTAGGGTTAAGACAATCTTTTTTAAAAATTTAAGGTAGTAACTAGGTAACCTTATGAATACAAAGGATACACATGTTTTTCTTGAATTGTGGACTAATATCGGAAATAAGAAGAAAAAAATAAACACGATCTACCTTCCAAACACAAAACCTTACTCTCCAATTATGGTGTGTTCTTTCCGTTTATCAATTTTATTTCTTTAGTTCATTAGCAAGCATTTGAATAGAATCAATAGAAACCCTAATTTGATTTGTTATTCTTTTTTACCTTTTTATGATAACTGATTGAATTATATGCTAATTTGATTTTCTTATTGTTTGTTTTAGTTTTTTTTCCCTTTGTTATGCTTTAAACACCATATGTATATTCTCTGTCGTACAAGTTATCGCCAATGTTGGATTGTTTGTCGTAGGTAACCTTTTACAAGTGGTTGTAGTGCGCCATTTATGTAGTTCTGATCATTGGTTCTTTCTTTAATCCAAGGTAAAAGATGTAGTTAAAAAAGGTGTAAGATTCACTTGAATTAAGGTGTTTATTGTCAAATATTCGAGTGTCCTTACGTTGAAATTTTTCTTAATGTAGAGCGATAACTCTACATGAAAAAATGATTTGAATATAGTTCTTTCATGGATTAATAAATTTGTTAACGATAACCAATCCCCTAAGAAGAATATGCAATGAAAGATTAAACGACACCATCATGGAAGAATTATATGGAAGAGATATTGGCTCAAACTCATGAATATAATTACATGGTTTGTTGTAAATCATTTCAGAGCTTGATGTGAGTCGAATCATGTCTGTCATTTGCACCAATCTATACTAATTAAGAAAAATTTGAATTTTATTTAATATTATGAATTACTAAGTATATTTTTTGTTTAAAATTTGTGCGTGTACGAGTATTATAACTAGTGAAAATGAAATCGAATGAAAACATTAACCTACATGACCCTTTTTCATAGTTTTCTAAATTGAATTATTTTTCAAACAAACCTTAGTGATACTTTTTCAAATTGAGTGGATTTCAGATCAAAATCAAAATTATCAAGATCGCAAATAATATATAAATCCAAATGCATATTTTTCAAATCCAAAGCCAAATTATATTTTTACGCATATTATGGAAAATGTACGAATTAAAAAAAACTTACAAGATCTACGATCACATATAAAACCATCAATCGAATCGTTCGGTGGAACAAAGAACAAAAAGCACGTGCTATTTTTAATTTGTTGGGTGAAGGTTTGTGGGTTTAGATGGAAGATATGTAATGTCTACTTGTCTAGTGATAAATAAAAAAATATAAAATTAATGATGGAAAGTGAATCTTAAAAAGTGGGACAGTTATTTGAAAAATAACAAATTGAAATTCAACTGGTGCCTTTGACTCGTTTAAATGTTTTTACACAGTAGTCTTTGTGTTTACAATAATTACATAAATAGTTCAAATTATCTCATCCATTAATTAAATGATCTAATGGTCTATATTGTATAAAAGTGGTGGCGTTGTTTGCAGGATTTTGGTCTGATGATCAGGTCTAGCCATGTTGTGGTTAATAATTTTTTATGAAATCTCAGAAATGAAATGATTCTTCTTATACAAAGACTCTCCATAGGCTCTGATACCACTTGTTAGGGTCCTCAAATATAGATCTTTTAGCCTGTTAAGGTTGATAAATAACTTTGTAATCACAAGTTATCTACAGAGAGACTCTTAAGAATGAACAAGTTTTTATGTGGAATACAAACACAAGTAACAAGAAGAATATAATACTAAATGAAAAATATGATCATTTTTGAGGATTTCTAATATCACTAATAAGAAATGAAAATGTTGAAGGTGTGTCTATGCTTTCAGTCGTGGGTTCCTTCTATACTACAAGGAAACCCTAATGTACATTTACAAAAACGTGTAACATATGATATGCTTATCCTTTATAAGATATCTCATGCATATCCTAACCAACTACCACTACTAAGACGACATATCCAAGTCATAGACCATGGTTAATTATTACTCCTACAAGGAGGAACTCTTGCTGCTACTACTATCACCCGAAGGAACTACATACCTCCTAGTAGTAACTATTACAAGACCAGAATGAACTTCTAGTTACAATGTTCCTATCATTTACCTTAAACTCACATTTGGTAAAATATGACAAAACATTTTCTAATATACTTTTTTTAAGAATTTTTTTTAATGAAAAATAGGAAACCTTTGAATTTGGATAAGCCTCCCCACAAGTTCAACCTGACCAAATAAACTTTCCCCACTAAAGGACAAAAGAAGGAGCAGAGTCTAAGCACGATTCTCTATAGGGCCCAACGATTCTTTATATATAAAGAATTGTGGGAACATTAAAGAACTGTGGGCATATAGCCGTTGGCCTCTTTATCCCTATAAATAGATCATTTTTCATTCTCCTCAACCTTTTTGGACTTCTTTTTTCCGTTCCTAAATATATACTAATCATTTGTAAATGATCACTTAATGTAAGAATGTTTACATATTATTATCACCTTAACCCTCTCTTCATATGTCCAAAGAGATATCACTTACATCCTCGTGAAGTGTTTAAAGATGAAGCATTGATGAAGATCCCTGTTCTAAAGATCTAGTAATGATCATAAATTTTATTCTTTTGTATCTTGTATAGATCCAAGTTATGTGTATACTTGGAAGTGTTGTGTGTCTAAGTTCTCACTTGGCTTTAAAGTGATGTAAGTGTGAGTGATGTGTGTAGATTGTTTCTACCTAAGATTAGAACTCGACATCTAGCCTTGTGTCGAAAAAAGAAATTATTCGACGTGCGTAGATGGGTTCTATCTAAGATTAGAACTAGACATTTAGCTTAGGGTCGAAAATTGGTGTAAGCGACGTGTACGATTTTCTCCACCAAGAAAGGAGCTTGTTAATATAGTGAAACTCTCGAGTATGGGTACTCGAGGACTAGAGTAGGTCGAAGAGTTCAAGCGGAACCACTATAAAAATCATGGTGTCATCTTTAGGTTGTTTCTTTCCTTACTATTATCTTAAGTCAATCAAGATCAAGATCACTTGATATAACAAATGTTTTTGAAGCATTAAAAATTGACTTAACACTTATGAAACAAGTTTTCAAATGGTAAAAACAATTCAACCCCTTCCCTTCTAGTTTCTACAATTAGTATTAAAGCCAAGTTACTCAAAATCTTTTAAATATGTTAATACTTTAAAGCTCAGATAGATTTATGATTTTGCCTACATAAAAAATAATTTACAATGAAGCCTTTTACTTAAATCTATTTTCTTCGAATGTTAATCTTAAAACTCATTTGTTCATAGAAATTGCTACATCCATCTAAAATTCACAAAAAAGAATCACATGACAAAGTAACCAATGCATTGCACCAATCAAAATATACTAGGGGCATTTACATATATATCCTTCCAAAAATTGAATATTACGTCAATGTCCTTCTCACTTTTTTAATTACGTCAATATCCTTCCAAATTTTTTTTATTACATTAATATCCTTCGTTACATTTTGTTACTATCTAAACGTATTTACCAAGTTATTTTTTATGTATATCCAAAAATCAACATGTTATTTCATCACTCGATGTTAAAAACTATATATGAAAAAATAAATATGCATCATATTTATATCAAAACTTTTGTAATTACATTTTCGTGTTCTTTTAAGTTTTATCACTCGAAACCAATAAGTATACGTAGAAAATATAATTATAATTAATTTAAATGATAAAATAATAGGTAATAATAGTTTCAAAACTTAAGATCAATATAATTATGATTTAATTGATTTTTGGAATGTATGTGAGAATTTAAAAGTTTGAGAATGATATTAATGTAATTACAATGGTTTGAGAAGGACACTAATGTAATTAAAAAAATGACAAGGATATTTATGTAATTGTAAAGGATATTTATGTAATATCCAATTTTAAGAAGGATATATATGTAAATCTCCCAATATACTATATTTTTTTCTTTGTTATTCATACATTCTTAAGAAATTTTGGATCAGTTTGAAGAACGTCCCTTTTTTTAGACATGGAGATGAGAATTCGATTTTCGGTCTTTACAAAAAAAGTCAGATGTTATGCTGAAACATTCTCTTACTACTACTAATACCCAGTTTGCCCAACAAAAAATACAAAAGAGTACATTTGATTCTTTTTGTCCCTCCTGTTTCCAGTTAAGTACAGCTATTTTATTAGTTTTTGTTCCGTATTTTTGTCAGTTTAATACTTTCGACATGTTAAACAATATATTTTGATTCCGAATATATTTTTAAAATATTCAAAAGTTTAACGGGCAAAAGAAAGAAATTAGTAGTAAAAGATATGAAGTTGGTTGTCCAATATTTAAGGGTCCCATTATCATATCAAAGACACATCAAAGTCACTAGAAATTGCATTTCAATTTTGTATGCATTCTTGGTACTCCAATATTTGCGGGGGGGTCCCGTTAACCACTTTCCTACATTTTTCTATACCACATCAAACATGTGTCCCTTTTATTCAAACGTTTAATCAAATACAATGTTTATTTTTAAAATTATTGTTCACAGATAAAAGAATATACAGTTTAAAAAGAATCATTAATTACTATTTTAATTTTTAAAAAAACACAAAAAAACAGTTTTATCTTTTGATAATTAATTAGTCTTTCTTTTATTATATATTAATTCAGATTAAGAATAATATAGTAAACTTACACAAACTTAACTTTTATTTTTAGATATTCATAATAATTCTGAAACAGACGAAAAATAAAGATAAACAATAATTTTAAAACGAAAGTAGTAACTAATTATTATAAGAAAGTGGCTAATTTCTAGAATTAATTTTCCACATTTGCCTTACATTCTATTTTGATGATATAAGATTTAATTTTAGAAAGCTTAAATTTAAACAAATAGATAGGTGTGGTTTTCTCTAATCAAATTAAACTCGCATTAAACGGACATTGTTTTTTATTTTCAAATTATTCAAAAAAACAGACTTAGATTTATGTGATTTTATTAGGTTAATTTATATATCGCTTTTGATCTTTTTATGTGATTTTAAAAACTTTATTTTAAACAAGTAGATAAGTCTGATTTTCTCAAATCAATTTAAACTCTCATTAAACGGACATCCTTTTTTATGTTCATGTTATTTAAAAAAACAGATAATTTTGACTTAGATTTATGTGACTTTATTAAGTTAATTTATATATGGCTTTTGATCTTTTTCTGATCTCTTCTAAATATACGCATCAAACGAGTTGTAAATTCTTGATCTCATAGTATAAAAACGAAAAACTTTACCAATAGATACAATTTAAAACAAGAACACTAATTACATTTTCTAACTTACTCACTATTTTTTGATAGTATATATAAAACGTTTTTGTTTCTTTGGTCTAATGGAATTATTGAATTTCTTGATACAGAAATAAAATTTAAATAAGTAAGAATTTTCAATAAACGATTTGTGTTATCTACATTGTCTAAAGCAAATGATTAATTTCAAACATATTATTTACTTGGTACGATGCAAGTGAGCAACAAGTTGTGTTATAAATCTTTTTGGAATTAAAAAGTTAATTTTATGAAAAAACACATTTGTGGATATAGGGTTTATAATGTTGCTGTTTATATAACCCGTTGAATCTTATTTAAAAACTTCACCGCTTCAGGCGTAACGTAACCAAATGTATCAAATGCGAAAGGAATAACACGTGTTGATTTTCGATGCATGCTTTTTTGTGTTTTGTTACTTTGAATATGACGGCTTTCAAAGGAGTTTGACCTATTGTAAAATCCCGGCGACTCAACCCCATAAGAAAAAAAAATCTCAGTTAGATCTACACATGTATGTTTCCTTCCAATCTATCCAAAAACCAAAATATCAATCAGTCTAAATATGAATTTTTATCTGACTGAACAATCAAGAATTTTATTTAATCTAGAGAATTTTTGTCTTAAAAGTAAAATTCTAAAATCTATGTGTGTATGACAATTCTAAAATCTATGTGGTAGGGAGTATTTGATTGTTTAGGAATCAACTTCTCTTTAGGGAGACACCTTTTAAAAAGGAAGTTATTTTTGATGATATTGTTAGGCGTTCGTTTTTATGGTGTTCTTTCAGGTGTTCTCTTACTGTTAATTGGGATAGCTGACTTCAACACCCATATATAATTTTTTATAATTAGATTTTTTATAGCTCCTTGCTAGTTATTATCAATAAGATTGTTGTTAAAAAAAGACTTTTATTTAATCTAGATTATTTTCTTATATTAGTTTATATCAACATGAGTGTTTATCAATCGGAAAAAAAACTATCATTTCTTAATTGCACCCAATTCAGAAAAATCGTATCACGATTAAAAGAAAATTAGGGTTCTTAACGTTAACAAACACTAAACACATGTATGAATTGTGTTAGTGTATGGCTTATCAGATATTAATTAATTGAAACATATCATTTTAAGGAAAACTTACTATTTAAACTGACATGGTATTCATGCAATGCAGCGATTAGTACTCTGTAACTAAATTTTTCGGCACAATAATTCATTTTTTTAAGTTATAACTTCTCAATCGATAAGTTTTATTTAAAAATATGTGATAAAAACGTAATTTCAATCGACAATTCCTTTTGGTATTATATGTAATATATATATATGAAGTAAAGTTATGTAAGAGATTAAAGGGGAAAAAAGTAAATGAAATTAATCATTTTTGAATTAGATTTTTATTTGATGCGTGTATGAAAGTTTTTATAGTGTTATAATTTCTTAGAGAAATATATGTATATTATTGTTTGCATTAGTATAGTATATGTTTTTTTAATGTTTGTACAATATGCATATATTATTGTATATTTATGCAATGTCGTGTTTTAAACCAAATATTATTTTGTATTTATGCAATGCTGTGTTTTAATCAAACTATTAATTATGTATTAAAAAGTTTGTAATGGATAAATGCATTAAAAAGTTAATAATTGTATTACTTAAAAACATTAACATTTAATCAAATGTTATATAATAAGTATAAATAATTTTATTACTTAAAAACTTTAACATTTAATAAGAAAAGAGTTTTCAAAACGTTTTATCTTTAGTATTAATTAAGGGGCTAAGTAAAAAATGAGACAACAAGTACATAGTGTTGTCCTAAGTAGGACAACTTTTTTTTTTCTTCCAAAATGAGACATGTACTTTTGATAAACTGATCAACTAGGTTTATTTTGTGACACGTGTCCATTTGATCAACCAACTTTTTTATATTTTATTAATATTTTCTCCCAAGGTTTGACTTATACATGTTCCCACCTACTGATCAACCGGCGGCGGATAATCTGATCAACCAACTTTTTTATCTTGGAAATTGAAAAAGTAAAAAAATATATATATATATTTTGTACTATTAGATTTGATAAATCTTTTATGGGGAAGGAACATATAATAAAATAATAAAAAAATTCAAACATAAAATTAAAATTATACACAGTGCAATAAAAAAAATTTAAGACATAAAAATAAAAAATTTTAAAACATAAAAAAATAATAAAAAATTCACACAGAACACACACTACACACTGCCCTGTCAATCTAAATCTAAATGGGGCTTCTTCATTGATTTTTTCCGTCGCCAATCAGTCTAAGGCCTTCATTCCGTCGTCAAGCAATCGCCTTGTTTCATCTCTATTTCAATTTTAGGGCTTCAATTTTAATGCTTCAGTATCAATTTATGGATTCCCGATTAAGAGTAAGCGATATAATTTAACTTTAATTAATTTTTTGGTTATCATTATTATTGTTAATTGATAACGTCTATGCATTAACTTTTTGTTCTCGGAGTTGTGACCTGATAATAGTTGGTATGCGGCTAAACTCAAAGCAGCTTGCTTTTATCAATTAATGATTCTTTATTCCAAGTTGATGTCATATGTGCATTTTAACTGTTTGATAAAATGTCTAATAGATAAAAAAACCACACTTGGAGTGGATATCAGTTTTTTTGTTTTTTTAATGTTTGTTAGCTTAACTTTATGTTTCATCGGATTCTGTTGAAGCTGCCGCTAGTGTCTAGATTATGATTAGCTTATTGTATGGGCTTATTGACTTCTGGAAAGCTTAGAAATGTATGGACTAATTAACTCCATAAGCTCATGTGGATAACCGCATAAGCCGAAAAACATGGGGTGGTGCATTTTCCAAATAAGCTAATCCAGACACCCCTAAGAGTATGTAGAGATGTAATGATATAAAAATGCTTTTGGATCATTTTGTTTTGATGTTTATGGTATGTCCAAGCCTGGGATTAGCATCAAATTGCAGACTTAAGTTCATCGTTTTGGTGCCATTCACACGAGTTTTTCGCTAAAAAATTCTCTTCATGTATAGGGCTTTTGTAAGGTGAAAACACCACAAATCAGGCCACTGCTTTCTGTCACAGTGCCGTCTGCTGAAGGTGCTGAAGTTCATGTTCGGCTCTATGGTAATCAGACTACTCCGTCGCAGTTTTTCCAATACTATACACAACACATCCACTCTTCATCATATCAGGTACAAACGAGGCATCAAACTCAAAATCTGACCTGAAAAGAGGCATCAAAGAGTATTGTCCATTCAAAATCGATATTGGCCCTGTTTATAATGTTAATGTAAGATTCTAGATCATTTTACCATTCTTGAAGCAAGATAGTTTTTTGCAGCATGTATTATGAAGCTATAATTTAGATCGATTCATCTGTTTTTCGCATAGTTTATATTTAAACGCGTCCTTTTGTTTGATATACAATGTTTGATATCTGTACAACCCTCAAAGAGGCATGCATACGCAGCATCAAGGGACAACATTTTTGCTCCTGTGGAAAGAGAGCTAGAGTTTGATATAGTAAGTTTCTGTAAACATTCAATAGTCTAAAGGAATACCTTTTGTTCATTTGATGATTGCTTACGAATGTGTTTTCCAGGATATTTCGGATTATGCTGATGCCCGATATTGCTTCTCTGGAGCAGATGTTTGCTTAGACTACTGGCCTTTGATGACTATTGCCATCAAAGTGGTTGATACTGCTCTAAGAGGTAAAAATTTAGCTCGTGGCAAGCTGATTGTAACTACATTAATATGCGTAATAATTCAAACGTCACACATTTCCATGTATCATTGTTTATTGTTCACTTACTGAAACCAATTTTCACCTTTGAGGATTTTTAGTCATTGTTATTGTAGCCGTATTAATTTGCATGCTCCTTTTGTTCAGATGACTTTGGATTCAATCATATTCTCTGGGTATACAGTGGTAGTCGTGGTGTTCATTGTTGGGTTTGTGATGGAAAAGCGAGAAGGTATACTACAAAACTTGTTAAACGAAATCTTAAGTTTTTATACCATTCTAAAGTTGCTTCATGACAGTGCACTGTGATACTGAAACTGCACCCAAGGCGGCAGAGGTCTCTGCTAAGAAGGGAAAGCAAAACACTCCTCCAAAAGCAAAATAGAACACTCCGCAAAATGGAAAAGCCAACACTCCTCCTCAGAAGACAGGTTAACTTTTATACGTTTTAAGTCACCAGTTTTTGTTATAATTGGTTTTCAACATAAACTAATTCGACTATGTTCTTTGCAGATGTGTACCAATTGGACGGTGCATTATGCAAGTGATCTTTGTGGTGACTACTAACAATCAGTTTTAAATAATTAGTTGGTTATTGCCTTAACAATTTGAAGTTAATTATGAAAAATAGCTTTTTATACTAGCCGCAACAAAACTACTCTAATTATTAAAACGTATAATAAAATTCCCCAATTACCTGTTTTTTGAACAAATTTGAAACTGTTACTCCCATCTCAACGTATTTACCTTATTCACGTAGGCAGTTTTACGTTTGTCTCAGTAATTAGGTTTCTTATCAGCTACTCATTGTTGATCCTTTTATAATGTCATTTTCATTTCTATGATTTCTCTATGTTCACCAGGCCTTTTTCAGAAGATGGTGGCTATTGCAAAGTGGGACTATTCAAGATGTTAAAAAAAGCTCGTTGCATCAGGCCAGTTAGAATTCGTGTATGCAGTCAACACACCTTTTTAAGTAGAATTTGTTAAAGTTATTTTCCCAGTTACTAATTTAGAAACTGATGTTTGAAATAATTATTCGATCAGAAATAGAGGCTGGTGTATGCACGATGAAGCAGCTACACATTACATAGACATGATTGATCACACAACATTGGGACATGGTTTAATAAAGTCCGTTTTTAATGTAACTCCTCGTGCTGGATGGCAGATTGATCCATTCGGGCATTCTGCAGTTCAAGCATACCTCTTAGGAGCGGAGGTAACTCTAAATTCGTTATAACCATTAGAGGTGGAAAATGACCGGTTAGGCTGGGGTGGCTAACGGGTCAAAAACGATCATTTCAGTGCGGTTCTGTTTGGGCCAACCCAGAAACACTTTATATTCATTCTGTGGATTTCTATAACTATGAAGTGTGCTACATATGATATAAGAACTACAAATTTGAGTGTTTTATACATTTTTATACACTGCAAATAACTTTTAACCCATTTGATCTATTTACCTTTTAGTTATTTTGTCAGCCTAACCCATCTGACCTATAATGGACGATGCACAATTACATCACCCCGTTTCTATGTAAATGGGTTGGACTCTCCACCTGTAGTTACTATTGATCTAATAATTTCAATAATTTATATTATGCTAAATGAATGGTTATTTATGTAGCTCGGTTTTGATTCATTACATTTTGCACGAATTTACTATCAAGATAGAGCAAAGAGGAAGATTGATAAAAGTCTTGAAGTCATATGGCGCGGCTCCAAAATATATGGTTCTTCTTCTCAGATATTTACCAATGCCTTTCCTCGTCACTACAGTGCACCATATGGTTTCAATTTTGAAGTTAGTGGAGACTTTGAGCCCGTTCAGGTTATGTAACTTATAACAAAGGGAACCTTTTTTTGAGTCATAGGAATCGGCTATCTATGTTTATATAACAAACATTCTGCTCATGGTCATTCTATCTAGTAATTCCTAAATAATGAATAGTCTGTGTTTATATAACAACCTATCAGATTATCTTGTTAATAAATGTTGAAACAACATAAGCTATTCCAAACTCTATCTTCTACACACGTTTCTTTATTACACATATTTACTATTTTACTGTTTCGTAAATTTTTGTATTACATATCTTGTTCTAAAAAGATTACATTTCATGATTTTGAAATAACAGGATAGCCCTCTCCTCTTTGACATGAATGTTAAGAAATGAGTTAATGATTTCATTGATGCCGCGTTGACTCAAGTAAGTGTTTTCTTACATATTAAATGAATTAGTTTTCGAGCCATCGTACTTGCAGCTCCATCTGCAGTATTCAAGAAGACAGGTTAACTTTTATACGTTTTAAGTCACCAGTTTTTGTTATAATTGGTTTTCAACATAAACTAATTCGACTATGTTCTTTGCAGATGGAAAGAACGGTGGTCGCCAGTCAACTCCTCACCCCAATTCCAAGCCCAACTTCAAAAAGAACAAGAACAAGAGCGGCAACCGATCACAGATTCTGCATTTTCTAAGTGTTCGCTTTTGGGATGTCCAGTTTTGTTCTAGAAAACCTTTACTATCTTTCGGATTGATATTTTGTCTTTTCTTCTCTAATTAAGATTATGGTATGTCTGGCAATATTAACGAGCCCTTGGATTCTATCTTATAACTAAGATGTTTTTGTCGAAAACAGCTTTGGCAATCTATTATGCTAGTATGTTTAGTTGATTCTGCAGTTATATTTACTTGGTTCTTATTCACTATGATTGTCCAAACGCTCCTCTCTTTCATTCACCATTGAAATCAACTCTCTAGTTTTCGAGTCAGATGAGAAAGAGTGTTGTTAGTTTGTCAACTGTCATAAAGTCAGCTTAGGTAATGCTCATTCCACTAGCTTCTTAGGACTATTTTCCAAGATGAATCAACTTGCGCTGGACAATACAAAAATCAACGAATTGCCTTTTCAGTGATTGTAAACGAAACTCTGGTTCAACCGTTTAGGGAAGTTCTTTTGACTTTGCTATCCACGTGTTCTAGCACACTCATGACATGGATCTCAAAGAGCAATGACCGAATGAGGGTACGTAAAACAGGTATCTATCTGATTCGTCTTAATCTTCATAAAATCACAACTTATTATAATTTGTTATGATTTTAATAACCTGAATCAGTTTAAAAACATATAAAGAAACAGACATATTACTGAATTTTTAGAATTTAACATAACATGATTCTCGAGTAATATAAAGGGTTCTGGCATAATATTCATTATTCATTTCCAGAAAATAACTTACATATAGTATATGTCGTTCATTTGTACATGATCACAAATGGAATTCTAACCGAATATTTTCCTGAAGTTAAAACAAAGAAGTCATAGTAATATGGATCATTCACACGATCCTTATAACTTCGAGAAAATCTTACTCTCAATGGAAACTTCTGGTGCAGCGTTGTGAAACTAAGCTGTTGAGAATGGCTGTGGACCTCAATATCTACACCTTGTGGTAGAGAAATATCCCCAATGGTGTATGTTGAGTTTTCCTAACCGAATTAGTCAGAATTCTTGAGTATTCTTTTTCTCACTCTTTGAGGGCTGTACAGATATCAAACATTGTATATCAAACAAAAGGACGCGTTTAAATATAAACTATGCGAAAAACAGATGAATCGATCTAAATTATAGCTTCATAATACATGCTGCAAAAAACTATCTTGCTTCAAGAATGGTAAAATGATCTAGAATCTTACATCAACATTATAAACAGGGCCAATATCGATTTTGAATGGACAATACTCTTTGATGCCTCTTTTCAGGTCAGAGCCATCTTTGAAACTCAAAATCTTGACTAAGAATACTCAAGAATTCTCAACCAAAACTAGATATCTCAGGTCAAACTGATAAACTCCCTACAGATTATGTCAACCATAAGATGTTGAATTCATCATGTAACATATCTGATCAGAAATTCAGAATCTTAGAGGTTCAATATCAGAGTAATTCAACCTCAAAATAATATCACATTCATACTCCTAAATCAATGGAAGTCATGAACTAAACATGTTATAGGATATAAGATGTTGAATTCACCCAGGTATTTCAATGTTCTGAGAAACAGATTCTTGTTTTCACCTTCCCTCCCATTTTCTTTCTACTAAGGTAGATAATGTAAAATTCGGCTGTTAACATGTCGACAGAGAAATGATAACACACCTGGGGAGTATTACCCACACTAGGGCTCTCGTTACCGATATTATTGATGGGACCAACGGCTTCACGGTTTCCAAGACAAAAGAAATTCAAATAATCTTGTGGTGAATATGCTCCCTCGAGTCCAACTTCTACCAAAGCCTTGTAGATGGTCTCATACATCATTTGCATTGTCTTGTTCTGAGAAATTATAACTTATAAGAATGATGTCGCTATCATAATAGTGAGATAAAACATACATATCGACTCTTTTTAAGGTCAAACAAACCATTAGCATTTTTAACATACCTGCCAAAATAGAATACGCTGTGTAGCAGACCCTGTAGGGACACCCTCCGGCCACATAGGGACGGCCACATAGGGATGACGATATATACAGCAAACCATTCATTTGCTTTGATTTTACTAACAATTTTAAGCGCAATTTCCATTGGGATCAGATTGTTGGCACCTAATAAAAAGAGTGGAAAAGCTTTGATTAATACTTTTAGACTCATAAGCAATTAAGTTGCAGCGAAGAAATGATAATTACCTAAGTCTTTATATGAACTCCAATTGTATGATGATCCAAATTCGGTTCATACAAGTTCATTAATAAAATAATATTCCTAATGAAAATCAACTTATATTTAAGAATAATATATCTAAAATGAAGAGAATGCTCATATCCCACACCTTGGTAGTAGCTTCCTTCGGGTCCTTTGGAAATCCTTTAACAGAGTTCGAATCTATTGAGCGGAAAATCTGCATCATACAAAAGACGAACCATTTAATATACAAAGCATAATAATTAAAAAAATGTCGAATAAGATGGTATCATTTTATGTACCTGTACATGCCACCCTTCGGGATCCTCATCACTTATGCAAGGGTGATCATTTACACCCAAAATTTCTGGAACCCTTTCAAGTCTGAGCAAAGCATCATCATATGAGGTCTTTAACTTTTTCAGACCATGAGGTTTTGAAGCCTTTAACCATCGTTCCTCAAAGTTGGTCATGACATCATATGCTGCTGGACCATCAATTCTACTATGCATGTCATGCCATGGTTCTCTTGGACAACCCGCAAGATTACCCTGTTTGAAAATAAGAATTTAAATTTTCAAAAAGGTATTAAGGTTGTTTTACATTCCTAAATATGCAACCTGACTGAGATGAGAACCCTAAGTAACAATGTATATTATATCCAACAGGACACGGCTGAGAACCCGCAAATGGGTATAGTCAAAGGGGGCGATAGGAAACAATGAACATTTTTTTCACATGCTCAATATATGTAAACGATTGTATTATTAACACAACATTGCAGGTTTTTTCTTGTTTTTACAGTAATTATTAAAAACTTTATACAAACTGGAGAAAAAGCTGTTGGCAAAGCACAGCTCATCCGTTGGGCCCTGTATTCATATATTCCCTAATTTGACCTTACCCAAGCCACCGCGGCATAAAAAAAGTAGCCTCAATCCCAACTCATTTCCGAATTTACATTAAAGGAAAACAATAAAGAGCAAATGAATTTATGGATGATGCTAGAAAAGGTAATTATCCCGTGCAATTTTATCTAATATTTTGAAATATTGGAGGTAAAAGTTCAAAGTCAGATAGGAGATGTGTAATTCATCAATGGTTACCGTGAAAGTAGGATTATGAAAATCATCTGCATGCACCGTCTCTAGAGTCCTAAACAAGGGATGTTGCGGAGAATCATATCGCCCATCACATAGATCAAGACCTCCGACAAAAGCTATAATTCTCTTTTTGCCATATCCCGCATCAGTATCAACAATCACTGTTTTCTGATGGTGTGTATAGATAGCTCCAACTTCCTAAAACATATAAAAGAACGAACTTCAAAAAAACTATAACAATTTAGCAATTTCCCTCAACTATAGAGCAACTCTAGTTCTAACTTCTAAAAACATTTTCACCTATTTGAGATCAATGATAACCAAAATCAAGGTTCTTTGACATTTAATACAACAATCTACGGTTTATCGCATAGTAACTACACAGTGGATGTGATATATTCTCTTTATTTATATCCAGAAACAGCTAAACATGTACCACCACTTTGTAGAAGAAGCAAACTATTTGTCTCTCAGCTCGCCAGTTTCTCATACATACTGTATGTTTGTTGGAGTCCAGGGATATGAGCACATCAAGCAAAAGGATTGCAAGATAATTTAGCCATTATGCTAACAACTCTGAGAACAGTCTGGAAACAGAGATGAACTTTAAAGTAGCATATAGAGCACATCAAGCAAAAGGATTGCAAGATAACAGGCCTTATAGAAAGTAGGCTGCAGGCTACTACCAAACACATTACTAAGCGAACATCAACCATCAATAACTTGTCAAGACACCAAACTGCCTAATTTCTACAGAAAACTATTACCAACCGAACATAACTGTAAGCAGCATCGGCTACATCACTTAACTCTATAAAATGAAACTTAATAATCTATCCAAATAAGGGCTATTCAAACAGCCTTAATAGCAACTCGCCTGATGAAATTGGCTATCCAAACATCAATGTGAATAAAAAACAAGCCAACATAAACAATTATACCTACATTACGTCTTTCTAAATAAAATAACACTAGGGTACTGTTACTAGTTTAAGGCCAACGATTAAAATTGTTAAAATTAAATTATATTAATTAACAAGCTTACTCTAATTAGGGAATCCATAGATTAAAACAGTGCGATTGATCAGTGACGGAGATTGAGTGTAGTGTGTAATCTGTAAAACAATGCATTCATCAGCGCCGGAAGCCCAATTAGGTTGATTGGAATAGTGTGTGTTAGTGTGTGCAGTGTGTGTATTTTAGTGTGTATTTAGGTTTGAACTGCGTATGTGTGTAGTGTGTGTTAGTGTGTGTAGTAGGTGTTTTAGTTTTTTTAATTTTTTAATTATTTTATTCTTTTCATAAAGATTTATAAAATCTAATAGTACAAAATAATAGTATAAAAAATATTTTTTTATTTCTTACTTTTTCAATTTCCAAGAATAAAAAGTACTATGGTTGATCAAAAGTGGTTGATCAGCCGTCGGTTGATCAGTAGGTGGGGACATGTATAGGTCAAACATTGGGAGAAGATATTAATAAAATATAAAAAAGTTGGTTGATCAGATGGACACGTGTCACACAATAAACCCGGTTGATCAGATTATCAAAAGTACATGTCTCATTTTGGAAGAAAAAAAAAAGTTGTCTTACTTGGGATAACACATGTACTTTTTTGTCTTGTTTTATACTTAGCCCTTAATTAAGAATAAAGCTGTCTTAAGAGTAAAATAACAGTAACCTATTTATATGTTGCTATCAATCATAGTTTTTTACAAATGTTGCCATACAACAATAACTGAAACACAACTTTCATTTTTATTATCTTCTATTAACAAATAATTGTTGCAACTCGTATGATTCGTTATACCAGTAAATTTCATCTATAGTTGGTAGCCGGATTAGCGGTTTGAGCTTTTAAATTAAATTAATTTATTGCTTTTTCTGTCCTATAATAAGTGTTCATTTGAACCTTTTTTATTCTTTACTATCGAACTTTAACCGTAAATATTTTTATTCGTGTTATATAATACTTGATAAAAATTATACCAATGAAATTATATTTTAAAATCAAATCTATTCATATAACTTTCATCAAGTATTATATAACATAAATAAAAATATTTACAGTCAAAGTTCGATTACAAAGACTTGAAATTTCATTATGGACACTTAATATGAGACGGAGGTAGTAGTAATATATGAAAGCTTTTATAAGTTAGGCTAACGGTTGAGATCGGATTTGGTCGCGACTTTGGTCGTAGTCGGTCGACTCGTTGCGTCGACCGTTCGCTGCATTCGATCGGATGAATTAGGTCTTAGGCTCGATCAACTTGCGAGTTAAACGGTTTGAAATATAACCGTTATATTTGAATAAAAAAAAGTTTTAATTTTAAATTTAACCTTCTATCTTTATAAAAACCCCATTTATTCAACCATTTTTTATACAAATTAAAATCACAATTCCCCAAACATGTTTTATGAATCATTTTTTGTCGACTCTTCTGATGACGAGGATGAAGTTACGAGTGAGCTTGCGGTATTTACGCAAGCTTGTCAATCGTCTTACCAATCATCAAACCCTTCAAAAAAGTGAGGGTACATACATCGAGATTACGAGGGTGCGCATAGTCGTGTAGTGGCGGCTTATTATATTCACGGGCCGCAGTATTCCGCGGAGAGATTTCGTGCGCGGTTCCGAATGGAGCGAGAACTATTCTTACGAATTGTTCGCGACGTCAGCAATAACTATTCTTATTTTCGAAACGGGTGAGATTGTACGGGTCGAGAATGTCTTATTGTTGAAGTGCACTTCCGCTATTCGTCAAATGACGTACGGAGCCATTCCTGATGCTCTTGACGGATATTTGCAAATGGGTGCGACAACAGCCCGTCAGTGTCTTCGAAAATTTTTTAATGACATCATGGAATTATATGGTACAGATTGGTCGTGAGAGAATTTTCCCGTTGCATACAAAGCTCAATTTGGTAGACGTGATCATGGGTCAACTCCTTTCATTTTATTGGAAGCTCTCAAGACTTATGGATTTGACATGCGTTCTTTGGTGTAGCCGGAATTAATAAAGACGTAAATATTTTACGTCAATCCCCTATTTCCAATTTTCTTAAATCAGAGAAAGCACCGGAACTGGGGTTCGTGGAAAACAACGTGTATTATAGGCGGGGATATTATCTTATTGACGGGATATATCCGAAATTGTCTGTTGTTATTAAGTCTATAAAAGATCCGTCGACGAATGATATTGTATAAAACGAAGCAGGAAGCAAGAAAAGATGTGGAACGAGCATTCAGTGTATTGAAAACGAAATAGAAGCTGATTAATTACCCGACACGAGGAATGTCAGGACGTAGACTATTGGACAGAATGTACACCTGCATCATATTACACAATATGATAATTCAACACAACGGGGCGGCGATATCACCCATATTTCATCCCGAAGAACAACATGCTGATAACGATCTGGTAAATACACATGAAGAATCGCTCGCAATTACTCAGCAGATAACTAACGATTAAGCTCATTTACACCTAAAAGCCGATCTAGTAAGACTCATTTAGGCCAACCGCAATCAATAATTAACTTTTTAATTTAATGTAATATTTTTAATTAAATGTAATGTTTTTTAATTAATTTTTTTTAATTAAGTCGCACTAGATCGCTGTTGTGCCTAGCTTTATAAACTTCTTAAACCAAAGCTTATACAAAATGGCCTATGAGGACTCTTTGATTGTCAAATTATTTAAATATTTTTCTAAAATATAATAGATATCACGTAAAGGTACAAATATATACGGAATTTAATTTGATAAATTTTATACAATTGTACATTCAAGTTTCAGTTAAAACTAACTAGTCAAGAAGTTTTTTTAAATATAATCTTTAATTTCAACTTAGAGAGAATTGCATAAATCCTATTTGTGGTTTGGTTAAAGTGCATGTTTGATTCGTCAAGTTTTGAAATTTCAAAAATATTTGTGTAGTTTATCCAAATTACACGTTTGATCTTTTTACGACTTGTAATGACTAAACTACCGTTGTCTTCATTAATTACTTTTTTACAGAAAAAGTATTTTAGTAATTCCAGGTCGTCAAATAACTAAAAGTGCAACCTAAAATCTGCTAAACGCACTATATTTGCAATTACCAAATTTAACAGACTAAATTTAAAATTTGACCAAACCAAAGACGATTTTTCCAATTCTCTCTTTAGCTTATAATATAAAATTCATTCCCGGCTTAATCTCGAGATTTAACCTCAACTCGAGCTTTGATTTTAATCTGACCTTCAACCCATTTATGCTAAAGTACTCGTAACGTGCACAATTTCATGCAACTAATGAAATAATGCAAAGCATACGTCTTATTCAAATAATAATATACACATGTTTGATGTCAATGTCAAACAAAAATTCTCATAGAAAACCTCATGACATATTTATAATCCGTACAATCAAATTCATTCCCTATATATAACCCAATACTACCTCGTCTTATATTCCAAGAAGACTACATTCCAACTACATTATATCAATGGCTACTAATCTTCAAACACTCGAACCCAATACTACCTCGTCTCCGTCTTGTTCTAACGTGTCGAAGTCCAAGGATGATTCTCACACAAAAAGGACAAGACGTAGGAAAGACGTGAGCTTAAAACATCCTGTTTTTCGTGGAGTCCGAAGGAGAAGCTGGGGGAAATGGGTGTCGGAAATTAGAGAACCTAGGAAGAAATCACGAATTTGGCTTGGAACGTTTTTGACCCCTGAGATGGCGGCTAGAGCGCATGATGCAGCTTCCTTGGCGATCAAAGGTAATGTATGGATTGTGTAAGCAATTAATAAGTCGAGAATAATACTACGTAATACTTAGGACGTTATATAGCGTCTTAGGTATTACTATTCACAAAAATGTTCGTTAAAAAGAATCTAGTAAAAAATTGCAACTTGATAATCTTGTTGGTAATTTAATTTTACATGTTTTTATTTCTCTTATACTTAATTAACAGGTAACTCCGCAGTTCTTAATTTCCCCGAACTCAAAGACTCACTACCTCGTCCGGTGTCACTATCGCCACGTGACGTTCAAGAAGCCGCGGCAAAAGCTGCCACAATGTCGGACATCCCTGAAGTACCTACGCCGCCAACACAACAACCATCGTTCGCTGACTCCAATGTGACCGAAGAACTTGATGACATTATTGAGTTACCGAATTTAGAAGGGTGTTTGAACGCACCCAAGTCATCAACCGAGTTCTTAGTTGACTCGGTTGATCCATGGTTGTATCCGTCGTGGCCCGTGGCGGATACTGGTGGTTTTTGGGACTATATATCCGACCACGTGGCCGAAAACGACCATGCAGGTATGCCTATATGGGATTGTTAGTTATGTTATACATATTTGTAAATATATATTTATACTTAGAATCTCTAATAAATAACTAGCATTTTGTATATTTATCGTTAAACCATGTTAATAATTGTTACTGTACTATTATAGAATGCTTTTATATTTTTGGTTACGTGTTAATAAGCTCCTATTATAGAATGCTTTTATTAATCGTGTAAAGAAACTCAACCCTAACTCATACCTGCATAGCACGTGTTATCCGTTTTTTTACCCAATTAACATGTTTAAATAAATATGTCAAGCGGCTGATAAGGTTGATACTTTGTCAATCTCACTAATTTATATGCAAAAGAATGATATAAAGATGTAAAAAAAAAAAGATAAACATGACAAACAAATAGTTATGTACTAACAATTTCAATTATATGTGAATTATAATGACAATTCACTCTTATTTACTACATAACAAACTATATTTAATCCAAATTAAACATAAAATTAAAGTTATATATTTATTTTTAGAAGTTTATATATACTTAAACGGGTTCATGTGTCGACCTATTTAATACTTACTTAAAATAAACACGACCTAATTATTAAACGAGTTGACCTATTTTTGACCAAACATGTTTATCCTTAACCCATACCTGTTTAACCTCGTGTCGGGTTCGTGTCGTATCAAAAATTGCCACCATAATATTATCGAATTGTCCCACCAAAACCAGGATCCGGGTTACCAAAAGGGAATGTATTGTCAATTGTCACGATCGACGCCGTCGTATTTTAACATAAGTTGTCAATTTGAATGTTTCCTTGTTTTCAGATTGGGAAACCTAAAGAATTTAAATGGACAATGAAAATTTCAAAATATGATATCTTGTGATGAAATCACCATCTACTTTACGAAATGATACAAACGGCTAAAAAAAAGTGTTGTAATTGATTTATATAAAAAAAAGTGTTGTAATTGATGAGACAGATTACGAAATGATACAAACGCCTAAGAAAACATACCATCTACTTTGAGTTTATCATGATATTGAAGAATGATGAAAACCCCGTAGGTTAAACTTTATTGATAATTCACTACTTATAAAGTACACATGACAAACAATACTAAAACCCTAATGGACCCTAACCCGTACACGGGCTTGGGCCGATATCTATCCACTAATACTCCCCGGCAGTTCGAGCGGAGTATCGTGAAAACTCGAAACTGAAACAAAATGATAACAATTAATGCAAATAATATTTTTACGCAAATAAAGTTCTTCAAAGTCTTGGTACTGAGGCTATAAGCTTCCTAGAAATCAGATCTACTTATTACTTATTCTTGAATCGGCAACAAATCCTTTGAAACCTTGATATGATTGTTGTGCTCTTCTACTTGCTTGAGAATGATTCATGTTAACAACCTTTCGTTAATAACATGATAGAAAAGAAAAAAAAAGATAAATAAATAAGAATTTAGATGGAGTGTGATTTGTGAAAGAAATCAAACAAACGCTTTTTTTTAAATCTTCCTTTTGATTAAAATTAAAACCACTAAGTCAAAAGAAACAGATAGATCCGCATGTAGTTTGAGCAAAACAAAACAAAACATGCAGACGTTGATTTTAACCAAACAATTACGATGGCACTGGCATATATCTTTAAAATAAAATCACAATTTTGAAAGAGAGAGATGTGCTTATTTTTTTTTCTTTGAAAAGAGAGGAGCGGCTCATGGCGGCCGACGATTAGGTTTTTAGAATAAAGATCGAGAGATTTGATTCAGCGGCTCATGACGGCCGACGATTAGGTTTTGAGAAAGATGATAGAGATGATGAGATTTGGTTTTGAGAAGCCGCTCATGGCAACCGACACTAAAGATGATGGCTCATGTTGGCCAACATGTAGGATGAGGGAGATGAGAGTTTTGACGGGGTGGTAGAGAGAAAACGAGGAAGCGGCTCATGGTGGCCAACTAGATCCACATGTGCTCATGATACCATGTAGAATGATGAAAACCCCGTAGGTTAAACTTTATTGATAATTCACTACTTATAGAGTACACATGACAAACAATACTAAAACCCTAATGGACCCTAACCCACACACGGGCTTGGGCCGATATCTATCCACTAATACGATCCTTACCTAATTTTTCTCCCTGTCTTTCTCTTCCTCCATCTCCAAAAGTCTGTGATTGTAGTCTTTTTACTACTCTTTAGGAAAAGAGCGTAAATAGCGGAAAGTATTAAGTACGACGGTTTAGGAAAACCGTGCACAAATGACCCAATCTTTTAAAAGAGAAGAGAAAAAGTTCGTTTCCCAAGGAGGTATATGTGTGTGAATTAACTTGTAGTTATTTGAGATTAATATTGAGAAGAATGGGGATGAGAAGATGAAAGACGGTTACGTTAAAATTAAACTACGACGTAAAAGACATAAACGTAAAGCCGTGAAAAACTACCCAAATTAAAAATTTTATACTAAGACCAAAAACAAAATCAATAATTAAAAAGACTAAAAAGAAGTCTAAAATAATATAAATAAAGGCAAAAATCCAACAAAGATATTTTAAAACCTTTTATTAATTAAATATTTAACTTTAAATGCTAATTAAAGCCCTAAAATTAAATATAACTAATTCAAATGTCTAAAATATGATTTTATTGAATAATTACTTAACTTATATTATTAGAAGACTAAAAAGTAATTTTCTAAAAATTAAAAGCTATTAAAACTATTTTTAAAACTCTAAAAATGATTAAAAATGATTAAAACTTAATTAAACTTAAAATAATTATAAAAATAAATCTAAAAGCTATAAAAATATTCTAAAAATGGAAATAGTCCTAATTAATGATAAGGAACCTAGGAAAAATGGAAAATAAAGAAAAATAAAATTTTGATTTTTAATTAATAAAATAATATTAAAATATTCCTAAAAATAAAAAGTTTTCAACTAAATTCTAAAAAATTCTCAAAAATCCTAAATATTCTAACTAAGAGAAAAACACAAATTAGAGCTCCTAAACCCTTTTTAATAATTTTATAAAAATCTTTAAAGTTTATAAAAAACCTTAAAATAATATAAAATTAAAAATAAAAGTTTTTGAAACCAAAACAAGATGTAAACCTCAAAATATTATTTTAAAAGCTAAAAACTATTTTTCCTAAAAATTTAAACACTTTTTTCTATTTTTTATTGATTTTTCAAAAACCGGGTATTAAATAAATGCTAAAAATTAATTAAATAAAGAAAAAAAAATGAAACCAATTCAGAAAAATCTATAAACTTGTAATTCTCCTAAGAAAAATAAGAAAAACCCAATTTGCTTAATGGATAAGCTGGAAATGAGGGATTAAGCTACGGCTTATATATAAGTTAACAAAACAAAAACGTATTAAATATAATTTGAAAACAAACTACAACGTAAAAAGATGTCTAGATCAACGGTAGGACACCTAACCCTCCTTCGAGAGGTCTGGTGTTCGAGTCCTGTTGCGGGCAATCTTTTTGCTATTATTTTCTTTTTTTTTTTATTTTCTTTTTAACACCAATCTGTGATACTTTAATAAGCTTAATTCCAACTCCAATAACCTTTTTAACCAAGATTTAACAAGAATTAATGGAAAAACGTGGCCTGTATATTTGTTGAACACAATGCAGGTTAACCCTTGTGTTCTTGCTTTTTCCAAGAATGATGCAAGCCAAGAGGACTTGGCCTGTGGATTATTTGGTGGATGTTATGGAACAATAGGGGCACCCTTGTGCTTATTTAAGCACAAGGAGTCAATAACACACAAGGATAAGCACTTTGCACACACCAAATTCACAAAAAGTAGCACACAAAGGCTATGCAAGTTGCTGTGACAGAAAGACTAGATCAGTGGACTTTCAAGCAATTTTCTAGCAACCTAGTGAGTTTTACTTGACCAAACTTTGCATACACACTCTCCAATTGATACTCAAACAATAACAATAACAAAATTCCCCTATCACTCACAGAAATCAAAGATCTATGCTCACAAATTTCATAAAAATCCAACAGTAAGTGGCATGCAGATTTTCAATGCTTATTTTACTTTTAAGCTCACCAATCTTGTTTCAAATCTTGTCTAAATTATCTTCCAACTAATTACTAACCTAACTCAATCCTTTTAAATGACTCTAACACCTTTTAGAATCAATCATCAAAGATTTTACCCTGCTAAACCTTGTTTCCAAACACCCTTGTAAAAACTGAAAACCAACTTTTACAAATCAAAACCTCACAAAAACTAATCAAACTGATTCAATTTGCATCTACCATGCATATAACCACAATAGAACACAAATCAAACAAGTTTAACAACAATCCAACACTTAATTCAAGCAAATCACACAAACAGCTTTTTTTTGAAATTTTCCAAAGGTAAAAGAAGATTACCTTAGGGTCTTACATCCAAGACCCTAGAGGATGTCAAATCCTCCTCCTTATGCACCCGGGTGCATGCAGATCAAGTATCAACAACCTTCAACCTGCTTATGACAAAAATCAAAGAACACAAGATAATACAAGATATTTGATTATTCTGTTTCTTTTTCTTTCTTCTCAAAACTTATCCAAAACCTTTTAAAAACTTCTTAGACGTTTTCAAAACCCTAAATCACTTAACTAATGAGACCTCTTAACACAAAATACCTTAGAACAATTTCTTCCAAATATCTCAGATTTTCAAAAACCTTTTGAAATATTGAAAATCAAACTTACTTTACCCAATTAATCAATGGAACTCAGTTTTCCTTCACTAATAAACACCAACTTTAACAAATAAAAAGGAATTAATTTGCTTTCTTAAACAAAAACCAACTTTTATTTCAATTTAAAAGGAATTACAAAATTAAGAAGGAAAACTGGAACAAAAAAGGAATGAACATGCTCATTGCCTTTTATACTACTCTAGGAATATACTAGAAGGCTAATATTACAAACCCTAATACAGAAAAATCCCTAATCTACCCTTAAAAGCTTCTAGACGAATTCAAGGAATTGAGCTGTCCTTTTGATCTCCACTGTTCAATTTTGCTTTGGGAGGAAGGAATACATCTCCATCGTTGATATTGGACACGTAATAGTGCTTGGAGCCCAAGGCGTCTTCTCATTGGCTGAGAGGGAATTGGGGGTGGGGCCCTCAAGGCGTGGGATTGGGTATTTTGTGCGTGGGTTAGGTTTGTGTGGGTGTGAATTACACGTGGGGAAGGTGAATTGGATTTTAACCCACGTTTAAGTAAAATAGGACCTGGGGGTGAAAGAGGAACAGTAACTTCCATTTGATCCTAATTTGGGGGAAGTAAAAGTGTTAGGCGGGTTTTTTTGAGTTTAAATCTTTCCAGTTGACACCTTTGGTCCTTGAGGTTTGATATTTTTGGTATTCAAGGTTTTTAGCCCTAAAACGTGACTCCCTTTGCAAATAAGTTTCCCATCTTGACATTTTTTGCACCAAACTTTTCCAAAAAGTTTCAAAGGATTAATTTTGCCATTTTGTGATTTTTAAAGGGCTGATCTTGGACTTCTTTGATCTTCAAAGGTCTTCAATATAACTTTGACTTCATGAGGGACCATAATTGGCAATTTTTGATTTGTTGAGGGACTAAACTTGCCATTTCTTCAAAGTTGAAGGACCTTTTTGCAATTTTGACAAACTTAAGGGACCAAACTTGTAATTATTAATATACAAGGGTTTTAAGTGTCATTTCTTCATTCTTGGAGGATCAATCTTGTTTGTCTTTAAGTCTTCAAGGGTATTTGATGAAAATTCCATGATTAGGGCCCGGTTCTTTGTACGGCTTCGTTTCTCGTGTTTGTTTTTCCTTGTATCTTGTGATCTTTTGTCTTTTTCATGATATCCATACCTAAAATACACATGAACACAAAAGCAAGCATATATGGTATTTTATGACATATTAGTGCATTAAAAACCCGAAAAGAACGATGAGATCATGTATAAATGCCATCTCATCACTCCCCCATACTAAGCCATTGCCGTGCCCTCACGCAATGCTAGAATAAAGTATCTAAGCATCACCAAAATTCAATTTTATTAACCTTTATTGAAGAGTAAAATACTTGCAACATACTACGAGAATGTGTAAAGACATAATGTATGATTTTCATCACAAAAAGTGACTTTTAGGGTCAAAGAATAGGAACAAGTCAATGTCCCTTAGAGTAAACTTCGTCATCCTTGATTGTCATACATTCCATGCTAAGTGCAAAAACAAGATCATTGTTGGTACAAGTCACAATGCTAACACTACTCATGCGTCCAAATTGTGTAATACTTTTTCTCCCCGCAATCCTAGTTATTATAAAAGGAAATGGGTTACTAGCATTTTTTATCTATTTGTCATGGATCACAAGTGATTCATATTGACTTATTTGAGTAGTTATTAGTCCGAAAGCAAAGTAGCACGATTTGATTAATAGTTAGCCGAAGGACAAAATCTTTTAAAACGGCTTCTCGTGTATCTCCTTAAGTTCATATCTTGGCATAACTCGTTTCACGATTTGAGACCTTTCTCGGACCGATATTTGGCATGTACTTCATACTTCAAATCTTGGGAAGACGTTCTTGAAATTATGGTCTTCTCTTCATATATTTGGAATTTCTTCACTTGACGTTTTTGAGAGATTCTTCATATAGGACCACGACTTCATCATTTTTCTTCAATCTTTACTTTGGATTTTGATATACAACGATCCGCCTCCTTTTCGGACTTGGATATATTTATCCTCATACCTTGTTAGGGTCTTTTTGGATAGACTTTCTCCATTCTTTAGGGGAGTAATTGCTTCTCGTCGTGTGTCTCGATCCTTCATATTGATTTTGGAATAATGATACTTCACATCATCTTTGGATCTTTAGCAAAAATAGAGCTCCTCATGCCTTGTTAGGGCCTTTTTGGATGATCGCCAATCTTCGCGTCCCGCTTCAATAAGTTATGCCTTGGCTATGAACTCTATTCAACCCCGAGCAACTTTTAAACGATCTTGCGCTAGAGGCTAAGTAACCTTTCAAATCGTACGACCTTACTTATTGCAATTATGATTTATTCCTAATGCATTGATCTTATGGGAAGAAAAAGCCACAATTAAAAACATATGAATTTTTGAAAGAACATTTTCATGTTCTACGTTTAGCATGATCACTTGTCTAACTCTATCATTTCTCGTTCTTCACTATATAAAGACCTCTAATTAAAGAGACTCGTGAATACTTAGCCATGCAAGTCAAAATTAAGCCAAATTTGGATTAGCTTTCATTAAGACTATATCAAATCAAAGTTTTGGGTTTTCAAGCCACCTATAGGATCTTGCACTTTCTTGGACTTTTTCAAGTTTAGAGAATGCGTTTTAAAGTTCCCTTGATAAGTGACTTTCTAGAATCAATTATAAGAACTTGCGAAAAGTTCTTGTTCTTAACCCGAATGAATTAAGACTTTCGCGTTTTAAAACTCCCTATATAAAAGTCTAGCAAAACTTGAATTGAGCGGGTTAAGGAATGTAAATGGCTCCAAATGCCCATCAAGTCAAAAATTAACTCTTATTCTACCCATCGGAAAATATACATTCGTGTCTTAAAAATACTTATGAAAACTAAATTTTTTTTTTAAAATTTGGCCATTTTTAGCCTTATTAGCAAAACATTGAAAGTTGGAAAACGTGAGGGCGTAGCAAAGCAAGTACCTATTCACCCCTCCATACTAAAAGTAAACATTGTCCTCAATGTTTCGAGTCTAAAGGTGGAGCACCCCCATACTAGAGACGAAGAGTCGAATGCTTAGGATCTAGCATGGAAAGGGTGATCAACAATATATCTAAAGCCGTTTATTAATTATGCTAAAAGATAATTGTTAGAACAATAAAGGATATGTCATGGATTCGTGAAAAACTTCTTCAAACGAACGATGGAGGCTCACGAGAGTCTTCAATCGTAGACGATGATAATGATCTAGATAACACAATCACAAACAACCACGAGACAACGAGTTTGAAGGGTACAAGTCCCCTTATTAGTGAATATAAAAGATAAGCATGGGATCTCCCCCACGAGGCACCTCGTTTTTGATTACCGAGTCATGAGCTCGACTCGATCCCCTCAATGCTAATTATCATTGGGGAAGGTGTCTTGGTCGGGGGCAACCATTGAAGGAATTTCCCTACCAAAGTAGTGCTTAAGCCTATGTCCATTCACCTTGAAATTGGGACCATCATCTTGAGCTAGCTCAATGGTCCCATATGGAAACACTTGTGTAATGGTGAACGGACCCGACCAACGAGATTTCAATTTCCCGGAAAATATCTTAAGACGTGAGTTAAAAAGCAACACTTGATCACCAACGTTAAAAACTCGGTTTTTAATCTTTGAATCATGAAACTTTTTAGTCTTTTCTTTAAAAATTAATGAATTTTCATAAGCATTATCCCTTAATTCATCCAATTCATTCAATTGTATTTTCCGGTGATCTCCCGCGGTCTTTAAGTCAAAATTAGCATGCTTAAGGGCCCAATATGCCTTATGCTCCAATTCAATGGGCAAATGACAATTCTTCCCATAGACTAACTTATAAGGAGTGCAACCGATAGGTGTCTTATAAGCGGTCCTAAAGGCCCATAAAGCGTCATCAAGTTTGTCGGACCATGAAGCACGGTTTTCTCCAATCGACCTTTCTAAAATCCTCTTCAAAGCTCGGTTCGAAACCTCGACTTGCCCACTCGTTTGCGGGTGATAAGCCGTAGAAAGACGATGTGTAACTCCATATTTCTTTAGAACCTTTTCGAATTGGTCATTACAAAAATGGGTTCCACGATCGCTTATAATAGCACGAGGGGTTCCGAACCGAGAGAATAGTTGCTTCAAAAACTTCACTACCACACGAGCATCATTAGTAGGCAAAGCCTTAGCTTCCACCCACTTAGAAAGGTAGTCCACCGCGACGAGGATATATTTGTTGCCATGAGACGATGGGAACGGCCCCATAAAGTCTATTCCCCATATGTCGAAAATCTCACACACTTGAATTATGTTTTGCGGCATTTCATCACGTTGAGACGATTTTCCTTGACGTTGGCACGAATCACACGACTTCACAAGTGCGTGTGCATCACGATAGATAGAAGGCCAAAAGAAACCGGCATCGAACACTTTCTTAGCCGTGAGATTAGCACCGTGGTGACCACCCGTGGGTCCCTCGTGACAAGCTCTAAGGATATTAGAAGCTTCGGTACCAAACACACAACGTCGAACGAGTTGATCCGCACAAATCCAAAAGAGATAAGGGTCGTCCCAAAAATAGAACTTGACGTCACGAAAGAATTTTCGTTTTTGTTGTGTCGTCATACCCTTGATTATGAAATTGCCCGCATGGTAATTTGCAATATCGGCAAACCATGGGGTGGTGTCTTTAGAATTCACTACACCGAGAGTTTCAAGAGGAAATGTTTCGGTAATTTCCTTGTTCTCGAAAACATCTTTGTGAGGATCTTCTAGACGAGAGAGATGATCGGCCGCTAGATTCTCGGCTCCTTTTTTGTCAAGCACGGTGACATCAAATTCTTGGAGGAGGAGCATCCAACGAAGCAATCTCGGCTTAGCATCTTGCTTAGCTAAGAGATACTTGATAGCCGAATGGTCGGTATACACGATGCTTTTAGTCAAGACGAGATAAGGTCGGAATTTCTCAAAAGCATAGACCACGGCAAGGAATTCCTTTTCCGTTGTGGTGTACTTTAATTGAGCCTCGGTCATCGTCTTACTAGCATAGTGGATAGGACGGAAATGCTTGTCATAACGTTGCCCTAAGATGGCCCCTATAGCATAATCACTTGCATCGCACATGATTTCAAAGGGTAATTCCCAATTAGGAGCAACAAGAATGGGAGCTTCGGTAAGTTTCCTTTTTAGAGTCTCGAAAGCCTTAACACAATCCTCATTAAAGTTAAAAGGAGCATCCTTCTCGAGAAGGTGTGTCATAGGGCGAGAAATCTTCGAAAAATCCTTGATGAAACGACGATAAAAGCCCGCGTGGCCTAGGAAACTACGAACTCCCTTAACGGTTTTGGGATGAGGTAACTTGGCGATGACGTCTACCTTAGCTTTATCGACCTCAATCCCCGCCTTCGACACCTTATGTCCTAAGACGATTCCTTGTTTGCACATGAAATGACATTTCTCCCAATTAAGCGCAAGATTGGTTTCTTCACAACGTTTTAACATTTGTTCGAGATTAGATAAACATGACGTGAACGAATTACCAAACACCGAGAAGTCATCCATAAAAACTTCCATCGACTTCTCGATCATATCGTGAAAAATCGCCATCATACACCGTTGAAACGTACCGGGTGCATTACAAAGTCCGAAAGGCATCCTACGATAAGCGAACGTTCCATAAGGACACGTAAACGTAGTCTTCTCTTGATCACGAGGGTCGATAGGGATTTGAAAGTAACCGGAAAAACCATCTAAAAAGCAATAGAATTCATTTCCCGCAAGTCGCTCCAACATTTGATCCATGAAGGGCAAAGGAAAGTGGTCTTTACGAGTGGCGTTATTTAACTTTCGGTAGTCAATACACACCCTCCACCCGGTCACAACACGAGTGGGAATTAACTCGTTGTTTTCATTAGGCACAACGGTCATTCCTCCCTTTTTAGGGACACAATGGATTGGGCTCACCCATGGGCTATCGGATATAGGATAAATCATTCCCGCGTCAAGGAGTTTAAGGACCTCCTTTTTAATGACATCGTGAATTTTGGGATTCACCCTTCTTTGACTTTGAATTGCGGGTTTGTAGTCCTCCTCCATTAAAATCTTGTGAGTACAAAATTTTGGGTCAATACCCTTAATGTCGGATATTTTCCACGCAATTGCCCCTTTATGAGCCTTAAGAACTTTCAAGAGCTCGGTTTTTTCATCATTAGCAAGATCTTTTGCAATAATAACCAGCAACTTGTCATCACCTTCCAAAAATGCATATTCAAGGTGAGAAGGAAGATCTTTCAATTCAAGGATAGGCGGTTCCTCGATTGAAGATTTTGATTCAACACTCATAACTCCCATCGGCGGAAGAAATGGTGGAATAAACATATCATTACTAATCAACACCTCATCTTCATTGTCGATTTCATTTGAAGTGAGATCGCCTCCTTGGAATGGAGTGAGATTTGGTGTGGAATTAGCAAGAATCGGATCCAAAATAGTGGGATTGCCACTTGACGAGCTATCGGAAAAACCTAACACTTCTTGTGAAAACTCATCGCAAACCACATCAACGATGTCAATGTGATTGATGGTAGCGATTGCATAAACATGAGAAGGTTTCGAGTTTTGAGTAGCGTTTATAACAAGTTCCTCTTCGTTGAATCTTAAAGTGATAGTTCTTGCATGAACATCGATAAGCGATCTCGAAGTGTCTAAAAATGAACGACCTAAGATTAGAGGAACTTGAGGATCCGCGGGGATGTCGACTACTATAAAATCAACGGGATAGTAGAACTTCCCCACTTTCACGAAAACATCTTCGGCTATTCCACATGCCATAATCGTAGAATGATCGGCCATCTCGATGGACATGTTCGAAGGAATGAGAGCCGGAAGCGAAAGCGATTTCCAAATGGAAAATGGCATTAAATTAATGCTCGCACCAAGATCGGCCAAGGCGAGGCATTCTTTCATATCTTGTATGTCACAAGGAATGAGAAACTTTCCGGGATCACCAACTTTTTCCGGTATGCGGTTAAGATAAACCGAAGAACAATTAGCAAGCTTTGAAAGCTTTTCCTTATCGCTCATCATACTTTTAAAAGTGGAAGCGAAACGAGGCATATATAACAACGCGTCGGCTAAACTCACATCAAAATGCACTTGTTGAAACATTTTTATAAAAAGCTCGATTTGTTGTTTGTTACGTTCTTGCAACTTCTCTTTGTTTCGTCTTGAAGGGTAGGGTAAAGGTGGTGTGGGTTGGTCATTAGGCAACGGCCTTGGAAACTCGGGTTCCATAATTGGTATTGGTTCAACCGTAGGTGTGGTTTGAGCGGTACTTCGTGGGATTGTAATGTGCTCCTTTTCGACCATCACCTCAGGTTCTTTCTCGATTTCCTTCTCCTTAGAAGTACTTGGACGAGAGATTGGTTCCTTGAAAGTTTTACCACTTCGTGTAGTAATAACCTTCATTTCTCCCTTCGGGTTTGCAATGGTATCACTAGGAAGACCACCCGAGGAAGAGGGTTTACACATGATAGCTTCAAACATCTTAGCCATTCGGTCCTCAAATTTTGATTGCCTAGCATCCGCTTTCAATAACTCTTGCTTAATCTCATGTTGTCCTAATTCCATCTTTTGTTGGTTTTGTTGAAGACGTTGGACATTTCCTTCCATTTTGTTTGCATGAGTTTTAAGTTCATTAGCAAGTTCATTTTTAAGCTCTTTTTTCAACTCGGATCTTAAGCTAATCATCTCACGTTGCATATTATCAAATTTAGCATCATTTGCTTTTGCATAATCCAAAAATTCTCCTTGCAAATTTTTCGTGTGAGCATTTTGAAAACCTTGTGTAGTGTTTTGAAAATCACGGTTTTGGTTTTGATTAGAGATTTGTCCATTCCCACTTTGATAATTCCCTTTGTTGTAATTGCGTGTGTTGCCTTGGTAATTACCTTGGTTGTTGTTTCGATAATTATTAACATTTTGATTTGGTAGAGCTTGATTTTGGCGGGAACCTTGGCCGTTTTGGTTATAAGTTCCCGTTGCTACATAAGCACTCGAAGTGTTACCATCCGCGGTAATGCACTCGGAAAGATCATGAGCTCCCCCACAAGATAAACAACTCTTAGCAACCGCTTTAACCGAAGCGGAATTGGAAGCTTCTTGAGCCTTCCAATGGGACATTAGATTAGCAAATCTATCAAAAAACCGATTTTCCTCATTAGCTTCATCATGTAAGGCGTTAATGCTACGAGACGATTGTGACGAAGATGACGAACCCATATTGGCAACACTCGGTGTGTTACGAGGGCTATAAACCTTAGATCGATTTTCAATGATTTGTAAAGCCTCATTTGTCGTCTTGCACAAAAAATTACCACCCGCGGCGGCATTCAAATAATCTCGTTCATGATCATTAAGCCCATTATAAAAGGTATCAATTTGATGCAATTCCGAAAAATCATGGTGAGGACATTCATGTAACATCTCTTTAAATCGTTCCCATGCCATTGAAAAACTTTCATTATTACGTTGCACAAATCGTGAAATCTCATTTTTTAAGTGTGTTGTTTTAGATGGTGGAAAAAACTTGTTCACAAACTTAGAAACGAGATCGGCCCATGTCAAAATCGAATTTGGCGGTTCTTTCTCGAGCCAAATTTTTGCGGGTCCATCCAACGAGTATGGAAACAACATCATCTTAATGGCGTCATGCGGAACATCCTTAAATTTGCTAGTGGCGGTGAGACGGTTGAAATTCCTAATATGGTAATGCGGGTTGTCTTTCTCGTGACCTCTAAACTTATTTGCTTGCAACATCGACCTTAAACCCGTCTTAATCTCGAAATTCTCCGCAAGGATGGCGGGAATCACAATAGCCTCTCCAAAACCCTCGGTGGGTGCTTGTAGCAACTCCATCATAGTACGATTAGCCATGACGACTTCTTGTTCTATAATAGGTTCAACAATTGGAGGTTCTTCAACAATCAACGATCCTTGATTTGCTTGCTTTTGAAGACGTTTACGAGCTCGTTTAGCTTGATTACGAGTGATCATAAACTACACGAAGAATGGGAGGTGAGCAAAGAAGATTCTTTTTGGTTGTTTTGTGGATTTTCAATTTTTTTTGTGTTTTTGATGATATTTAATTTTTTTGGATTTTGGTGTATCTTCGTAGACAACAATCTACAAAATCTCTCCTCGAATCAAACTCTTGATTAAAGAAGCCTCAAAGGAATGAAAACGATCACGTGGAGTGAACGCCTTCGAATGACTTTAGAACTTTGGTGAAAACCAAATTGTTCACGAGGGTTTAATCACAAAGAAAACCAAGCAAATATAGTATACGTAATAATACTTTGGGCGGCAAAACCCTCGATTAGCCTTCAATCTCAAAATACTCACAAGCAAGCGGGGAAATGAGGCGGCGCGAAGCACTTAAGAGCCTTTTTCCTTAGGGTATATTTTATAATACCCGCCTTATACCCACCTTATAGTTTGTATTTTTCAAAATCGAGCTTCACGAAAGTATTTATCTATTTTTGCCTTTTCTTTTTGTTTGAGATTCGAATACAATAATTAGGAGATCAAATCCCAATTAAGGTTGTGTTTTCACACTTTTGGAGATATTGTATTTTGATTGTGATACTTAATACAATATATTAATAATATTTGTACAAGAAAAACCAAGAAAACCGATAATACGTGTTAAGGGAGTTCCACTTAACACAAATACTTATTATGGATAATATCAAAACAAAAGCTTCCAAATTAAAGCACAACACACCTCCCCGGCAGCGGCGCCAAAATGATTGTTGTCTTTTTACTACTCTTTAGGAAAAGAGCGTAAATAGCGGAAAGTATTAAGTACGACGGTTTAGGAAAACCGTGCACAAATGACCCAATCTTTTAAAAGAGAAGAGAAAAAGTTCGTTTCCCAAGGAGGTATATGTGTGTGAATTAACTTGTAGTTATTTGAGATTAATATTGAGAAGAATGGGGATGAGAAGATGAAAGACGGTTACGTTAAAATTAAACTACGACGTAAAAGACGTAAACGTAAAGCCGTGAACAACTACCCAAATTAAAAATTTTATACTAAGACCAAAAACAAAATCAATAATTAAAAAGACTAAAAAGAAGTCTAAAATAATATAAATAAAGGCAAAAATCCAACAAAGATATTTTAAAACCTTTTATTAATTAAATATTTAACTTTAAATGCTAATTAAAGCCCTAAAATTAAATATAACTAATTCAAATGTCTAAAATATGATTTTATTGAATAATTACTTAACTTATATTATTAGAAGACTAAAAAGTAATTTTTTAAAAATTAAAAGCTATTAAAACTATTTTTAAAACTCTAAAAATGATTAAAAATGATTAAAACTTAATTAAACTTAAAATAATTATAAAAATAAATCTAAAAGCTATAAAAATATTCTAAAAATGGAAATAGTCCTAATTAATGATAAGGAACCTAGGAAAAATGGAAGAAAAATAAAATTTTGATTTTTAATTAATAAAATAATATTAAAATATTCCTAAAAATAAAAAGTTTTCAACTAAATTCTAAAAAATTCTCAAAAATCCTAAATATTCTAACTAAGAGAAAAACACAAACTAGAGCTCCTAAACCCTTTTTAATAATTTTATAAAAATCTTTAAAGTTTATAAAAAACCTTAAAATAATATAAAATTAAAAATAAAAGTTTTTGAAACCAAAACAAGATGTAAACCTCAAAATATTATTTTAAAAGCTAAAAACTATTTTTCCTAAAAATTTAAACACTTTTTTCTATTTTTTATTGATTTTTCAAAAACCGGGTATTAAATAAATGCTAAAAATTAATTAAATAAAGAAAAAAAAATGAAACCAATTCAGAAAAATCTATAAACTTGTAATTCTCCTAAGAAAAATAAGAAAAACCCAATTTGCTTAATGGATAAGCTGGAAATGAGGGATTAAGCTACGGCTTATATATAAGTTAACAAAACAAAAACGTATTAAATATAATTTGAAAACAAACTACAACGTAAAAAGATGTCTAGATCAACGGTAGGACACCTAACCCTCCTTCGAGAGGTCTGGTGTTCGAGTCCTGTTGCGGGCAATCTTTTTGCTATTATTTTCTTTTTTTTTTATTTTCTTTTTAACACCAATCTGTGATACTTTAATAAGCTTAATTCCAACTCCAATAACCTTTTTAACCAAGATTTAACAAGAATTAATGGAAAAACGTGGCCTGTATATTTGTTGAACACAATGCAGGTTAACCCTTGTGTTCTTGCTTTTTCCAAGAATGATGCAAGCCAAGAGGACTTGGCCTGTGGATTATTTGGTGGATGTTATGGAACAATAGGGGCACCCTTGTGCTTATTTAAGCACAAGGAGTCAATAACACACAAGGATAAGCACTTTGCACACACCAAATTCACAAAAAGTAGCACACAAAGGCTATGCAAGTTGCTGTGACAGAAAGACTAGATCAGTGGACTTTCAAGCAATTTTCTAGCAACCTAGTGAGTTTTACTTGACCAAACTTTGCATACACACTCTCCAATTGATACTCAAACAATAACAATAACAAAATTCCCCTATCACTCACAGAAATCAAAGATCTATGCTCACAAATTTCATAAAAATCCAACAGTAAGTGGCATGCAGATTTTCAATGCTTATTTTACTTTTAAGCTCACCAATCTTGTTTCAAATCTTGTCTAAATTATCTTCCAACTAATTACTAACCTAACTCAATCCTTTTAAATGACTCTAACACCTTTTAGAATCAATCATCAAAGATTTTACCCTGCTAAACCTTGTTTCCAAACACCCTTGTAAAAACTGAAAACCAACTTTTACAAATCAAAACCTCACAAAAACTAATCAAACTGATTCAATTTGCATCTACCATGCATATAACCACAATAGAACACAAATCAAACAAGTTTAACAACAATCCAACACTTAATTCAAGCAAATCACACAAACAGCTTTTTTTTTGAAATTTTCCAAAGGTAAAAGAAGATTACCTTAGGGTCTTACATCCAAGACCCTAGAGGATGTCAAATCCTCCTCCTTATGCACCCGGGTGCATGCAGATCAAGTATCAACAACCTTCAACCTGCTTATGACAAAAATCAAAGAACACAAGATAATACAAGATATTTGATTATTCTGTTTCTTTTTCTTTCTTCTCAAAACTTATCCAAAACCTTTTAAAAACTTCTTAGACGTTTTCAAAACCCTAAATCACTTAACTAATGAGACCTCTTAACACAAAATACCTTAGAACAATTTCTTCCAAAAATCTCAGATTTTCAAAAACCTTTTGAAATATTGAAAATCAAACTTACTTTACCCAATTAATCAATGGAACTCAGTTTTCCTTCACTAATAAACACCAACTTTAACAAATAAAAAGGAATTAATTTGCTTTCTTAAACAAAAACCAACTTTTATTTCAATTTAAAAGGAATTACAAAATTAAGAAGGAAAACTGGAACAAAAAAGGAATGAACATGCTCATTGCCTTTTATACTACTCTAGGAATATACTAGAAGGCTAATATTACAAACCCTAATACAGAAAAATCCCTAATCTACCCTTAAAAGCTTCTAGACGAATTCAAGGAATTGAGCTGTCCTTTTGATCTCCACTGTTCAATTTTGCTTTGGGAGGAAGGAATACATCTCCATCGTTGATATTGGACACGTAATAGTGCTTGGAGCCCAAGGCGTCTTCTCATTGGCTGAGAGGGAATTGGGGGTGGGGCCCTCAAGGCGTGGGATTGGGTATTTTGTGCGTGGGTTAGGTTTGTGTGGGTGTGAATTACACGTGGGGAAGGTGAATTGGATTTTAACCCACGTTTAAGTAAAATAGGACCTGGGGGTGAAAGAGGAACAGTAACTTCCATTTGATCCTAATTTGGGGGAAGTAAAAGTGTTAGGCGGGTTTTTTTGAGTTTAAATCTTTCCAGTTGACACCTTTGGTCCTTGAGGTTTGATATTTTTGGTATTCAAGGTTTTTAGCCCTAAAACGTGACTCCCTTTGCAAATAAGTTTCCCATCTTGACATTTTTTGCACCAAACTTTTCCAAAAAGTTTCAAAGGATTAATTTTGCCATTTTGTGATTTTTAAAGGGCTGATCTTGGACTTCTTTGATCTTCAAAGGTCTTCAATATAACTTTGACTTCATGAGGGACCATAATTGGCAATTTTTGATTTGTTGAGGGACTAAACTTGCCATTTCTTCAAAGTTGAAGGACCTTTTTGCAATTTTGACAAACTTAAGGGACCAAACTTGTAATTATTAATATACAAGGGTTTTAAGTGTCATTTCTTCATTCTTGGAGGATCAATCTTGTTTGTCTTTAAGTCTTCAAGGGTATTTGATGAAAATTCCATGATTAGGGCCCGGTTCTTTGTACGGCTTCGTTTCTCGTGTTTGTTTTTCCTTGTATCTTGTGATCTTTTGTCTTTTTCACGATATCCATACCTAAAATACACATGAACACAAAAGCAAGCATATATGGTATTTTATGACATATTAGTGCATTAAAAACCCGAAAAGAACGATGAGATCATGTATAAATGCCATCTCATCAGTCTGTTAAAAAAAATAAAATAAAAATACAGTGGGAGTAGAAAACCATTGATCATACATACTGCGTATCTTATACATCATCGTTGTATGTACTGTTTTGTTTGTGTTTAGTGTCTACACACAAAAACAGATTCATACAAGTCTGATTGGTGGGGCTTCTACATGTGTGGACAACAAGGCATTAAGAAGAAAATATAAACGAATTAGTTTTCGTAAAAGGTTGTTGACGGTATAAACGAATTAATTTCCGTACAAGGTTGTTGACCACGACAGAAGTAACAAGATCCGTTTTGTATTTTATTTAACAATATGTTAAATACACAAGGTCATCCGTATATGTTTTCGACAAATATTCCATCATTCTTGGCGGGTGATTTAGGCGTGGCTCCGTCTACGATACTAAGTGATTTTAGCATTATGACTACTCAAGATCCAACATGGAATATGGACACAGGTGCATCTTCTCATTTGAATTCGCATACGAGTAATTTAAATATTGTTTATAATAAACGTTTATATCCATCTGTTTGTGTTGGTGATGGTAAATCCATACCTGTTAGCAACACCGACCATAGCATCTTACCTACCTTCCATCGTCTTTTGTACTTAAATAATGTTCTTGTCACCCCTAATATCATCAAAAATCTTATTTCTGTTCGTCAATTTACTCGAGATAATAATTGTACTATTGAGTTCGATGCATTTGGTTTCTCTGTGAAAGATTTCTTGACCCGTCAAATCCTCCTCAGATGTGATAGTTCAGGAGATCTCTACCCAATCACCCAACCTTCTCATATTCGTCATGCTTTGCTTTCCCTTAGTCCTTTTACGTGACACCAACGCCTTGGGCATCCCGGGGAAGAAATGTTACGTTCTCTTGTGTCTCGTCAATTTATTTCTTGTAATAAAGAGAAGTCTTCTCATATTTGTCACGCATGTCAGCTTGGCAAACATGTGAGACTTCCATTCTTTAGTTCAAATTCTGTTGCCACTCGTTGTTTTGAGATTGTTCATTCAGATATTTGGACTTTTCAAATTGTTAGTTCTGGTGGCTTTAAGTATTATGTGTTATTTCTTGATCATTATTCTCATTACTTGTGGATTTATCCTCTACGTACTAAGTCTGAAGTGTTTCAAAAATCTCCCATTTTCGTTCTTATGTAAACAATCAATTTAAGTGTGACATTACAGCTTTTTTAGTGTGACCATGGTGGTGAGTTTGATAACACCAACCTATTGAATTTGTTTACTCAAAATGGCATTCAAATTAGATTTTCTTGCCCTAAAACCTCATAACAGAATGGAAAGTCGGAACGAATGATACGTACAATCAATAATGTTATCCGTACCCTTCTTTTTCAAGCTCACCTTCCACCAACCTTTTGGGTCGAGGCCTTACATATGGCCGCCTATTTACTCAATCTCCTTCCTTCCTTTGCCATTCAAAATGAAATACCATGCACCAAATTATTTAACAAACAACCCGACTACTCACGCTTACGTATCTTTGGTTTTCTTTGTTACCCACATCTCGATTCACCTTATAAGCTTGCACCACGTGCCACTCCTTGTATATTTTTAGGATATCCTGCTTATCACCGCGGGTATCGATGTCTTGACCTCTCCACCAACAAAATCATTCTTTCTCGCCATGTTACATTTGATGAACTTCAATTTCCATATGGTTCAATAACATCCTTAAACCCATCATCTTATACATTCCTAGACACCACACCATCTCTTGTCACCCAACACATTATTCATAACAATCTCCAAGCTCGAAATGAGCCCAATCACACAACCCAAAACGAGCCCAACTACACAACCCAAAATGAGCCTAACCACACAACCCAAAATGAGCCGAATACAATTATTGACCCGACACCATCCTCGGCCCAATCCACCCACTCAACTTCTGCAACCGTTTCTCAACCAACTACCACCACAAACACTGGTTCTCCACCTCATAACCTCCCAACCCGAACTCATTCTATGGTCACACGTGCCCAAGTCGGTACTTCTAAGCCCAATCCTAGTTTTCAAGGTCATGTCTCTCACATCTCTCCTCTTCCTAAGTCTCCATCTATAGCCTTATCTGATCCCAACTGGCGGGATGCTATGTACGATGAATATAATGCTTTAATTAATAACAATACTTGGATTCTTGTTCCGAAACCACCCAATGTGAATGTAGTTCGGTCTATATGGTTGTTCCGGCATAAATATCAAGCCGATGGTTCGTTGAGTAGGTACAAGGCTCGTCTCGTGGCTAACGGACGTAGCCAACAGTTTGGTGTTGATTGCGATGATACTTTTAGTCCAGTTGTTAAACCTGCTACTATACGCACAGTTCTTAGTCTTGCATTATCTTGGAATTGGCCGATTCATCAGCTTCATGTAAAGAATGCTTTTCTTAATGGTGATCTTTCTGAGACAGTTTATATGTATCAACCCCCAGGCTTTGTGGATGCTAGGTTTCCACAACATGTTTGTCGCTTACAGAGGTCTCTATATGGTTTGAAACAAGCACTGCGTGCTTGGTTTCAACGGTTTGCAGGTTATGCTATTCGGGTTGGTTTCTCGTCAAGTCGATGTGACTCGTCATTGTTCATTTACAGGCATGGTAGTGAGGTTGAATATTTGTTGATATATGTGGATGATATCGTATTGACAGCTTCTTCTAAAGATTTACTTCAACGTATCATCTCCTCTCTTCATAAGGAGTTTGATATGACTGACATGGGGGCTCTTAATTATTTTTTGGGCATTTCAGTTACTCGTGACTCTACAGGCATGTTTCTTTCTCAAAAGAAATATGCTTTGGAGCTTTTGGATAAGGCACATATGGCTTCATGTGTAACACCCACTTGGATAAGTGGACCGTTACGTGTATTTATGGCGTGTCATCAAAGCATAAAGTAAATGTCGTAAAACATTAAATGACCATAACGGAAATACCAGAATCAAACATCGGTAATCCAACCTAAGCTCAAAACATAAAAAAATAAAATACTGAAGAAAGGACTAAACAATGTCCAAATAAGCAGAATAATGTAAGTGCATAAAATAAGAAGTCTGGATAGCTTCCATCCCAAATGCACGTGCTCTCAGAATCCTAAGAGCGTCCCGGTGTACCTGCCGTTAGAACATGAAAGGAACTACGGCTGAGCATAACGCTCAGTGAACGGATATAAAGCATGATAAGAATATACTGAAATGAAACAGGCGATAGAATACTGAAGCTGTAAGACTGATATGTAACATGTGGTAGAACTCTGCATAAAATCTGAGAAACGTGGTTCATATATACTGATACTGAAATATAACTATTAATTTAGAAAACATGCATTTACTGTATTTTAATTTGCCAGAGCTTATATAGGTCACGTGCTGTAACAATCGTGCATGAATAACTGGAGGGGTGACCTCGTCATGCTGTAGAGGGGTGAACTCTAAATAACTGTGCTGGGTGGAGGGATCAGCTCCAATGTGAAGGATGTAGAGCACACACCACATTCACCTGCTAAACTGTAAACTGTAGCCTAGGATGCATCCATACGACCCACTAATAATACTGATAAAATGGCCAAGCTGAGCTGAGTGGGACGATGCAGGATATCACTCTCCTGCATGTGAGTCACGACACCGGTGACTCTAGTGTCGTGGTTACGGTACCTCCGTAACTAGTACATAAACTGGTCGTGCTTGTATATAATGCTCAGGCAATTTATTTGGTTAATAACATGATTACTGATAAACTTAAACATATACTGGGGAAAAACATTTGGCTGAAGACGGGGAATCCTAATCATGCATAGAAAGGAAGTCCTTACTGAAAGGACGGAAATCCGTACCTCGTGTCCAGTAACCGACTTATATCAACTGATAGGAGGTCTACTCTGATTTCACGCGAACTACATGAATAAAGGCCGCGAATAAGTTAATGATATCCGTTTATTTTATTTATCTTAACTGTACTTAGTTAAATTTATTTATTATTGTATTACTGTTTGTATAAAACTGATAAATCTGATGGTTCTAAAATATTACTGACAATTGTATTTTCCTGAATTTCCTGATACTGTATAGTGTATAATTTCGATATAATTATTATTACTATAAATAATAATCAGATATTAATATAAAGCCTTTAGATTAGAAAGGTTTCTAAATTCGTTTCTATGAAAGATAAATCATTTAAGTAGTCACACATTTTTAATCAAAGAAATAATTTACCATCATTAATTTACTAAACAAATTAAATTAAATAAATAAAACGACTTGGTTAATTATTATAAAACTTATTTATAAAATGATTTAACCCAAATTAATATAACCTCTCATTTATTATTTTTCGTGCCCTGAAACTCAAATCTAACAAAAGCCTACCGAGACTTCTAAGTCCCGGTCGCACGAAAACAAATCAAACACACTAGATATATAACCACAGCCAGATTAGTGACAATATTTTCTGTCGCTAAACCGTCGCTAACTGTGACCCAAATCTGCCAATAAAACTGTCTTTATAAACCGCGACATAATTTCTGTCGTTAAACTGTCGCTAAACCTGAATTTTAATCTTATTAGTTTCTGTTTTAATATGTACCGACAAATCTCTATATATTTCCCACTGTTATTGTGATGTTCCCACTGTTATAGCATTATTTGCCCACTGTTTATTATATAAACCCAAACGCCCCCTTACGTCCAGAACCAAACGCCCCTGGTTGGTTTGGTGATGCTGCCGACACAACCACAGCCACCACCGCACCCTACTTGGGTCGCGGCTGGGCCAAAACAGAAAACACCGAGACCTACTGGTCTCGGTTTGTGTGCCTGACCGAACCAAAACAACAACTAATCCGTACCTCTTTTAATTCGTGATGAACAGGTTTAATTAGACAAAGATTATTCCTTCTTGATTGATTCCTGATTATTTAGAAATAAGAGGGAAGATGTATTACCTATTTGCGATCAGGGGATAACAATAACACACACTCGGATTCAATGATCAACACAAGCCCGGTTTCCTTTTCTCTTTTTTTTTTTAAAACCCGGCGGCCATTTTTCTTTTTCTTCTTTTTTTTTGTCGGCAGGAACAAGGAGCATAAAACCCTAATTTTTGTTATCTTTTTTTTTTTGTAGAAAGAGCAAAGGGGAACCCCCCGTCCTTTCTTTTCTTCACTACTAGGCTGGGCCTAGAGCCCATTTAATTTATTGCTATTATTTTTCTTAAAACACGGCCCTCTAACTTATATAATAACTCTCGACATAATATTAAATTCACGAACAATCTATTTAATTCTCGTGTTTTAATTTCTCTGAAACGTAATTCTTTTCTGTATGCTAAAATAACACATACGTAATATTTTCTGAACTTAATAATTATTTTTCTGAATAAACTGTAATATTTATATTATTTAAATAAACTAGGATCGCGTATTTAATTTCTACGTTTATATCTCTGTCTAATAATTAATACTTATATAGTTTATTAATATTAACCCGCGTACTTAAATATTCTGCTTTTTAAATACGGGTTTTACAATTCTTCCCCTCTAAAACAATAATTCGTCCCCGAATTAAAGATACGACTATACTGGGTTTTACAATTCTTCCCCTATAAAAAGGAGAAATTCGTCCCCGAATTAAAGGTAATAAGCTGATGATGTTATAAGAACTGAAAGAACACGTAGACTGAAAAGACAATACCGAAGGATAATTCTTCTTCTAATTAAGACATAATGCTGGTGATAGGTTTAAATCTGACATGACTGAAATAATCATGTAACGTGACATGACTGAAGAGAACATGGAACATGACATGACTGAAAGGACTTAACTGGATTTATTAAGGAAAAGGAATGAGAGGTCCGGATGGACTCCTCCGTTTCGAGTGGCTTCCCGCTCGAAACGATTCCTTCAAAGGTATAAACATAATGAACAAAATCTTGGTCCTGATGACTCTGTCCTGATGATGATGAATAGTTCTTGATTCCATGCTTAAGATGGATTTTCTAAATCTGATAGAATGAACAAGCTATAGTATGTGGATACATGAAATGGTACGTATAAATATCCTGAGCAAGCTGCTGAAAACATATAAGGGCGATTACGTGAACAATTTCGAACGTACAACGTGAGCAATTGTGAACGTGGTTCATAATTATATGAGGTACGCTCAGCATGAATTATATCATGAATGTGATACGCGAAACATACTGTGAACGTGGTACTAGAATGTATCATGAACGTATGCTGACTGAGATGTGAAACGTCTGCCTGGTTATGGAATAGCTGTGCTAAACTTGAGTCTGATTTCTCAAGCTAACCGTATTCGGTGATAAACTGAGAAACGTGTATCGCGAAATGGCACACGAACTTGAACGTGAACAATGTTATGAACACAAACGAGAGCTTAAATCACGAGATGGCATAAAAGATGAACTGAAACAACATCATACTGCGAATGAGACGTAAACGTGAAAGTGAAAATAAACACGAATTTAAAGGGGGCATAAACATACACTTGATCGTGAACATGAATTCTGTCTGATATGATGATCGATGGAATGCCTTGAATTCGTACGATTTACTGCTGAATTTCAAAATTTTCTGCAGATCTGCTACTGCGTGATCCTTTCGGATGAAAGAAACGCGCAGGCTGGTTACATGGTTGACGATAATTTAGATAGTATCATATTTTTTTTTTGAGTCTGTGGTAACTGATAATGGTTTCATGAAAATTCGTCTCATTTCTGTTCAGACATTTTTAAGGATTGTAGTACTCACTAACATGACGGTGTTCTATCTTGAACCTGCAGTAGGTCAGGCATCTAGATATGAACATAGCTGCATCAATGTGTGATGCGGATTCTATCAAAGTTTTGTCTGGGATTATGGAACATTCTGGTGGAAATCTGGTTGAATAGTCTTAAAACATTTTTAATGAGAAATGTCGGCAATTTTTGCGGTAGTAGGCAATTGAGTTCTAGAAAATTTTATACTTTGTTCACAGTCGTCAGTCGGGACCATCAGGTGATGGCCTTCACCTTCACAACATTGTTTGAAATTTCTTCCTGCTAAGGTAGAATGGCTCAGAAATGCCACTTTGTTCAATTGGAATTCATGTCTGGAAAGCTGTAAATAAAATTTTCTCCTATCGAAGATTCTGTACAACTGTGAGAGGATGATTCTCGTGTTTTTCTCTAGAATTTAGCAGGTCAGAATGTGATCAATGAATATACTGACGATTTTGTCTGCGAAGTCGTATATAATAAAAAAAAATTATTCATAAATTTCATACTTATAGCTGGGGCATTAGGGAGCTCAGACGTATAAGTCACAATTTTAGAGAGACTATAACATGTTCAACAGCAATCTGGAAAACATCATGTTCTTCTCTCACCACCGTTGGTGGCATGATCGCGAATTGTTCTGGAAAATATTTAAGACATCGTAGCAGGTCAGGTGACCTCCTATTCGTGGAATGAGTATCGTTTTATGAATGGCGATCTCGTAATTTTTGGTGATCGATACATGATCTCATGGTACCGGCCTTCTTTCTGATAGACAGAAATGATACACCTCTTGGTGGTGCGTTAGGACGAATAAAGCCTCGTTCCGGTAATTTTTGCAGCAATTGCTGCAACTCTTTTAACTTAGCTGAATCCCTGTGATCAAGAGTTCTGAACACAGTTTCTGTTCTTGAGACTAGCTCGGTGTTAAACTCTTGTTCGTGGTTAGGAAGAAATTTCTTGAAAAACTTTCTGGAGTGACATCTGGAAACTCTAGTATAATCTGCTGATCATGAATTTAAAGAATTTAAGAAGTGGATTATAACTGGTGGCTGGAGAATCTTCGTAGCTATGGACTGATAAGTCACGCGCTTGTAAGGCAGAACAACTTGTACTGATTTTTCTGATTTACATAAAGCTGACATAGGAATACGTGGAGTAACGTGGCGACTTCCACCGAGTGGGTTCGTCTGTAACCTTACAGAATGAATACTGCGTGTCTAGCCTGAATAATACTCCAGTGGTGGTAGCTGAATTTTTAATGGTCCGATTTATGCATGGCATGATAAAATGGGTAAACTCCTTTGGAGGATACACTGAATTTCCGAGGGCATGGTTTAGTAAACATACGGAGTAATGAGTTATGACTCGTACTTTGAGAAGATATTCGTATGACGTGTACCATGTCTGGTGTCATGATGTGTGTCTTCTGAAATGATACTTGAGACCCATGTCCTGACTGGTGTTTGGACATGTATTTTAATGGGTGAGTCTGAATGAGATTAAGAAATTCTGGTAACTGCTAGGGTTGGCGGACCGGTTAGACTACTGACCTCTGTATTTCTGGTCACGTCCGTTCCGGAGTTCCGATGGTTACTGACTGATTACTTATAAGCACGATGGTTGTCACTACTGCTTTGTCTGTCAATTTATGACGATCATTATCATGACCCTGATTCATGTAACTATTCTGCTGAGTGGCCGGCTGAGTTCCGGTTCCCACTCTTTGAATATACAGTTAGCTGAGTGGAGTGTGACATCTAACTGAGAAGGTAAAAGTATGTAATGGAATGGTAGTGTCTGATGGTTGAAATTTTGTCTTGACATAAAGTTCAAATTTATAGTTTTCGTCCTTGCTCTGCGGTGTCTTTATAGTATAACAGCATCAACATCAGCATCTTGAGAAATCTCCAAAGTATCGGCAGCATCAACAATTTTGAGGTCTTCAAAGTGTTCGCAACATCAGCATCTGGTAAAATCTTCAACTTACGAGCAGCATCAGCACCTGGTAAAATATCGACAAGTGGAAACGCCCGAGATGATTGAGGATCGATTAGCAATATCCATGGAGTAGGGTACCTGGTGTACACCTGGACTACTGTACATGAAGTACAAAGTGAATATTGCACATGAAGCATATCGAGACATTGTACGTGGAGTACACATGTATCGCTGTACAAGGAGTATAACTGAGGCACTATACAGAGGGTCCATATAGACTACTGTTCATGGCACTGGTGGGAATTTTATTGGATGGTCGATACTGGTGACGCTTGTCTGACGTGATCTAGGAAATAAATTGATTTAAACGGTAGTAAACTGGTCTGAAATAAGTAACATGATAGCCTGTAATTCCTGCGTCGACTTACTGCTAGTTATATCAAAACTGAAAGTATGATATAATCGAAGTCCCAACAGTGGTCAAGATGAAGCATGATTAATGAAGGCCAATCATGATTTATCATGAAAATGGGTTTTACTGAAATTCTTGTGTATGAGAACATCATTACTTTGCTGAAAACATAATCCTCGTAAGGAGACATGAACTGAATCAAACCTGAAGACGACATCAACGTGAGAATATGAAAATTTGACTGTTACTAGAACATAAAAGAAAATCAACTGAGGTTTAACATCAACTCGTGTGGATGGCTATGGTTCAATCCACAGAATTCAAGGAACAAAACATACGACTAAGTATGGGCGATTTTGGTTCGATCCATGCTTGTCAAAAATTTCTGAGAACTGTCATGTATAGAAATTCATAATATGGGATTAAATATGATTGGCTATAGTCCAACCCATACTTGTCTATATTTATGAAATGTCCTGATATGACAAAGGTGACAACTATGAGTCGGTTCACAAAACAACCTTCGACTGAATAGCATGAAATTTGACCTGAACAATGGTGAACGTTTATGGCTGGTTCACCAAGAATTACTTGACTGACAACATGAATCTGACATGAATAAGGATGAATGCCTAGGTTCAGTTCATCAATACAAAATCTGAACGGCCAAGGGTGAACGCCTATGGGTCGGTTCACCAAAACAAAATTCGCAGAAAAGCACATGCGACTGAGTATGGCCAGTCCTGTACCAACCTTTTACTTAGTCAAAATTTACGAAATCCGACTGATAACTGAAGAAAAATGACTGATACATGCACGAGAAACATGAAAGATAACAACGCCAAAATCTGGGAAGTTCTTGGTGACTACCCACTAGTCACAGGTCAAGTTTTAGAGCCTACAGGTCGAACCTTGCGCTTTGATACCATAATTGTAACACCCCACTTGGATACGTGGACCGTTACGTGTATTTATGGCGTGTCATCAAAGCATAAGGTAAATGTCCTAAAACATTAAATGACCATAACGGAAATACTGGAATCAAACATCGGTAATCCAACCTAAGCTCAAAACATAAAAAAATAAAATACTGAAGAAAGGACTAAACAATGTCCAAATAAGCAGAATAATGTAAGTGCATAAAATAAGAAGTCTGGATAGCTTCCATCCCAAATGCACGTGCTCTCAAAATCCTAAGAGCGTCCCAGTGTACCTGCCGTTAGAACATGAAAGGAACTACGGCTGAGCATAACGCTCAGTGAACGGATATAAAGCATGATAAGAATATACTGAAATGAAACAGGCGATAGAATACTGAAGCTGTAAGACTGATATGTAACATGTGGTAGAACTCTGCATAAAATCTGAGAAACGTGGTTCATATATACTGATACTGAAATATAACTATTAATTCAGAAAACATGCATTTACTGTATTTTAATTTGCCAGAGCTTATATAGGTCACGTGTTGTAACAACCGTGCATGAATAACTGGAGGGGTGACCTCGTCATGCTGTAGAGGGGTGACCTCTAAATAACTGTGCTGGGTGGAGGGATCAGCTCCAATGTGAAGGATGTAGAGCACACACCACATTCACCTGCTAAACTGTAAACTGTAGCCTATGATGCATCCATACGCCCCACTAATAACACTGATAAAATGGCCAAGCTGAGCTGAGTGGGACGATGCAGGATATTACTCTCCTGCATGTGAGTCACGACACCGGTGACTCTAGTGCCGTGGTTACGGTACCTCCGTAACTAGTACATAAATTGGTCGTGCTTGTATATAATGCTCAGGCAATTTATTTGGTTAATAACATGATTACTGATAAACTTAAATATATACTGGGGAAAAACATTTGGCTGAAGACGGGGAATCCTAATCATGCATAGAAAGGAAGTCCTTACTGAAAGGACGGAAATCCGTACCTCGTGTCCAGTAACCGACTGATATCAACTGACAAGAGGTCTACTCTGATTTCACGCGAACTACATGAATAAAGGCCGCGAATAAGTTAATGATATCCGTTTATTTTATTTATCTTAACTGTACTTAGTTAAATTTATTTATTCTTGTATTACTGTTTGTATAAAACTGATAAATCTGATGGTTCTAAAATATTACTGACAATTGTATTTTCCTGAATTTCCTGATACTGTATAGTGTATAATTTCGATATAATTATTATTACTATAAATAATAATCAGATATTAATAGAAAGCCTTTAGATTAGAAAGGTTTCTAAATTCGTTTCTATGAAAGATAAATCATTTAAGTAGTCACACATTTTTAATCAAAGAAATAATTTACCATCATTAATTTACTAAACAAATTAAATTAAATAAATAAAACGACTTGGTTAATTATTATAAAACTTATTTATAAAATGATTTAACCCAAATTAATATAACCTCTCATTTATTATTTTTCGTGCCCTGAAACTCAAATCAAACAAAAGCCTACCGAGACTTCTAAGTCTCGGTCGCACGAAAACAAATCAAACATACTAGATATATAACAACAGCCAGATTAGCGACAGAATTTTCTGTCGCTAAACCGTCGCTAACTGTGACCCAAATCTGCCATTAAAACTGTCTTTATAAACCGCGACATAATTTCTGTCGTTAAACTGTCGCTAAACCTGAATTTTAATCTTATTAGTTTCTGTTTTAATATGTACCGACAGATCTCTATATATTTCCCACTGTTATTGTGATGTTCCCACTGTTATAGCATTATTTGCCCACTGTTTATTATATAAACCCAAACGCCCCCTTACGTCCAGAACCAAACGCCCCTGGTTGGTTTGGTGATGCTGCCGACACAACCACAGCCACCACCGCACCCTACTTGGGTCGCGGCTGGGCCAAAACAGAAAACACCGAGACCTACTGGTCTCGGTTTGTGTGCCTGACCGAACCAAAACAACAACTAATCCGTACCTCTTTTAATTCGTGATGAACAGGTTTAATTAGACAAAGATTATTCCTTCTTGATTGATTCCTGATTATTTAGAAATAAGAGGGAAGATGTATTACCTATTTGCGATCAGGGGATAACAATAACACACACTCGGATTCAATGATCAACACAAGCCCGGTTTCCTTTTCTCTTTTTTTTTAAAACCCGGCGGCCATTTTTCTTTTTCTTCTTTTTTTTTGTCGGCAGGAACAAGGAGCATAAAACCCTAATTTTTGTTATCTTTTTTTTTGTAGAAAGAGCAAAGGGGAACCCCCCGTCCTTTCTTTTCTTCACTACTAGGCTGGGCCTAGAGCCCATTTATTTTATTACTATTATTTTTCTTAAAACCCGGCCCTCTAACTTATATAATAACTCTCCACATAATATTAAATTCACGAACAATCTATTTAATTCTCGTGTTTTAATTTCTATGAAACGTAATTCTTTTCTGTATGCTAAAATAACACATACGTAATATTTTCTGAACTTAATAATTATTTTTCTGAATAAACTGTAATATTTATATTATTTAAATAAACTGGGATCGCGTATTTAATTTATACGTTTATATCTCTGTCTAATAATTAATACTTATATAGTTTATCAATATTAACCCGCGTACTTAAATATTCTGCTTTTTAAATACGGGTTTTACAATTCTTCCCCTCTAAAACAATAATTCGTCCCCGAATTAAAGATACGACTATACTGGGTTTTACATCATGTAATCCAACTCGGACTCCAGTTGACACAGAGTCTAAAATTGGTTCGGATGGGGATCCTATTTCCGATCCTACTTTATATCGCAGTCTTGCAGGTGGTTTACAGTATCTCACATTTACTCGTCCAGATATCTCTTATGCAGTACAACAGGTATGCCTACATATGCATGATCCTCGAGAGCCTCACTTTGCAGCTCTCAAGAGAGTTCTTTGTTATGTTCGTGGTACACTTGATTTTGGGCTCCAACTTTATGCATCCCTTATGGTTCCCTTGTAGCATATTCTGATGCTGATTGGGCTGGATGCCCTTCTACTAGGCGTTCTACTTCTGGTTATTGTGTGTTTTTAGGGGATAATCTTCTCTCATGGTCATCTAAATGGCAACATACTCTTTCTAGATCGAGTGCTGAATCTGAATATCGTGGTGTTGCAAACGTTGTTGCTGAAACTGCATGGCTCCGTAATCTTCTACGTGAGCTTCATACACCTTTATTGTCGGCCACTCTTGGCTACTGTGACAACGTTAGTGCTATTTATTTAACCGCTAATCCTGTTCAACATCAGCGGACCAAACACATTGAGATTGATATTCATTTTGTTCGTGATATGGTTGCTCAAGGTCAGGTTCGTGTTCTTCATGTGCCATCCCGTTACCAGTATGCTGACATTTTCACCAAGGGTTTGCCGTCTGCGCTTTTTGAAGAGTTTCGTTCCAGTTTGAGTGTTCGGTCCTCTCCCGCTCAAACTGCCGGGGAGTGTTAGACGATAATTATATTTAAGCCCATTGGCTTTATTATTTCATTATAGGCTTAGCCCATTTATATTTTGTATCTAGAATGATCTTCTAGAGATTATATATTGTAATTGTTTGGTTAAGGAATGGAAGCCAAAATCATAATTCTAATAGATATCAAGTTTAAAAACCACTAATATCCTCCTTAAGTGCAATGATAAGTGTTTAGGGATTGGGAAATAAAAGTACTACTATGCTCCTTAATTAATGAAAAAATAAATTAAATAGTACCATTAAATCAACATGTTATACTTTTTTTTAATGCATAAATAGAAAAATAGTTTAAGTAGTACAATTTAATTAACCAAATGTACAACATGAAAAAGTTTAACATAAACCCTCTTTTTAGCATAAACTCAACCAACCAATCACAAACATTCATTCTTGATATCTAACAAAAAAACCTATTTTAAAAAAATTAAATATGACAAACCGTTAATCGTTACGCAAAACGAAACATACCATCGAGACGGAAATTAAATCATCCTTCTAACGAGGGGCACATATATATATACTTTCGACGAACTTTTTTTTATTTTTTTCTCAATCACGTCAGTGAAAATCATATATTGATTCGTATCACAAATCATATATGATTTTCAGAAATTATATATCATTCGTGATATGAATCATATATGATTTTCTGAAATCATATATGATTCTGAACTAATCATATATGATTTTCTCATACGTAACTTAAAAAAAAAACGAAAAAAAAGTTCGTCGAAAGTATAGACATGTCCCCTCGATAAAAAGATGATATAATTCTCGTTCCAATGGTGACTTTTTTTCGTTTGATGATTTACCGTTTGTGAGATATTTAATTTTTTAAAAAGTGTCGGGAAGTGGGTTTTTTTTTTAAAAAATGCGTGATTGTGATTGGTTGATTGGGTCTATGCTATTTTAGGTGTTTACATGGATCTTAACTCAAGTACAACATGAGCTAATTACTATGAAAGTATAATAGCCCAAAAAATAAGACACCGCCATAATAGTGTTTTTCCCCTCTTTTAATTTCAAATGTTTCCCTCCATAAAACTCCATCCTTTCCTTCATTCTTTCTCTCATCAAACTTGAAAAACAAAGTAGTATTTATAAAATCTTTTTACAAAAAATCTAGGATATTTATATTCTTTATATAATGTAACGACCCACTTTGATAAGAAGACCGTTACATGATAATTATGGCGTGTAATCAAAGCATGCAAGGTAATATATCTTAAAAACATAAACGACCATAAAGGAAAGCCGAAAACAAACATCATCCCCAAAACATAAGCTCAAACATGCATAAATTAAAGAATGTAGAAAAGGACTAAACAATGTCCAACCAAGCATAAGTATGTAAAATGCAAAAGGAAAACAAGTTTAAGGTAGCCTTCATCCTATGCACGTACTCTCAATTGCTCAAGTTTGTCCTTGGGTACCTGCCGTATGAGACATGGAAAGAAAATACGGTAGAGCAATACGCTCAGTGAACGGATATAATGACATGAATAAAATAACTGAAATATAAGCAAAAGATATGAAATACAGAGGAATATGTGTAAGTCCTGTAAAACCTGGAACATGTTTTATAAACTGGTTTATAACTGAAAACTCTTAAGTTTTAATCATGCAATATAATTTAAATGCCAAGAGCTCATATAGGTCACAACATATACCAAAGTGCATGAATACATAGAGGGGTGACCTCGTCGTGTAATAGAGGGGTGACCTCTATTAATATAAGTCTGGGTGAAGGGATCAACTCCAATGTGATGGATGTAGAGTACACACCACAATCACCTTGTAAACTTGCAAAACATGTACTAGGATGCATCCATATGCCCCACATGATAATAATAATAATGGCCAACGTAATTGAAGGGACGCCACGAGAAATCACTCTCGTCGCGGAAGAGTCATGACACCGGTGCCTCAAGTGTCATGGTTATGGTACCTCAATAACTAGGTGGTCATGATCATGCATGTATATAGCTCAGAAAATTTAAAATGATAGCATGTCAAACAATGAAAGTTTTTAAAATGAAAACTGGGGAAAACAGATGGCTGCAAACGGGTAATCCTAATCATGCATAGAAAGAGATGTCCTTACGGAAGGACGGAATATCCGTACCTTATGTCCAGTAACGAATGAAGATGAAAGGTGGAAAGTACTACTCCGACTTCACGAGTGCTACATAATAAAGGACGTGTATGAGTTGTTTGTTTATGTATAACTTATTGATTCTTAGTTTAATTTACTTGTTCCTAACTTGTTTTACTTGTTCTTGACTTGTTTTACTTATTCATGATTTATTGTGTCTTTCTTAGTATTATACGTTTCATGTGCTCTTGATTAACGTATTACATGTTTCATGTGTTATTATACTTTATGTTTCCATAATTAGTAACTTTCTAAAAATAGGAGGTTTATATATATATAGTAACTTTCCAAAAATAGCAGGTTTCCATATATAGCAACTTTCCAAAAATAGTAAGTTTCCATAAATAGTAACATTCCAAAAATAGTAAGTTTCCATAAATAGTAAGTTTTTAAAAATAGAAAGTTTCCATAAATAGTAAGTTTCCATAAATAGTAATAAGCTTGTTTAATAAGCATATAATATAAGCCGAAGCTTAACGAACATATTTTATAAGTCATGATTCATTAAATGATATAATAGTAAAGTTTATTAATAAATACTTTTACATGTTATAATCTTATAATTAATTATTGGTTAATAATGTAACATGATTTTAAAGTGATTATTAATTAATAATAAAACATGATTTATATAATAAGACTTTACCATAAACTCGGTTGCACGAATAACCAAACGAAACAAACACCCCCTCCGGTGCTGTGGCCTTGCCACTGCCCAGCCGGGTTGCCACCATCTGTGTGGTTTTCCCACTGCCAAGCCAATGGTTCCTACCGGTTGTACAACATACCACTAGGCCATGAATGTCTCGGTTGTCGCTGTTAGAACAAATGCCCCACCGTGGGGCCCCTGCTACTTGCGGCTGACAAAAGAACCCAACCACCGAGCCAATAGGCCGACGGTTGTTTGGTTTAATTTCCCACTAAGAGCTCCCCATGGGGGGGACTCTCGGTTTCCGCGTCCAAACCAAAACAAACCCGAATCATAATACCCCTTTAAATGATCATTACATATGTTTTAGAATTAATTTACACGTTTAATTAATGATTCTTGAAAATAAAAGAAAGTAAAGATTGAAGGTTTACCGAATGCGTAATGACTTAGGAAAAACAACCCCGAACACACCGTTATGATTAATCAAAGATCAAGATTAGCTTTCTCCTTCCTTTTTCTTTTTCTTGGCCGGCGGCACCAACACCAAAGAACCCTAGTTTTTGTTTTATTTTATAAACTTGATAAATGAATTTCTTGAAAGTAACTATTTGCTAGTTAACTTATTAACGGGCCGGGCGTGGGCCTCCTTCTTGTCTCTTTTTTATAACCGGCCACAAAACACCCCTTAACTTATATGTTTTGTTTTTATTTAATTTCCCATGTATCGTGTATTCATAACTTAAGTTCGTGTTTTATCGTATCATGATTTATTTATTATACATAAATACTTGTCGATAATTAAATAATATACGTAATACTTGTCGTGCATTAATTAATATAAAGTTTTAATTAATTCGTATTTTCATGTATTTTATGTTTTCACGTATTTTATGCGGGTTTTACAACTCTTCCCTTTTAAAAAGAATAATTCATCCTTGAATTAGAGATACGATAAGCTGAAAAGGATATACCCGAATCATATAAGAAAATGAGGATAAGAAGTCCGGATAGACTCCTTCGTTTCCCAAGTGGCTTCCCGCTCGGGATGGTTTCTCCATAAGACCTTGAAATGGAATTTTCTTTCTCCTCATGACCCGATCTTGACGATCTAGAACGGCTTTGGGTTCGTCTACGTAGGATAGATCCTCATGAATCTAATCGAGTGGATACGTGACAACGTGCAGATGATGATAATTGTAACCTCTGAGTAAGGACACGTGGAACACGTTGTGAACATGCGATAGCTAAGGAGGTAATGCCAAACGATACAATACCTCACCGACACGATTGAGGATCTCGAACGGTCTGATGAAACGAGGACTGAGCTTTCCCTTGATACCAAAATGCTTGACTCCACGTGCGGGTGATACTTTTAAGAAAACATGCTCACCGGGTTGGAATTCTAATGATCTGTGATGTTTGTCAGCATAACTCTTCTGACGAGCACGAACTTCATGAAACTTTTCCTTAGCAATAGCGACCTTCTCATAGGTCACCTCAATCATCTCTGGACCCTCAATGATTCGTTCACCAACCTGATCCCAACAGACCGGAGCATGACACTTCCTGCCATACAACATCTCGAACAGAGCACACTTGATACTTGCGTGTCAACTGTTGTTGTAAGCAAGCTCAACCAAACAGATGTAGTCATCCTAATTTCGTATCCTCTCTAACGCACAAGCACATAACATGACTTCCAAAGTCTGAATCGTACGCTTTGACTGGCCGTCGGTCTAAGGATTGAAAGCTGTGCTAAGCCTTAGTCTGGTGCCCCAAGCTTTCTACAAACCTCTCCATAAACGAGACGTAAATCATGGATCTCTATTTGATATGATATCTGCTAGAGTACCGTGTAATCGCACGATCTCCTGCTGGAATATTTCAGCCAATCTGCTAACTGGGTAATCCTTGCGGGTTAGAAGGAAATTTACTGACTTGGTCAAACGATCGACAACCACCTAGATAGCATCATGCTTCTTCTGAGTCCGTGGTAGTCCGGTAACAAAATCCATGGAGATCTTGTCCCACTTCCATTCAGTAATTTCTAATGGTTGTAGTAAACCACTAGCTCGTTGATGTTCTATCTAAACCTCCTTGCAGGTCAGACATTTAGTAACAAAAGTAGCCACATCTTGTTTCATAACGTTCTACCAAAAATGTTGTTTGAGATCATGATACATTTTGGTAGAACCTGGATGAATGGAGAATAGAGAGCTGTGTGCCTCAGTCAACAAAGCTTCTCTTAGAGTAAGATCTTCTAGAATACATAACGTAGTACCCTGCCATACAATGCCATCGTCATCTATATGGAACTCAGTCTGCTGATCGATGTTCTGAATAATCGCCCATATCTCCCCGTCGTCCTTCGGAGCTGCCTTGATCCGAGAAATTAAGTCTGGCTCAACCCTCAAATTATCCCGGTAATCATGTTGTCCACGTACAAAAAGCTCAATATCTAAACGCTCAAGATCACGAATAATTTCTTCTCCCACCTTAATGCCAGCAATCATGCCTGATTTTCTGCTTAAAGCGTCAACCACCGCATTAGCTTTACCAGGATGATACTGAATGTTGGTGTCATAATCCTTCAACAACTCTAACCACCGTCTCTGTCTCATGTTTAATTCTCGCTGAGTGAAGATGTATTTGAGGCTCTTATGGTCAGTGAAGATGTCACATGACTCACCATAAAGATAATGCCTCCAGATCATGAGTGCGAATACAACTGCTGCTCATTCCAGATCATGAGTGGGATAATTTTATTCGTAAGGCTTAAGCTATCGTGATGCATAGGCTATCACTTTCCCATGTTGCATAAGTACACAACCAAGTCCTTTTCCCGAAGCATCGCTTTAAATCTGAAATCCACCTGTGCCAGATGGGAGAGTAAGAATAGGTGCAGAAACCAAACGCTGCTTAAGTTCTTCGAAGCTCTTTTCTCTCTCATCATTATAGACGAATTTCTCTCCCTTACGCATCATCTTAGTCAAAGGCAAGGCTAACCGTGAGAAGTTCTCCACAAACCTGCGGTAATAGCCAGCTAATCCCAGAAAACTACGAACTTTAGTTGCAGACGTCGAACTTGGCCATTTTGTGATAGCCTCAACCTTCGCAGGATCCATCGTACTCCCTTTTGTTGAAACGATGTGGCCCAGAAATGCCACCTTACTTAACCAGAACTCACACTTGGAAAACTTAGCATATAGTTGCTTCTGGCGAAGAATCTACAGTACCGTGCGAAGATGATCCTCATGTTGTTCCTTAGATTTTGAGAAGATCAGAATATCATTGATGAATACAATGACGAATTTGTCCAAGAACTCATGGAAAACTTGGTTCATCAAATCCATGCATACCGCTGGAGCATTCGTGAGGCCGAATGGCATAACCACGAACTCGTAGTGACCTTAACATCTACGGAAAGCCATCTTAGAAATATCCTGCTCCTTCACTCGTAACTGATGGTATCCTAATCGTAGATCAATCTTAGAAAAGTGCTTAGCACCTTGCAGTTGGTGAAACAAATCATCGATACGTGGGAGGGGATAACGGTTACTGATATGAGTGAAATCTCATATCAGTTATATCATATTTAACCCTAAAACACAAAGTAAAATACCAGATTTTAATGTGCAAAAGCGGTATTATGGGTATTCTTTGTTATTTGTGCTTGTGTAGGTAAAAAGATACAAATTTGATGCAAACACGGATTCTAAGGCATTTATGATGAAGAAAAGACAAAAGGACTCAAGATGACAAGTCAACACAAGTCAAAGGACCTTTCTTGACAAGCTGTAAAGTTTAGGGACTAAAAGTGTCAAGTTGGAAAAGTAAAAAACACAGTCATATCTGGTCAAAGTTCAAAGTCAACAAGTCAAGGGGTCAAATATGGTCAAGTACAAACTCCAAGGGCTAAGAATGACAAGTTTTGAAGTTTAAAACTCAAGATATAAAGTTGATAACCAAAAGGACTAAAGCTGCCAATTTTGGAATAAAAAAAGACATGATCCATGTGCCTTGGCTGAGAACCAATCAAATGCAAGTATAGGAGTAACACGGATCGTTGACTGGAGCAATTTATGAGGAGAGAGTAAGCTGAGTATTAACTCAACTAAATCTCAACAGTACGCGCACTAACATATCCCCATCAATCACAAAGTCCCACTTCATATCCTTCACTGTTGCTATGGATCATGATCCGTGTGAAGAATAATAGACCATTCCTAGCATTCCACGTGGCACCTTTCAAGCCTAGATCGTGGAGGACGATTTTTACACTTTCAAGAAAAACGTTTAACATGAAAAGTGATCGAAATAGAGAGACGAACATAACCCTAGTATCCAATTAAAAAATCATTCAGTGGATTTAAAACCCCCAATTCATGAAGAACATGTGATCATATCATTTCCAGAATTGGGACACGTGGCGCTTTGCTAGTGGTTGCAACACGTCATCAAACCTCACTAGCACTTATTCTCACTCTATAAATACCCTATTGTATCTTCATTTTGTATACTTAGCTAGTGTGTGAAAAACATACACATTTATCATTTCTCTCTCAATCCTGTTTTCACTTAGTAGTTCTAACTTCTCAAAGTGTATGACAATCACTTTGAGAAGGTTAGTTAGTCTGTTATTACAGTTGTAACAAATCACTCCATTAATAAAACTCTTCATTCACTCAAATCATTTCTCAATCTCATTTTACTTGCATTCTCATACTACCTACTATTACTATATTGATTCTTTTGTTCTCATATGAAGAAAGGAGTTATTGTGATCGTGTTTGGAAGCTTTGTTAAGAGTTCAAGCAGTTGCGGTTCATTTCCATAGCTCAGACTTAGCCAAATTCCATTACAGACCTTTGTAGCAGGGAAAGTGAGATGATGTTGATACTTTAAGATGATATGATGATTAGTTGAGTAGTTGATTGGTGTTGGTTAGATCACAAGTGAGCTCATCGCTCCACTTCTACATCAAAGGAGCCTTGAATCTTAAGCCATAAGCTTTCTTTACATTTTTCCTCTAAAAATCAGTTTGCATGCTTAATTTCTTGTCTTGGTGTAATCCTACTTGAAATTTCATGTTACTTGTTCATTTTAAGTTCTTAGATATGATTTGATTGCTTAATAGCTTTATTAGTTTTATTTGAGTAGTCATCATAGCTTAATTGTGCTTATATTCAGTAAATTGGTGTTTGGAACTAGTCTTAATCTTTGATTCAGTTAAGGAAAGTTGTTGTTTAGAGTTTGTATACACTTTAATACTGAAAACAAGTAAAATTGCAAGATTTTAAAGTCAATTTTTAAGTCAAACAGGCAATAGGCCATACAAGTCATTGGGTTAGGATTTCAAGCCAAAACATGCCTCATTCAAATAGCTCTCAAATCTTCATTACTTAGTTTCATGTTGTGATTTTTGATTCTGAGTAAATCTTAACATCCCATCTTTTTAGAAATATAAGCTAGAGTATACAGTTCTCACATTTGAGTGAGAAATAAGCCTTAGAATAAGCACTAGGACCAATTCAGTTTCTGCGATAAAGGCTTAACAGATTTTTAGTTCTAGCTTATTCCTTTCATAAAAGTGCCCATTTTCTTTCACAAAACAATATAATAAGCTTAGAAAATAAGTTTGGACCAATGTCAAACTTAGTCAACGTTTGGTCAAAATAAGCTCAATTTAGCTTATTGGATTTTCTGGCTTATTACTTGATGT